>OY812999.1:72234020-72834020 GCA_963681545.1 Germaria angustata | reverse complement strand
AAGGGTAACAAACGTCGCCTCTTCTTTGATGCCGCAGCCGTTGTGGATGGCGAATCGTTTAATTCTAGACTGCTAAAAGTCCCGAAAAATTTCAGCCAAAGCCACTTTTATCAATTTTATTTAGATTTCGACAATTCAAAGTGGGTGTCTGCGCAGATATAAGGGAAATGTTTCATCGCGTCAAAATAAGAGAAAAGGATCAAAACGCCCAGAGATTCTTGTGGAGGAATGGTGATTCTTCGGTGTTGCCAGATGTCTACGTTATGCAGGCCATGATTTTTGGCTCCGCTAGTTCGCCGTGCTCGGCCCAGTATATAAAAAATAAAAATGCTAAATATTATGAGGAAACTTGTCCTAGAGCTTATAGGGACACTAAGTCAAGGATTACATTGATAGCTTTGACAATATAGATGAAGCAATATCCGTAACAACGCAAATTATAAATATCGACAAACAGGCAAATTTCGAGCTGAGGTGCTTCGTTTCAAATTCAAACGCTTTTCTCAAGGCCTTCACTACCGATGAGCCCAATTACAGTGAAATGAATATAACTACACTATGTAGAAGTGAAACTGCGGCGGAAAAAATTCTGGGTTTGTTCTGGTCACCGGTGGATGACACTTTCTGTTTCATTTTGAAATTCAATAGAATTTCGGAGTCTGTCTTGAATGGCTAACGGAGACCAACGAAAAGCGAAGTTTTGAGTATCACAATGTCGATTTTTGACCCATTTGGCCAATATGATTATAAGATCAAAAATCATACTGCAGGAACTGTGGAGATTTGATATCGATTGGAATTCACAAATTCCACCTTCAGTGTATGGAAAATGGTACGAATGGTACCGAGAACTTCAGAACGTTCAGCATGTAAAGGTGCCCAGGTGTTACTGGCCAAGCTTTGGGAAAATCGGCACAGTTATTGATTTGCATGTTTTTGTTGATGCGAGTGAGGTAGCCTTCGCAGCTGTCAACTATTGGAAAATTTAAAAAAAAGGTGTGAAGTTAATGTTGTATTTGTTGCCGGGAAGTCGAAATGCGCTCCTTTAAAACCTTTATCGATTCCCAGCCTGAAGCTTCAGGCAGCTGTTCTCGGTGTAAGGCTTAAAGAGGCAATCATATAAAGTCACGATATCACACCAAACAATATAACATTTTGGTCTGACTCTAGGACTGGTATAAAATGGATACATACTGATTGTCGTATATATAAGCAGTTTGTATCTCATAGAATTTCCGAAATACTTGAAAGTTCATCTGTGGTCCAGTGGAGATGGGTTACAGGCTCCCAAAATCCTGCTGACGATGCGACAAGAGACAAACCGTTTTCTGGAAACTCCTATTCTCGATGGTTAAATGGGCCAAAATTTTTAAAGCTCGAAGAAACAGATTGGCCAATTTTGACGGAATGTGCTAAACCAGAAGAGCGCGATTGTGAAGTAAGGTCAAAATTTGTAACGGCAATAACATCTGAAGATTTGCTTATATCTTATAACTCTATATCAAAATATTACACCTTGCTGGTTCATTCGTGCTATCAGTATTTTTAAAGGGAGATGTAACAAAACAGATTATCCTAAACATATAACATCGCAGGAAATCAAAGAAGCTGAAATTTATTGGTGCTCTGTTGCCCAACAGGAGGAATTTGCAAACGAGTTGACTTCTTTGAAATTAAATAAAGCGTTTTCCAAAAAAGTCCCATATTTAGTTTGACGCCATTTCTGGTAAAAGAGGGTCTCATAAAACTTTCTGGTCGTATAAACAACGCCAGCTGCATTAGTCAAGCAACAAAACATCCTATTATTATGCCCGGAAAACATACAATAACAAGATTAATTGCAAAACAATTCCACGAGGACTTTCAGCACCAAAATCAAGAGTCAATATGTGCGGCGATACGTACAAAATTCTGGACACCAAGTATAAGGCAGCTCGTGAAATCAGTTAAAAGTAAATGTCAGGAATGTATGAACAGGAGTGCTGTTCCTCAACCACCGCTAATGGGCCAACACCCAGTTAATAGGCTCACACCATATGTGAGGCCATTTTCGTACACTGGCATTGACTATATTGGGCCTTTTATGGTATCTATCGGCCGTCGAAGTGAGAACAGGTGGGTAGCCCTCTTCACTTGCCTAACTTTTGGGCTATACACTTGGAAGTTGCTGGAGATTTGTCGACAGATGCGGTCATATTGTGTGTCAGAAATTTTATCAATCAGCGAGGGGTGCCAGTGCGTATTAGAAGCGACAGGAGAACAAATTTTATTGGTGCAATCAAAGAGGATTTCGTGATCGATGAGGTTAAATTGGCAGAAGAATGTACAAAACGTGGAGTAGAATGGTTGTTCAACACTCCGGGAAATCCATCAGCTGGTGGCGCATGGGAGCGAATGGTCCGTAGTGTGAAAAATGTTTTAGCGCTTACCTTGAAGGAAAAATCCCCACAAATTGAAACATTTTATAGTTTGTTGGTGGAAGAAGAAAATTTAGTGAACTCCTGTCCGCTAACTCATCTTCCAGTTGAAAGTTCAGCGTGTGAGCCTCTAACACCGAACCACTTTTTGCTCGGTTGTCCAAATTTTGTGCAAACTCCTGCGGTGGGAGAAAAGGTCGTAGCTAGAAAACAATGGCATATTTTACAACAATTGAAGCAGTCATTTTGGAAGCGATGGGTGCTTGAGTACCTTCTTGATCTGGCAAGACGTACTAAATGGTGTAAACCAGTGAGACCAATCATGGTCGGCGACGTGGTTATTATTTGTGACGACAACGGGACACGAGGCGAGTGGAAGAAAGGCATTGTTGAAGAGGTTTTGGTGGCGAGTGATGGTCAGGTCCGTTCGGCATTGGTAAGAACTGCGATTGGGAAGCTGCGGCGTCCAGCGTGTAAGCTTGCTCTTCTCGACGTAAATGGTGAGACTCAGTGATCGTCTCACGGGCGAGGGGATGTTATGGATCCAAATGACTTAAATAATAAATAATAAAATACAACTCTGGGCTGGATTTCTCTCTGTTCTTGTACCCGTTGAAAATAACCGGTTCATAAATAACCATAAGATTTGATTTTTGGAATTTTAAATAAAACCGACAATTACAGAGAAGAAGCCGAGTAAAGAACGAGAGTGAGTGAATTCGCCTTTTTGAAATCTTTTTTTATATAATTATATTGTCAGCAATTCAAACGTCCAGGTTGCGTTTTTATTACTCGATAAATTTTACTGCCTCAAAGTTGCAGCCGCAACATATATCATCGCAATTATTACTACTATTTCCATCGCACGGTATTTTGTATACAACATTAGACCTATCTAACTTATGTATGTATTCTATATTTTGTTCTATTAAATAATTTGTTTAATGTGTTATCCGTTTTGTAAGCCATTTTATATTTTCCTGCATCATATATTTTCGATCTCTTTAGACGTTCTGATATACCCGGTATATAAATCATTCTTTTATAAGTTTTTTGTGCAATACTATTTGTTACTCTTTCTCTCCTATTTTCATACTGATTAATTAGATTACATATTAAATGCAATGGAAAATCATTATCAATGAGAATATTTTTAATCTTTTCTTTATTATTTTTATGAAATTGTATGTCACTTATCGAGAATACTTTTTCAATCAAATTTTTTGCTGCATTAAAAAAAATAAAGAAAAGATTGAAAATATTCTCATTGATAATGATTTTTCCATTGCATTTAATATATAATCTAATTAATCATATCATTAACATTAGTAATACAAAAAGAATTAATTTTTAAGGCAGACACTGAAAATGTAGCGCACAGTTATAGGCACTTGTTACACAAGAAGTAACACCTCAAACATATCATTTTATAGTTGTAAATGTGTATGTATGTATTTTGGAGCACATTTATATAAAGTATATGTGTACGAACTCCTACATACATATTTATACATACATGTTTCTAAATAATTATTTTTATTATTTATATGTGTTTTTTCAAAAAAAAAAATACTTATTATTATGTACATGTGTGTATATGTATGACAAAAAAAATTTTCTCTTTCTTTAATTTTTGAAATGTTAATCTATTAATTTTATTATTTAAAAAACAGAATTGTCCTGAAGATGATACTCAATGAGTATCGAAATACCTATTAGTTTTTAATAAAATTTTTAAACGATAAAGGACCTCAAGCTTGAATATTATATTAACCAAATTATTATAAAAAAGGTAAAAAAATATAGATATTAATATTCAATTTAGTAAAAAATTCACTAATTCTAATTATATTTTCCATAGAGGGTGTTTCAAGTAATTTTATTGGATCATATGGTCCGAAAATGCTAGTCCGTAAATTCTGGTGTTGCGTATACTCCGAAAGGATATGCCTAATAGAAAGATCGCAGCCACACCTTACGCATATAGGTTTAAATTCTCTTTTTATAAGAAAACCATGTTTTGCAAAAGAGTGTCCCAGACGTAACCTACAGAAAATATGAATATGCATTATATTCACATTTGATGGATATATGCATACATAGGTGGTTTGTAATGAGTGTAGTGAGGATGATAGTATTGGTTCCAAACTGATTTTCTCTTTTGGTAAACATGATTTTTAATGACGTTTTTATATCTTATTTCCCGTGGACCAGTTCCAGGAAGGCTGGAGCCTTGCAGCCACATAATCTGCTCTGTCATTACCGCTAATATTGCAGTATGCCGGAATCCAGAGAATTCTTAATTTCTTTGGGTATGTAGACAGAAGATTGTGAATTTCGTTTACAACATTCCAACGTCGCAACCTTACATTGTTTATTAATTTAACAACAGACAAGCTGTCTATGTATATTACGCTATTAATTTTGGATTTAAGCGATAGTTTGATAGCGTTAAGTATTGCCAATGCTTCTGCGATGATAGCGACGAAATAGTTTTTATCTGAAATGTTACACCTTTGCCGTCAACTATGGCATATGAAGTTATTCCATTATCTATTTTTGAACCATCCGTGAATAAGAAGTTCCACCCTTGACTTAGCAAATCATCTTCTTTTTCAATGTGGAGTTGTTTTATGTTTATTAAATTTTGAAAGATATAGGTCACATATATTATTATCCAAGAGGGATTTCTATATTTATTGGGTTTAGTTATCAAATTAATATCGAGAGATGTCGCACTTTCTAGCAAATTTATCAAAGCTAAAGATTTCCTATGTGATTTTGTAGAAATGAAGTAGTTCTGGAAATTTAATTTAGGGATTAATCTTACTTTGGCTTCTCCTAAGATATTTCCAATTGGGGTAATTCTGAATACATATATACTCGATCTAATGGCTTGATGATATGTGGGCTTAATAATATCAATTGTATATTTATTTCCGATTAAAAGAAAGAATCAACGTTTTACTTAGATGACTGAGTGGGATAATATGAATGAAGGCACGCTTATTTGATAAACAAGCAATTTTATTTAATCTGGGTATTAATAACTTTTTAAAGTTTAGGAAATGTTCTTTCTATGAGTAATTTCTAGTGAAAATAAAACCTAATACCTTCATTCTATCAACGTTTTGAATAGTTGTGCTGTTAATTACAATGTCATGTAATCTGCTCTCACATAGTTTCTTGCAGCATACATATATGTATGTATATAGTTTCTTTGTCTTTTTAATTGATATAATTGCTCCAGACCTGACTGATCAGTTTGTAGGTTATTTAACGCAGTTTGTAAGATGTTATTAAAACTCTTACCTTCAAGGTTACTGTTTCTTTTGCAATAAATGTAGAGGTCATCAGCATATAAGCAATGATGTACATATATATTTGCATTCTGCAAATATCATACTTATTTCAATAAAAGCAATATTAGTCCAACTTTCAATATATTTAAAAGTTTAAGAATTACGTTACATCAATCCTGTCGAAAGCCTTTTCGAATTCGATGGAAAGAATCGATATATGATTACGTAATGATAGTGCATTAGATATATACAGCCCAATTATAAATATCCGCAAGGAATTTGTTTCCCGAGGAAAAGTCTTTTCTCGAGAAAAAATTCCTCCAGATATAAATTCCGCGGGAATAACAATTTCAATAATTGGCAACGCTGATACCAGCTGTTTAGATTGTTTACATTTAATTTGATTTATTTTTGATGTGCAAGAATATATTATAACTTCAACCGAAACCAATCGAAGAAACGTAGCTACCGCTCAAGCCATAAGGGCCAATATAGGACAAAATCTGATTTAAGATAAATAATTCTAAAATATAATATGCATATATATATATATATATATATATATATATATATATATATATATATATATATATATATATATAATTGTTTTTTATTAAAAAAACATTTGACATTTAAAAATAACATTTAACAAACAACGAATTCATAAAACATAAAAAATAATAAAAATAATTCATAAACAGAAATTACTAAAGTTTTATTCCAGTCTTTCATAATCCTGCATTTGCAGTCCGGTTTTTTCCAATTTGTAATTCACTTCTAGCATCCTTAATTTCTCCATATAGGCATTGTTCCGCTGCATTTCTTCTATTTCTTTTTTCTTCAGCCTTTTCATTTCTTTAAAATGCTTTTGCTGAACATCAGCTAATTTATCTATAGATCGATAGATTTCTTTTGTAGTTTGTTCTAAATCTTCTTGCTTGGAAACTACAATTTTTATTGTTTCTAAGAGTTCCTTTTGGATTACAAGTTCGGCCTCTAGGTGCATCATGAGAACTTTTAAGGGAACTTTTAACAGATTTTTTTAAATCTAAAGTTTTTTTGGAATGTGCTGTAACTGGGATAGCTGGCGTTATGTTTTCTTTAATTTTTTCCTCCTCAGCCATATACACTTCATCCATATGTATATTGCGCTGTATCTGGTAGTTCATGCTTGTGAGTTCCATCGTTTATGCCAAAAGTCTTCGCCGAAACACCCTCCATAGAGGTTTTCATACCTACTAGGTTATATATAGCTTTTTGCATAGCAGAAAACTTTTGATTGTTGTTTGGGACACCTCCTGTGGCATTTTGGTTTTTAAAATTTTGTGCTGCCTTTTGCCGCACGTACTTCTTTTGGTCTGACCAAACCTGTGTTTAATAATGATAACGTTAGAAATCAATTATTTTATGAATATTAAAACAATACCTTTTTCCACTCCGCTACACACTTAGTTGGAGGCCCCATGGAGTTAAGCTCGGTTTCAGCGTTCTTCCAAAACCGAGCAAGTTGCTCTTTGCTACCTTTATGGAACCCGCAAGCAATGTTTGTATTAGACTCCATCAGTAAAAGCAAATGTTGAATTTGAGATTTGTTTGTTGTTTTCGACCTACATATGAAAATTCATAAACAAATAAAAACATTTATTGCTTGAAACTTTATTTTATAAAAATATTACTTACATCCAAGTGTAATAAATTATCGAAACAGCCTCTACCAGCATTAAAAGTAACCTAGTGAGGAGGTATTAGATTATTTCTTCGAAAAAAGCAGTATAGTCCAGAAGCTATAATTTTTACTAAGGCATGATAATGACGAAATCGGTCGGTAAGATTTTATATGAAGATTATTCTCTTTTGTTTTCAGAATAGGTACAATAGTAGCTGTTTTCCAATCGGTTGGAATAACACCAGTATTTAATATATTGTTACATGACGTGGGGCTTAATTTTTTTTTATCATTTTGTAGGATATTCTGTGATATCGAGATGTTGATCCTTTTACTTTTGTTAAACAGTATAGTAGTTCCGTCATAGTAATATTTTTTAAATAGTACTATGGTTAATATTCTTATAATTAGTTTTGAAAACTAATGTGAAAAGTTTTCATCAGATGAGTAGTTAGACCACTCGCTAACAAATAAAGTGGCAATTTGTAGCTGATCAGATGAACCTACCGACCCATACATGATTGATTTATTTAAAACAAGATACAAATTTTTTAGAAGCTTTAGTCGATAACTGTTAATTGTAGTTATGAGTAAGGCAGTGAGTTGATTTTTTTCTTGGTGTTTTACGTGATTGAATATATTTTTATTGGAAACTGTACAACATGTCCTCAAAAAGATAAGTTTATAATATACTACTATTATAATTTCAAAAATATAGAAGTAAAAATAAAAACTAAGTAACATTTTAGTATTTATGTTGAAAATAAAATAATAAAAACGTAACTTTTTGTCACATTTATATGGCCGCAAGTTCTATGAACCCATGTATGGGTCTGTCGGCACATTGACAGTTTTGAAAAAATACTTTGTTTTTTCCTGTTTTAGATCAAAACCTTTATCGGTAGACGAAATTTTGAACGTGTTAGAGAATTATGATAACCCGGTCCCAGAATGCATAACATTTGAACCACCAGATAATGCTAATACTGCGGTTACTGATGAAGATTCATGAGAAGAGGATAAAATTGTTATACATAACCTACCTGGTTCAATTTTACGTGCACCTGCTAAAGCTACTTATAGCAATCAGATTGATTCTGAATCGGAGAGTGAAGATGAGATTTCTTTGGCTAGTTTACAGAAAAGATCTCGCAGTGAACAGCCGCTTCAACAGCCAAGGCCATCTACATCTGCCGAACTAGAACATACAGTAATTCGTCCTCCATCAGTGCAAAACAAAACGTACGAATGGAGGAATCGACATCGACCAAATGATTTTCCTAGTTTCCAGCCCTTAGAAGGCCCCAGAAATATGTTACGTTCTCCGATAAGCTATTTTGACCAATTATTCAATGACGAAATTATAACTATGCTTGTGGAATATACCAATTTGTATGCTTCTCAAAAAAACAAACCAGGCAATGTAACTACCAGTGAAATGAAATCTTTTATTGGAATATTACTTTATAGTGAATACGTATGCTTGCCAAGACGTCGTATGTATTGGGAAAACTCGTCCGATTGTGTATTTTCTCTTGTGAATCAATCTCTATCTCGTGACAGATTTACATATATCATGAACCATTTGCACTGTTGTGACAACTCATTGATTCAGACCGAAAGTGATAAATATGCTAAAATGCGGCCTTTATTTAGCTTGCTAAACGCTGTTTTTCAAGAAAACGCACCCGTTGAAGAGATGCATAGTATTGACGAGGCTATGATTCCTTACTACGGCGGTCACAGTTGTAAGCAGTTCATCAGGGGTAAGCCAATTAGATGGGGATAAAAATATTGGGTTGGGGCTACTCGTCTAGGTTATGTAATTTGGTTCGATCCTTACCAAGCACAGTCCGCACAATTACCAGCTGTTTACAAGAAATTTGGACTTGGTGGTAGTGTAATACTACAGTATGCAAATACTCTTCAAAACATGTACCCTAACAATACTTTTCATCTTTTTTTTGATAATTATTTCACATCTATCCCTCTTTTACACGAACTGAAAAATAGAAACTTGAAAGCAACCGGTACAATTCGTGAAAATCGCGTCTCCAAGTGCCCTTTGCCATCCAGCCAGTCTTTCAAAAAAACTGACCGTGGAAGTTTAGAAGAACAGATACTTGTTTGCACATGGAACGATAACAGTGTTGTTACCGTTGCCTCTAATGTGGAAACTGTTGAGCCCTTACTAAAAACAAGGCGTTTCTCTCAACATTTGAAAAAATATGTGCATGTTGACCAGCCACACATTGTCAAAATATATAATGAAAATATGGGAGGGGTTGATCGTTTCGACCAGAATATAGGCCTGTACAGAACCAGCATCAGGGGCAAAAAATGGTATTTCCCTTTATTTTGTCATAGTATTGATATGGCGCTGCATAATTCTTGGCAAATGTTTCGTGTTGACGGTGGAGAACTTGATCATCTCGGTTTTCGCAGATCTGTTAAAGAGCCTTATTGGAAACAAACAGAAAGTGTGAAAAACGTGGACCCTGCACCTAAAAGTCACCTTGAAAATATACGACATGATAACATCGGTCACCTAATAAGCTATGACAGCAAGATTCTGAAATGCAAAGTATGTAAAAGAAACTGCAATTATATTTGCGTGAAGTGTAATATACATTTACATCCTAAAGAGTGTTTTCTTAGTTACCATTCAGTATAAAATATTCGCAAAAACTTAAATATTACTAAAACAATAATAAATAATACTTTTATGCAACAAAACGTCTTTTATTTATGCCTCCATACATTGTTAAAAACTTCTTTGTAAATAGTATACGTTATGCCCACCGACCCATATATGGGATGTCATTTTCCAGCTTTTCCAAGGGACACTATTTTTTTTACTATTTTTCCTGAAATACTGAGGCAATAATTAAGAATATATAAAAAAATCGCAACTTCCTAAGACAAAAATAGTTTCAGGCTTATCTGGGTTAATGCGTTTGCATCTTCAATAGCTAAAATTTGGTTGTTTATACTGTTGTTTAATAACATATTTACGGATGAATTTCGGTTAATGCTGTTTGTAAATTTTTCAAAACTTATTTGTTTATATGTTTTCATTTCTTTTAGAAATTTGGTATTATCTTTTTTAAAAGCAATTAGATTTATTGTGGTTGAATTTTTTTTGAATATTTGCCAGAATTTTATCTTTTTTGAGCGAAGACCACGGAGTTCACTATTCCACCAAGGCACATTGGATTTATTTTTATAATATGATTGTGGTATAGATGTATTAGCTACGAGTCCTATTGCATCCCAACGAAATCTACACAACTATTGGAAAATAGTCACTATTAAACAGTTCGTTTAAAATAGTACATGTAGTGACCTGTAGCATACTTGACGAGCATAGAGAAATATCCACGTGTCAAACTTCCGTGTGTAGATGAATGAGTTGGACGACTATCATTCAGTATACACAAGTCTGTAGTTATTATAATGTCTTCTACCAAATTTCCTCTATGATTATTGCAACAATCCATGAGTTCAAATCACAAACCACAGTCTTCGGGGTATTCATAGATTTAAATATGTATGTGTGTAAGTTCTAGTTTGGAAAATAAATCGCCGGGTGGGAAATATAGTGATATAACATTAAATTTAATATTTATTGAATTTCGAGAATTATAATTTGTAGTGTTGTGTGAACTGGAATAAATTTGTGAGGAATATTATTTTTAATCAAGACGCCAATACCCTGTAATGTTGTTTAGTGAATTTTGAAAATAAGCAGACTAGCCTTTGAAATTGGCCAACTGATAGAGTTTGAGCACGAAGCCATTTTGACTAAGTAATATTATTCATAAAAATTGACGTCCATACTAGATTGAGGAATATAGTAATTATTCTCTTTAATCAGTTCTTGTGTTAGTGATCAAAGAGGAGAGGATATATGTGCTGGAATTATGCTGTTACTTTTAAAATTTTCTTCATCTGAAGTTGTGTTGTTGGAATTATTTGAATTTTTTCATTTCTTCGATTTCCTTTTGTCTTTATTCTGTTTTATTATTTTTGTTGTCGTTGCTGTTGTAGTTAAGATATTGTTAGATTCTTTTATTTTAATGGGTCTTTTTCTGTTGTAGGGTTTGAGGTTATGTTTGCAGTGCAGATTTCGTTTAATGAATAAGCCGATGATTGCTATGGAAGAACTTTTTTAGCTTCTTTATCTATTTTAGTCAGTGATGCAGTTCTTTTAGGCACTGTTTTACTTGCTAGATTCTTATCATTTTTAATATTTGTGGTGACTTCTTTGTAGGATTGTGTGCTTTGTTGGGGTTGTTGTTTGGATTTCAGTTTTCAATTGTTTCGATTTTAATTATTGCTTTTTCCTGAATATACCTTGGACAATTCTTATCGGAGGAAGGGATATCTGCATTACAGTTTGCACATTGAAGGCGTGTACATACTTGAGGGGTACAATGGAACATTTGTTAATTGTGTGTCCTAGTGTTTGACAGTTTCGACATCGCATTGGATTAGGGAAGTACGTCTTAACTCGTACTCTATATCACACTACACAACTGGAAGGTTGTAAAAGTTACAAGTAAGAACCATGTATCCATTATGCGTTTTTGTTCCATATTCTCTACTGGAAGTGTATTTATATACAGACATGACAACTTGTGGTTTAAGGTCTGTAACGATTTCCTCCTCTGAAACCTGAGCTAAGCATGGCGCATAAATGACGCCTTTAACAAAGTTTAATGTTTCATGTAGTTTAACTGTAATTTGGCGAATACCTGCCACCGTATATGCTTTAAGAAACTTTTCGCTATTACTTGATTGCGTACTAGTATAAGAAGACTTCCTTCTCTCAATCGGCTTATGGAGTCGATTAAGGTAGATATGGCATTCCGACCTTCATGAAGAACAAAAGGGCTTAATTTACTTAGATTGCTGTTAGCAGATGATATAATCAGGTATTTCGTATCGCTAGGTAGATTGCGTTTGAAGGGGTGGTAAAGTTGGAAAACTCCTGGAGGAGTCTAAATAGTCGCATAATTCAGTGCTTCATATGCCGACATTTCATTGGTCGCCAAACCAAATTGTCAGTGAAGTTTAAGCCGTTTGAAAACATTCAACCTCAGATGTTTATGCCATACAAATCAATTACTTAATTTATTGTTTTTTATTTCTTTAGAAAAATTATTTAGCACTACGATTTTCTATACATACATATGTAGATAGTAAGGCAATTTGAGCTTCGGTGCGAATCGATATAGCTACAATTGTACAACAGTAAAAGACTTATTATTATCCTACAATAAAAATTCGCTAACTATGGCTTTTCTTCAGCTTATTTGCACATAAAGTGTATGAAAACAAGACTTCTTTTATTTTTTGATTTGTAGATGTTTATATGTAGAATCTATTGCCATGATTGTCGTTTACAACACTTAAATGTTGTATTGTTTCGACTACAGCACAACATAAATTTATTTTTTATTACGGTTTACAATATCTTGGTGTTGCTTATGTCATAGAGTTGCATTTTATTTCTAGTACTTCGATCTATATTTTGATGAGAATGATAATCAGAGTAACAAAAAAAAAAACAATCTTGGCACATATCCGGTGAAGAATTAATAAAATTGAGGAATGGCAGCGAAAAGTGGCCGTGCTAATATTAATACAAAAATATTTTGTGGCCAGTGCAATATGCAATTAATAGAAAATAAAGAAGAAAGCATACAATGTGATAAATGCTCTAATTTTTTCACTCTGTATGTACAAAACTGGACAAACGACAACTTCAATATCTACTTGAAAATGAAGGAGATTATGTTTGTCACTTATGTACTGATAACAATAATACTGAAATAAATAACAGAAATAAAAGAAATAAAAACAAATCTAAAAAAAAACTCGATCAGCTGAATTCAATAAAAGAATCAATTGAATTTATGTCTAGACAATATAATATGTTGTTAAAAAGTTTTGGAGAAAATAATAAAAAGTTGGAAGTTCTACAGAAGGAAAACCGTAATTTAAAGAATGAAATCTCATCCCTGCATGAGTCTGTTAAGATTTTAATCGATCAGCAATAGAGAAACTGTTGGAATTAACAAATAAAGCTGGTAAAGAGTTAAAGGAAGAAAATGTGGATGATGCCTATTTATTAAAAACAAGAGATGAAAAGACCATGGGGAATAAAACAAAGGTTGTAAAATTTGAAAACAAAAAATCAAAGGACAAAATAATGATGTCTAAAGCTAAGCTGAGAGAGACTGGAGATACTAAAAGTGTTTATGTAAACGATTATCTGAGTAAGGAAACCTTGAATCTTTTTAATTATGCCAAAACATTGAAATCAATTGGATACCATACAATTTATACGAGCGGTGGTAGAGTTTTTGTTAAAAAGAATGAAACATCAAAATCCATTATAATAAGAAATCAAGATGATGTAGATCACATACTGGCTGAAGCTGCTACTTCGAAATCAACTCGGAGATCGTTAAACCGACCAAATGTAGTTAGATATGATTCTGATGGTGATGCTGGCAATAAATTTTTTTTCTCACCCTATAATGACAAATAATAAATACTTTTCTCAATTTGAAAACTTTATAGTGTAACAGACATATATTAGTTATTTATTAGGTTTTTACAACTTTTTTACAAACGTCGTCTTCATTTCTTCTTCGAGAACTTACTTAACCAAAAAAGAAGTGCCGGAAATTGAGTTCTTTGATTTGGTTCCACTTTTCAAATCATCTGTTTGTTATACACATATGCATCAGGCTGCACTTATGCAAACAGATGTAATGCATCAGTATTGCCAAATCGCAGATCACTACAATCTCGGCCAACCTGACAATAAAATCGACCTCGATTGTTATTCATCTACTAAGAATTCATCCTCAAAAATTTCATAATCATCATATTCTACGAACCACTTTGTTATATCGTAGTGGTCGTCTCCGTTGAATAATGGTATGGCCGCATCTAGCTCTGCCAGGTCAATGCGTCGGACGTTAGAAAGACGATGATCACCCTCCTCCAGCAAACGTATTTGCAGCTGTAACTTCAGAGTTTCTAGACGGATTCCCAATTTTTTTAATTCCTCTTCGGCAGATGCATTCGAAAGATGAACAGCAGCATCGGGGACGCTGTTTAAGGCATTAGTATAAACTGAAGTGCCTGCAAATGGTACATTAACAGCATGTGCACCAACTGCAACAGGACCTTCAACGACAGAATTTTTGCCATGTGGCGTATACAAAATTTGGGCAACAGGGACTCTAGCAGCATGTTCTTGATCGTCAGGGCTTTTGGCGGCGCAAATCTTGGCAGCAGGAACTTCGGCATTAAGGACAGCAGTAATTTGGGCAGCAGGAACTTCAGCATTAAGGACATCAGTAATTTGGGCAGCAGACAACTTGGCAGCGGGCATTTCAAAATTATGAACAAATTCCCTCGAATCCATATTTTTTGCAGCGGGTACCTCAAAGTTTTCACCGTCAGATTCTTCGGCATCAGACAATATGGCCGTCGTTTTGTTATCAGCAGGTATCATGGCCAAGGGATTAACGTCTTTCATTTTTTCCTTATTTTCCGTTGATGCATCAGGTGTTTCAATTGTTCGAATAGCGTCACACAAATTTTTTCCAGATTCCCCATTTTTGCAAACTTCGTCATATAGCATACGAAGCTGACTTAAGGTGGCAGATTCTGGAAAATCAATACCAGCGTCAGCAAGAGCCATCATGAGCATCGATCGGCTGGGACGCAAATCCATTTTAATCAGTCAATAAATTACTAATCCTTCAGTAAAAACACTTTTTATTGATTTTCCAAAGGTGCACCCCACACCTGATTTTTGTAACAGACATATATTAGTTATTTATTAGGTTTTTACAACTTTTTTACAAACGTGGTCTTCATTTCTTCTTCGAGAACTTACTTAACCAAAAAAGAAGTGCCGGAAATTGAGTTCTTTGATTTGGTTCCACTTTTCAAATCATCTGTTTGTTATACATATATGCATCAGGCTGCACTTATGCAAACAGATGTAATGCATCAGTATTGCCAAATCGCAGATCACTACAATAGAATATTTAAAAAAGTCACATTGTTCATATTTTATAATTATATCTGCTAATGTTAGAAGCATTTCATCAATAAGTAAATTTAATAGTTTTAAAACACAAATTTCATATTTTCCAAGATTCCCAAATATAATTGCGATTCAAGAAACATGGTTTCAGTTAGAGCTTACACAAATTTACAATATACCTGGGTATAATTGTGTTCACTGTTGCAGAGCTGCTGGGTATGGGCGTACATCGATATATATTCGGGATAATTTACAATATAGTGTACAGGTTTGCGAAAGTAAACATTATTGTGATATGATTGTTATGTCTTTAGAAAACCTTAAAATCAATGGTAAACCACTAAAAATTATATCCTATTATCTATCCCAAAAATGTGATATTAATAATTTTTACAAAATTTTCGAAAATTTAATGGAGTTATATGGCAAAAGCTCATGTATTTGCATTGGTGATTCTAATATCGACTTCTCAAGAAATTAGAGTCTATGAATAACTACTATCATGACCACTTATTTAGTATTCAGCAAGATCCTATTGCAAGTTGACAGCGACAGACCCGAAGAATCTTCGAAGAAAACCTCAAAACCACCACCAATATATCTGAGATAAAAAAATTCAAACACTCTTATTAAAAAACTAATCTCGGTCATTGGTGAAAAGGCATTTCACATTGTCCCAATAAAACGTGGTAATATTGACGAAACAAATATCCAAATATATGAAGAAAGAGATTTCCGCAAAATGGTTAACGAATTCGAAAAAATAAAACAAGTTTCTACACATTCCAGCTTAAGAGTGCTAAAGGCCTACAGATCATATCGAAGGGCATAGATTCTTATGTTGTTCCTGAGGAAATAAAAGATGCTCTCACCCTCCAAGGATTTAAGGTTAAAAATGTCTCTAACATAATAAACAGGGAGAAGATCCCCCAACCCTTATTTCGCGTTGAACTGGAACCAAATGATATTAAAGTGAAGAAAAATGAGACACATCCTATTTATAATTTAAAATATCTGTTATACCGGAAAATCACAGTTGAAGAACCACACAAGCGTTCTGGACCCGTCCAGCGCCATAATTGTCAAGAATATGGCCACACAAAAACTTACTGCAAATTACCTACTGTTTGTGTTGTGTGCGGTGAATTACACAATACTGCTATTTGCAATAAGTCGAAAGACCAGAAGGGAAAAAAGTGCAGCAATTGTGGAGGTAATCACACTGCTAACTACAGAGGATGTCCTGTCATTAGTCATTAGCTGTTGAACCTTTGTAGTGAACAGACGTATTAGCGGAGTATTTTTTTCATACTAAACAAACAAAAATAAAGAAAAAAAAAATTCGTAATAAGTACTGATCCGTAATAAGTATTGGTTTTGTGAAATTTGCTTTATTTGCACTAATAATATTTTTCATATAATCTGAAACAACAAAAACAAAAAAACAAACAAAGTGACTGAGGAATACTCTGCATGAGTACCTCAAAAACAAAAAATTGTGAAGTGAGTTCTAACGGCAGAAATGCCTATTTTACTGTGAGTTCTGAAGCTCTTAATGCAAACAATAAAAACAAAAAAATCGGATGACAGTCTTTTTCTAACGGCAAAGCCAATTTTACGCGAGCGATCAACCTCGCTTACTCCAATGCCAAGTAGTGATTCTTTAACATTACCGTTGCCTAGTTTTTCTTTCCATTTTGTCGGATGGAAAATCGACGGCGAATGAAAACTATAACAACATCCTAGTAGAAATAACGAAAGTAAAAGTTAAGCACAGTGAAAAAACCAATTAATAAATTTTATTTTGCGTATAACAAGTATTACATTTTGTTTGTGTTCTTTTTTTAATAAGAAATATATTACATAAACAATATTAGACTTTTTTCCCTTAATTTGAATGTTTTTAAATTCATAAATCGTCACTTCTGTAAAAAAAAGAGAAAGAAAGGAAGGGGAATAAAAAAAACAATACAATATACATAAATATTACAACAAAATATCAAACATTTAAAATCGTCAACAGTGCTTTTTTCGTCTGTGTTGGGAACAGTTTCAAATTAACCAACAACAAATTAATACTTGTAATCTTCTTCTACCAAAATTACAACAAACATAAAATTTTAAACAAACAATCTAAAAGTAATACCATTACACTTTTATTAAATATCCGTAGTGTTTCATTTATCACAGCTACTCTATAAGTGCTACCAAATTTTCAAATTAAAATTTTCCGTATTGTGCAACCTATCTTTGTTTGTAATATGAACTGTTTAAATGTAAGCTGTTCAATAACTGGAAATGATCGTATGGTGTTATGTTGGTTATGTCTTGGCCAGTGCCACATAAAATGTTGCGGACTCAAACCTCGTGATGCTGACGCTTTAAACGATTCAACCAAAAGCCTTCACTGGACTTGTCCGGGTTGTAAAACTATCAGCGTAGAATTTTATAACGTATTTAAATCTTCTAAGGAGGAGTTTAATAAAATTAATGCTGAATTCAATGCGTTACAAAATAAATTTAATAAATATGGTGAACTATTTACTAAATACAAAAAAATTAGATAAATTTGTAGCTGATTTAAATAGACCATCACCTCCTGAAGGAAATGAAGTGTTAACTGAATCAGTTCCATTGCAAACTACTAAATCCGTAGCTCCGAACTCTACGTCATGCTCTAATAATGTTGCTGCTACTTCACCACTAAATATTGCTCCGCTATTTGACAGCCAGTTTAACAATTCATCACCTACTCCACCACAACATTTAGGCCTGACCCAGATTACTGCTGATAATACCATTTCGCCTGCACCCGCTCCTACCAGACATTTATCCGTGGTTACTCAACATGGAGTCTCAACTAACAATGCTGCAAGAAATAATGATATACCTCGTCCTTTAATAGTGATACCTCCTAAGAAATCAATATTTATCTCGCGTTTTGCCTATGAAACTTCAACCAATGACATTGTCTACTACATAAAAAATAAATTAAACCGTGATATTGACATTACAGCTTACAAATTTAAATATGCTCAGCAGCGAAGTATTGCTTCATTTAAGATCATGGTGCCTTTTGATGTATTTGATATTATAGTTGATCCAAATTTTTGGCCTTATAACGCCATAATACGTGAATTTACTAGCAATAATAATCACAGATCCACAAATATTGCTCGATTGCCTGAAAATACAACTCATAACTCAAAAAACTAATCCACTCTTGTGATAATCAATTAAATATTGTATATCAGAACGTTAATGGAATTAAATCTAAATTATCTGATTTATTTATTAAAAGTTTTGGGTTTTGTCATCATGTAATTGTCTTCACCGAAACATGGCTTCATAGTAACATCTTAAATAACGAAATTTTTTGCAATAATTATAATATATATAGACGAGATAGAGAAACTGACACCACTGGAGGTGGAGTTTTGGTTGCTGTATTAAATCATTGGTCTACTCTTGAAATTAAATTGGATACTGCACGCAATATTGAATTTATTAGTGTAAAAATAAATCTTAATCATAAACAAATTTTTATTACATGTTTATACATTCCACCGAACTCTGACCAAGCGATATATCTTCAGCACTCTGAAGCCATTAAATCCATCGTTCTCCTATCAAATCCCGAAGACTCTATTTTTGTTTTTGGGGACTTTAACTTACCATTTCTGACTTGGAAATTTTTACCTGAGTCCTCCTGTTACTTTCCGATGAACACGAATAACTTTATTGAAGAATTTTTAAATAACTTATCTGATGCGTGTCTTTTTCAAGTAAATAGTATCTTCAATGACTTTAACAGATTACTGGACCTGATATTTGTAAATGAACCCACTGAATGTACTCCGTCTCGTCACAGCCCAATCTCTAGCCCGGAGGACCGGTATCACCCCACAATCGAATTAAAATGTAATTTCCAGTTCAACATAAATCCTAGACGAAGCCAAAATCGTATTAAACAGTATTGTTTTACTAAAGCTAACTACGAAAATCTAAACTTTTTGTTAACCAATACAAACTGGATTGATATCCTCTCTTTATCTGATCATTCTCCCGATGCCATAGATCGAATTATTAACACATTTTATACAATTTTAAGGCATTATATGGATGAGTGTGTACCAAAGCACTACGCTACTTCATCATCGGCCCTCCTTGGGCATCTAAAATGTTATCAAGATTGAAAAATCAAAAAAACAAACATTATAACAAATATAAGTCTACGTCGTCGGCAATTGAATATATAAAATACTGTAAGTTGCGGGCAGAGTACAATTTACTTAATCTGAGGCTATACAAAAATTATATAAATAATATAAAACAAAATCTTACACGTGATCCAAAATCGTTTTATAAATTTGTGAATACCAAAAGAAAATCTAATAGCTACCCCTCTACTATGAAATTTTCTGGGATAGAATCTTCTGAGGCACCTGTAATAAGTAATATGTTCGCTGATTTCTTCGCCTCAAATTATTCTGACGCTAAATACGACGCATCACGCAACTATCCATTTCCTATACAAGAACAACAACCAATTATGCTTCTTTGTATCAATACATCTAGCGTCATCTTTTTTATAAAGAAACTAAAGTTCTCAACATCTAGTGGTCCTGATGGCGTTCCAAACTGTATTCTGATGAATTGTGCTGAAAATTTGTCTTACCCTCTTACTATTCTTTTCAATTTGTCAATTAAGTATGGTTATTTTCCTAAACTATGGAAAGAGTTATATATTATACCATTGTTTAAATCTGGCTGTAAGTCAAGTATAAACAATTACAGAGGTATTGCCAAGCTAAGTTCTATTCCAAAACTATTTGAACAATGTATTTGTGAGCCTATTTGCCACCAAATATCATCTTTTTTAACACCATCTCAACATGGGTTTCGCAAAGGTCATTCTACTTCAACTAATCTGCTGCATTTAACTACAATAATTAATCAGGGATTCACAAATGGAAAACATTATGATGTTATTTATACTGATTTCAGCAAGGCTTTTGATAGAGTAAATCACTACCTCTTGTTGCGGAAATTGTATTTAATGGGATTCTCCAATAGAACTTTGAATTGGATAAAATCGTATCTGGAAGGAAGACACCAACGCGTTCGCTTCATAAACGTCCTTTCTAAAAAAATATATGTTAAATCTGGCGTTCCGCAGGGTAGTCACCTTGGGCCCATTTTTTTCTCGCTTTTTATCAACGATTTACCATCATCAATACAATTTTCTGATATACTAATCTATGCTGATGACGTCAAGATATTTTTGAATTCGGATGATCAACTTGGTCAGTCATACCTGCAGTGAGATTTGGACTCATTTTTTATTTGGTGTAAGGAGAACCTTTTGGCTTTAAATGTCAAAAAATGCAAACATATGCGTTTCTCCAGAAGAGTTAACTCTAGTGGATATTTCACTTTAGGAGGTTGCTTATTGGAGTGCGTTGATGAGTTTCTTGATCTTGGAGTTCTGTTTGATCGAAAGCTTCTCTTTATTAACCACATAAATACGTGCATTAATAAGGCACGTGGTGTATTTGCATTTATTAAACGCTGGGCCAAAGAATTTAATGATCCATCAGTAACGAGGCAACTATATACTTCCTTGGTGAGGCCTATTCTTGAATATTGTTCTGTCATCTGGGACCCTCACTATAACATCCACATTGATCGTTTAGAGTCCGTGCAGAAGCAGTTTCTACTTTTTATATTGCGTAATACATAGCCTAACCGTTCGTCAAATCTTCCATCATATGAATTCAGATTAAAACAAGTTAAATTGCCTACATTGAAGAGCCGCAGAAAAGTTTTAAATGCAATATTTGTTATTAAACTTATAAATGGTGACATCTGTTCCGAATTTCTGGTAAATGAGCTGACGTTTAACGTACCGCAACGATCCCTACGACAATATCATCCTCTGGCACTGCAATATTTTCGCCAAAACTATGCTAATGCTTATCCTTTCCGTAAAATTTGTTGTAGCTTCAATGAATTGTATAATGTTATTGATATGCCTTCTAAAATAAATGTGATTAAACGTAATTTAATTTTATATTTAAATAACTAGTTTAGTTTTATATTTTTTAATTTAATTTTTATATTTAAATAACTATTTTAGTTTTATATAATTACATGTAACTTTTCTTCTTAAATATTGTTGTCTGTAAGGATCTTATTAATCCATAGACTAAATAAAGAAACAAAAAAAAAGTCAGCGCCATTATCCGCTCCGGGATCGTGTTCATCACTTAACCCAGTTATCACAATGGACGATAATATTCAAAAACCTAAAGTGCCTGTCGGAATGGACAGATATATAACGGTGGTAAAGCGTGGGCGAAGCCCAAATTCATCCAAGATCTCATCTGTTCCCAAGATATCCAGGGATATCGACACCGCCACAGTTAACCGTCAAAACCGCTTTAAAATATTGCAGGATGACATTGACAAACCCGAAGCATCCCCAAAAAAAACCTCCAAACCACCACCCATTTATTTGAGAGAAAAAAATTCAAACTCCCTCATCAAAAAACTAATCTCGGTCATTGGCGAAAAGGCATTTCACATTGTCCCAATAAAACGTGGTAACATTGACGAAACTAAAATTCAAATATATGAAGAAAAAGATTTCCGGAAAATGGTTAATGAATTCGAAAAGAATAAAACAAGTTTTTACACATTCCAGCTTAAAAGCGCTAAAGGCCTACAGATCGTACTGAAGGGCATAGATTCTTATGTTGTCCCTGCTGAAATAAAAGATGCTCTCACCCTCCAAGGATTCAAGGTAAAAAATGTATCCAACATAATAAACAGGGATAAGATCCCCCAACCTTTATTTCGTGTTGAACTGGAGCCAAATGATATAAAATTGAAGAAAAATGAGACCCATCCAATTTATAATTTAAAATATCTGTTATACCGGAAAATTACAGTCGAAGAACCACACAAGCGCTCAGGACCCGTACCGTGCCATAATTGTCAAGAATATGGCCATACGAAAACATATTGTAAATTACCTACTGTTTGCGTTGTGTGCGGTGAATTGCACAACACTGCTATTTGCAATAAGTCAAAGGATCTAAAGGAAAAAAAGTGCAGTAATTGTGGAGGTAATCACACTGCTAACTACAGAGGATGTCCTGTATTCTCTTTTGTTAAACAAGCTATGAGCCAAAAGCCTAAATTAACTCCAGCTCAAGCAGGAAATACGTACTCCGCTACTCATCCCCTAATGGCCCAACCAATCATTTCACATGTATCGTACGCTGACGCTGTGAAGATCAACTCTATTCCCGTTCAAAAAGTGTCACCACCAAACAACACAACAAATGCAAATGCAAGCTTTAATTTCAATCGCCTTGAAGCTACTATTGATAATCTGGTGCAAACTATAAACAACTTTACAACAAATATGATGATGCAAGAAATGCTGCGAATGCAGAACACACTGCTTCAAGCATTAGTTAACAAGCCATGAACACGTTAAAGTTATGTTTCTGGAACGCAAATGGCATTCGCCAACATAGAAACGAACTAGAGCACTTCCTCACGGTGAAGAATATTGATATAATGTTGGTATCTGAGACTCATTTGACTTCGAGAAGCCTTTTTAAAATGAGTGGCTACACCTTATATGATACAAAGGACCCGAGAGGAAGAGCATGCGGAGGATCAGCAATTCTAATAAAGTCAAGACTCAAGCACTATATTCTTGAGAACACTTGTGAAGACCATCTACAAGCAACAAATATTTGCATCGAAAATTTTTGTTCAAATCTCGTAATATCATCAGTTTACTCCCCTCCCAGATTTTCAATCACTGAGGATCAATACGAGGATTTTTACAAAACTCTTGGACCTTGTTTCGTAGCAGCTGGGGACTACAATGCAAAACATACGTTCTGGGGATCGCGTCTTATTACACCTAGAGGTCGAGCATTGTTCAACACAATTTCAAAAATGGGTTTGGATGTCATTTCTAGCGGGGAGCCCACTTACTGGCCTACTGACATACAAAAAATTCCGGATGTTATAGATTTTGGGGTCATGAAAAATATCCCTAGGGATTTAATTCATGTTGAAGCTTCACATGATCTCTCCTCCGATCACTCTCCCACGATCGTTACAATTTGCAGCCCACTAAGAAGTTATTTACCTCACCCATATGTGAAGATGATAAATCGTGTTAACTGGCTGGGGTTCAAAAAATATCTCAGTAGTCATTGTACGGAAAACATCAGGCTTAGAACTTCCGATGATATTGAATTCAACATTGCCAATCTTACTGAAAATATTAAACAGGCTGCTAAACATGCCACTACCTCCTCTCCGCAGACTGGGTTTAATAGAATTTATTCTGCGGACATTGAACGTCTCGTATGTGAAAAAAGAAGAGCTAGAAGGGAATGGCAACAGCACAGATCACCCCAACATAAAATCAGACTTAGAGAATGCACTAAACGACTCCATGAGTTGCTTGCATCTGAAAAATCTGCTTCTCTTAAGAACTATCTGGAAGGTCTCGATGTCACAGCAGCATCTAATTACTCCTTGTGGCGCGCAGCTAGAAAACTTAAAACACCCGTTGAGTTTAAACCACCCCTGCGCACTTCGACCGGAGGTTGGGCAAGAACCAATACTGAAAAAGGTAACATATTTGCTGAGCATTTAAAACACGTATTTACCCCAAACTCATGTACTGGTGCTGTTGATTTGCCGAGTGTAGTTGCTCTACCCTCTCGACCCATGAAGTTTAAGATGCGTGATGTACAAAAACTAATTGCTGAAACCAACCAGAAGAAAGCTCCGGGTATTGATGGCGTTAGTAACAAGATGCTGATGCAGTTGCCTCGTGTTGCTATTAGAATCCTGTTGTTTATTTTTAATGGTATTTTACGACTGGAGTATTATCCACACAGCTGGAAACTTGCCATGATCAAAATGATTCCAAAGGCGGGCAAAGATCTTACCAAGGCTGAGTCATATAGGCCAATAAGCTTATTGTCAACAATTTCAAAGCTTTTTGAAAAGCTGCTCATGACAAAATTGTCCCCAATTCTAACTAATAATGGGTGTATACCGGACCATCAATTTGGTTTTAGAAGTCAGCATAGCACCATTGAACAAACTCATAGATTGGTTCATTTCATAAGAAGAGCATTTGAAGAAAAAAAGTATTGTTCTTCCCTCTTTATTGATGTCTCTCAGGCATTTGATAAAGTGTGGCATGAAGGCCTAATTGTAAAATTGAAGACATATCTGCCAATAAACATTGTAAATCTATTGGAAAGTTATATTCTTGCCCGGAAATTCACTGTTGTGGAAGAAGACTTCATGAGTGAGCCCGAAACTATCTCATCCGGTGTGCCACAGGGGAGTATACTGGGTCCAGTTTTGTATTTGATCTATACCTGTGATATGCCATTAAGCAGTAATATCCTCACTTCTACATTTGCTGATGATACAGCCTGCCTTAGTATGCATGAAAACCCTCACGAGGCATCCCGTTATCTTCAGGAACATATTAACCTGTTGGAACTGTGGTTGAACTTATGGAGAATAAAAGTAAATGAACAAAAGTGTGTTCATGTCACATTTACTCTACGAAGAGACACTTGTTCCCCCATTCGAATCAACAACCAAGTTGTGCCTCAACATTCACAGGTGAAATACCTTGGTATACACCTTGACCGACGGCTTACATGGAAACACCACATTGACTCTAAGCTAACACAAATGAAGCTTAAATTAACCCAGATACATTGGCTGATTGGTAGAAATTCAATACTCAGTCTCGATTGTAAACTTTTAATATACAAGTCGCTTTTGAAACCCATATGGTGTTACGGAATTCAGCTATGGGGCACTGCTTCAGCTTCCAATGTAGAGAGAATACAAGGATTGCAAAACAAAATTTTAAGGTTAATAACATCGGCTCCATGGTACATGAAAAATTAAATTTTACATCGTGATTTAAATATGCCACTTGTGACCGCAGAAATTGCCAAATATGCAGGCAAATATTTAACAAAACTCGAGTCCCATCCTAATCCCCTTGCTCGTAATATCTTGAACTTTACTGGACACATCCGCTTGAAAAAGAGGGACACTACGGCTTTAATACGCCGCACTCCAGATGAAAGTTTTTGAAAATATTTTTGTGCTTAACACTACATTTATGTATTATTAATTACTATCACTAAGTTTATGTCTGACACTGGTTGGGCCTAACAATTATATATATATATATATATATATATATATATATATATATATATATATATATATATATATATATATATATATATATATATATAAATATATATATTTTTAAGATTTGAATACTTATTGTTAGTTCAGTTATTTGAAGGTACAATAAATAAATTTTAGCGTGAAAAAAAGATCATAAAGTGTTGGAGATTTTTAAATGAAAATTTAGGAAGAAACGTTAAAAATCAAATAAATGACCAAATGATCAATTTTTCACATACGATGCTACAAAATGTGAATGCTTGAATCAATATTTTTTACAAATCCCAAAATCCATAAAGGAACAAGTTCCTTACTTTCCTTCTGATTCTTGCAATGGACTTCGGACCCTGAGATACTGTACAAGCACATTGCATTTTAGAAACATTGCTGTGGATGAAATCTCTCAGATTATGCAAAATCTCTCCAATAATAAGTCACCTGGTCATGATAGCCTGCCTGCAAAACTATTCAAAAACTGTAACAGTGAAATAACGCCATACTTACTGTATATCTTTGATAGTATCATCTCAACATCTAATATCCAAGCATATTAAAAATATCGAGAATTGTCCCTATACCGAAAGAAGTGAATGCTAATACAAAAGACATGTGTAGACCTCTTTCGTTGTTGCCCGTAATTGACAAGATTTTTGAAAAATTACTACACCAGCAACTTCTAACTTACTTGGAAAGTAACCACTTGCTTTATGATTTTCAATATGGTTTCAGGAAAGGTAGTGGTACCGAAAATGCTGTAATTAAAGTTGTAAACTTTATATGTCGTGGTCTAGATGAAGGATTTAACGGTGTTGCTGGAATTTTTTACGATTTTTCAAAAGCATTTGACCTTGTATATCATGAGATCATGTTCGAAAAACTTCCATATTATGGAATAAAAGGAAGAGAACTAAATCTTCTCAAAAGCTATTTGAAAAATCGGAAACTATATGTTAATTTGAATGACAGTAAAAGTTCTTATGGAAATGTTGAGCACGGGGTATAGGGCAGTGTACTAGGCCCACTTTTATTCACAATTTATATAAATGATATAATGAATCTTGGAATAAACGGAAAAATATATACATATGTACGCGGATGATATGTCTCTGTTTTACCCGCATAAACATGAAACTGCATTAAAACCGTATATGGAAAGGGATGCGGCTTTGATTTTTAAATATGCGAGAATAAGCAAGCTTGTCCTTAATACGTCAAAGACTAAGGTTATAAGATTTAAGCTGCATATAAATCGATTTGCTGAAAATTTTAGCATTTTTATAAATGGCGAGGAAGTTTGTGAGAGTTACTCAACAAAATACTTGGGGGTGACATTACAACTTATCGTGGAATCTGCATATTCAAGAGCTTAAATCCAAAATATCTCTAGTGATTGGAATATTATATAAATTTAAACATAACTTTAAGGAAAAAACAAAGTTGATTATTTACGAAGCTTTGATACAAAGCCATTTAAGTTATCTCGTGTCGGTATATGGTTATAAAAATACTGTAGAACTAAAATCTCTTAAAAGAGTACAAAATAAAGCACAAAAAACTGTTTATAACCTACCTCTGACGCACTCTATGTTAAACTTGTATAACGAAGTATCCAAAACTACTTTTGTACTACATTTTGTTTTTAAATCGCTACATAACATAGGCCTTAACACAATAACGTTTTCTTGCAATCAAACACCTTTCAGCACAAGAAACAGTTCAAATCTAAAAACAGTAAGATGCAGACTTGAAACCACAAAGCAAAGAATTGAATATATTGGTAGTTTTGAATTTAACAGCATACCGCAAATCTTGAAAAATACTGATGTTGTATCGACCTTTAAATCCGATCTAAAAACACACATGTTAAATAATTTTGAAATGCTTTTAAATTAGAATATACATATGTATAAACATCTACCTACATATTTCACGTATTTTTATTTCATATTTTTACGGTCTAATTCATAAACGCACAATAACAGCTTTATAAGAAATTAATAAGAGAAATTTGAAAAAAGAGTATTCATAAACATTTAATAGTCTATTAATCGCTTCATAACACTGTTTGAAATTAGGAATTTTTATTGCAGCCATTACCCTACTTTAACAGTTCAATAGAGTGAAATAATGAAAGACTTCAGAGCAATTAAAAACTTTCCTGGCATTATTGGTGTAATTGATGGGACTCACGTTCGCATCAAAAAAACCGAAGATGACTTATCCCAATATTATATTAACAGGAAGGGCTACTATTCCACTCGGAGTGACGACGAAGTATGCGTAGTTAAATGTATGGATACAAAAGCAGTCACGCTGCTATCCACTTGTTCAGGTAGCGCCCCTGCTGATACCTGCAAGTGTTGGTGTAAAAAAAGAAAACAAAAAAAAAATTGAATTAACCCGCCCAGCTGCTGTGGGGAATTATAACACATGCATGGGTGGCATAGATTTGTGTGACAGATTAATAGCTTACTATCGAAGCAGGATGCGTACAAAGAAATGGACTGTACGATTCTTTGCTCACTTTTTGGACTTAGTTGTGGTTAACTGTTGGATAATGTACATCCGCTGTTGTGCCCAAGAAAACATAAATGCAAAAGATAGACTTGGATTGCTTCAATACAAAATAAATCTGGCCAAAGTTATGATAAAGTATGATGGCGGGAGAGTTTCCCAAGATTTTTCACATCTTGGTTCAAAATCACGCCCTAGTACAAGCATATCTGCCACAACCAGTCAGAATTCTGAGGACAATCCATGTGAAAGTCCAAGCGAGCCCCCTATAAAGAAACATCGTGCGGTGGTTCCACATCGCGTTGTCGTACCATTTGCTCAAAATGTAACATTTACTTATGTACATACATACATATGTATGTATGTATTCTAAAAATCAATTGCTTTGAAAACTACCACACTGTTAAGAGCCTAGGTTCTCAATAATTATATGTATAGATCTGAGGTGCACACATGTGCACCTACATTTTCCACTACTTCAAATAAAAAATTAAAACAAAATCACATAGAACTATTTCATTTGCTGCCCAAAGAGTAAACAAAATATACAAAATATAAAAAAAATACTTGAAACATTATAGTGATGCATAAAAAGATGCAATCAGGTGGGTACCTAAATAATCGTTCAACGATGAAAAAAACTAACGTGTTTAGGTACATTTTTTATAAGAGATTTGTACTTTATAATTTCGTTTGTAGAAAATTATTTCTAAAACTTTATTTTTTAGCTTAATATATGTGATTGCAATCGATTCCAAATATTTTTTGTTAATTTTTGTTGTATTTGAACCAAATACTCATATAACCCATTTAAATTATTTGTATCACTAAACATAAAATGAGAGAGGATTTTGTACATGGTTGCCAACAGCATAGATAAATCTGATAAGAAAATTTAATTGCTAAAGCAGCGTTACTAATCGTTTATGAATATAAAATTTTATTGCATGTTAATAAATCGAAATTTGTTTAATAACTATTCTACAGTTTAAGGCTGAAATAAAGAATTTTTATGAATTAGACCGTTATTAGTATTTTAGTTTAGTATATACATACATATGCACATCTATGTATTACACGTATATATTTTTATTTTTTTATATATTTTTCTCTTTTTTTGTATAATATGTTAACTTTAATAATGCAATTTTTTTTATTATTCATTTTATTTACAATCTATCCAAGGATAATAAGTAAATTTTATAAAATAAGGAATAAGAAAATAACATTCATTGTTGAACTCCAATAAGAACAACAATATATAAAAGCAAAAATTGTTAAAGTTATTTCAAAAATTTATAATATATACATTATATACCAAAATCTTAAAGTTTTATCTACATATATTAATATTTACATATATGTACACAGAATTTTATTTATGTATAATTGATTAGGTTCAAAATGGCAAGTCTAATATGTGGTTCCTTTTTAGTCTTCTTACTTCGTTTGTGTCATCTAGTAGCATTATTGCCAATGGGTTACAATGGTTACTCAACCTCTCCAAGTAATTTTCGCTATATTTTTTAACTTCTTCTTTAACCATCGGAATTGATAAGTCATCATGAATTGTTTTGTTTGATACAAACCATGGAGCGTTAACTAAGGACCTCAATGTTTTCGACTGAAACCTCTGTAGAATTTCAATGTTAGAATTACTGGCCGTTCCCCACAACTGTATACAATATTTCCACACTGGTTTTAACATTACTTTGTATAAAATTACCTTATTCTCGAGACTTAGTTTGGATTTGGTACCTAGTAACTAAAATAGGCGCTTGAATTTCAAGTTAAGATGTTGCTTCTTAGCTTTAATGTGGTTTTTCCATGTAAGCCTGCGGTCGATGTGCAGACCTAAATATTTGACTGTGTCAGATTGCGGAATATCACTGTTGTTAATTGAAACACGTGAGCAGTTTTCACGACGCAAAGAAACGTCACGTGTAAAGATTTTTCGGTGTTGACTTTTATCTTCCATTTATTTAACCAAATTCCTATTTCATCAAGCTCTCTTCGAAGATATAGTGATGCAACATCCGAGTCTGCGTCAGCAGCTAACACCGCTGTATCATCAGCGTAGGTTGCAACTAGTACATTATTTATTAAGGGCATATCCGATGTAAAAATTGTATATAAAATTGGGCCTAACACACTACCCTGAGGGACTCCAGCCTTGACACAGTAAATTTCAGAGAAATCCCTGTTGACCCTAACATAGTAATATCTTTCGCTGATATAAGATTTTAGTACTAGGTAAAAATGTGTTGGAAGTAGTTTTTTAAGCTTATATAGTAGGCCTGCATGCCAGACCCTATCAAATGCTTGTTGCAAATCCAAAAATACACCTGAGCAATATCTTTTGTTCTCCAAGGAATCCCGTATAAAATTTACTATACGATGGCATTGTTCAGGTGTGCCATGCCTTTGTCTAAACCCGAATTGGTACTTCTCCTTCCAGATAAAAATCGCAAAAAACCTAAAAAAATTCGATTTTTTAACAGTAGCATGTTAACATTAACAAAGCTGTCAAAAATGTTGTTAACATGCTAATGTTAAAAAATCGAATTTTTTTAAGTTTTTTGCGATTTTTATCTGGAAGGTGAAGTTTTTTTTATTTTATATGTTCGCAATTTTTGTTCTTTATGACAAGAGCTACAAGTTTGCCTCAGAGAGTAAATCGAAATTCAGAACGGTTTGCAAGATATGAGCCCGAGAAAATTATCACTTTTTTGCGAAAATTATACCGAGGCCCCAAATCTTTGGCGGCCCATAAAAAAAGTGCATGACTTTGGGAAAAATTGGGAGACACGGGTCTTTTTTTTAGTCTTTTATCACGTAGTGGTGTCCGTATATGGTTATTTTGCCACGACTTAAAAAATTACACACAGTGTTACTAACAAAATTTTCAATCTGTTTGTTCTTTATTTCAGTCAGCCGAAGTTTAAGATTCTTTGTGGCCCTATTAAGGATTCGTTTGTCATTCAGGTTTCTACTTATTTGCCATATTCTTCTTAGTCTTCTTTTATTTTGGATCATTGTTCTTATTTCAGCAGTTACATAAGCCTGGTTTTGACTATTATGGGTATCAGTTGATGGTGTAGATAGAAATCCAGCTTCATGAATTAAATTGTTGAAAGTTTCAGCCGCATCATCTAACTCCGGTGCAGATTTAACTGAAATATTGAGGCTGACAGTTCTTTCTAACCAGGTGCTAAATGATGATATATCAGTTTTATTATTTAAAATTTTATATCTTTTCAAATGACAATGTAAAAATGTGTTAAAATCAAGGAAAAGTGGCGAATGGTCAGAGTTTAGATCGTAACTATCAGTTATTTGTAGTAAATTGTTTGGTATGCCATAGTATACAATAAAATCCAATAAATCTGGAGTTTTCGTTAGATCTGTAGGCCAATATGTTGGACTACCCGTAGATAAAACTGAATAGTTGTTATTGCTGATACATGTAAAAAGTTCTCTGCCTTTAGGATTTATTAATCTCGAACCCCACCAATGATGTTTGGCATTGAAGTCGCCTCCTACTATAAATCTAGGCCCAAGTTTTCTAAAAAATTCTTGAAATTCCTGACACTTTACAGAATATCTTGGAGGAAAATAAATAGAGCTAATGGTAATGGAAGTCGAATCACAAAATATTTTAATACATGCAGCTTGTAGACTTTGCTGCCTTATTTCGTCGGTGAATTTGTAATTTATTGATGATTTTATTAGTATTGCTGCTCCACCATGTGCTCTATTGTCCGGGTGATTAGCTTTTATTATGTCAAAATTTTTTATTTTGAAAAATGATCTGTCTGTGAAATGTGTCTCCGAGACTAGGAGGATATCAATAAAATTAGTTCTAAGAAATATTTCCACTTCTTGAGTATGATTGGAAAGACCATTGGCATTCCATATTGTAATTCTTAAGTTCAATTGCATAGTTTTGATATTAAAAGAGACATCATATTTATTAACTTATTGGTCTGTTCTATTTGGTTTTCAATTAATTTTTCGAGTTTCTCTAAAGAATTGTTTAATAGATTTAGTTGCTGTGGATTCCGTAAAATATCAGAATACGAAAATCTTTTATTTTGACCAGTGTTGGTGTTTGCATTTTGGTTAAGTTTATTTGGGTAATCTTCACTATTAAATATATATTGGCCGGTTTTATCTCTTCTGTAGAGATTATTATTTTGCAATTTTCCTTTAAGTATTTGTTTATATACTATGCAGCCTTTATAGTTTGCTGGATGGTTTTGTAGACAGTTCACACAGCGTGGAGGAGTTTCAATATTTTTATTGCAGTAAGATGCCCTAAGCCACATTTAACACATCTTTCCTCTTTTCGGCAGTAAGTTTTGGTATGACCGAATTGTTGACATCTATGACATTGCACAAAGTCTTTAGTTTTTCTTGGTGGTTCAATGGTGACAATTGCGTTATTTATGTGCCTAATATCGTATACGTTTTTGTTATTTAGGTCAGGTTCTAAATCAACAAAGAACATTGGAAGGGGATTTTTCGTTATTCTACTGCGAACATTGATAATGTTCCGAACTTTATGGCCATTTTTTTCCATTTCGTATTTAATATTAATAATTGATGTAGAATGATGTAAGTTTTTTATAACTACTCTATACGATGGGTCTTGTTTCAATTGGTAGGTATGGAACTTAATTTTCTTGTCATTCAAATGAGTAACAATAATTCTGTACGATTTTACATTTTTTATTAGTAATCTTATTTGTCCATCTTTAAGTGACTTGTATTGAAATTCAGAGGAAGGAATAATTTTAGAAAAAGATTTTGTCATTGCGCTAATATCAGCAACAAATGGTATGAATATAGGGGGTGGCTTTGGTTCATTGTTATTGTTGTTTTCATTATATACTTCATCCTCAGTATCAATTTCTTTATTATCAAGACTAGCAAAACGATTATTATTTTGGGAACCTGAAATAATTGCCTTTGTTTGTTTTGATGTACCAGCATCGTTGTTGTTTATGATTGGAAGGTTGTTTACATTTAAAAGTGCATGCGCCTTTATTGATGTACTTGCATTGTTATTGTTAACATTTTCTATTGAAGTTAAGTTGTTGTTGTCGATATTTTGTCTTTTGTTGTTGAATAATTTTGGTGATTGTGGTGTATTGGTCACACATCGCATTAATCGCATGTGGCCACTCTGTATTTTATATTCTGTTTTATGTCATTCTGGCATTCTTTATGTGTCACCTCTGTGGGCCCACAAAACATAACCTCAAAGCCACCAGCATTCGTTGTAAGAGAATTTAAAGAAGGCTCCACATCGGTAGAAGATTAATTTAAACATTTTGATGCGGCCCTAAAGCTCAGCATAATTGGAGCTGAAGACGAGAAACAGTATGCACTAGTATACATGGGTAATGAATTATCCAATGGCCTCAAACTTCTAGCAAGCCCAAAGACACCAGAGGAGCTAACATATGCCGAAATCAAAACGACATTGATTATGCATTTTGATGGCATCAGAAATATGTACGCCGAAAGCATTAAGTTCAGACAGATCATACAAGAAGAGAGGGAATCCATTGGCAATTTCATTCTACGTTTTAAAGAAGCAGTTGCATTCTGCGATTACGGAAAGTTCTTGGACCGAATGTTAATTGAGCAACTGCTCCTGGGGCTGTGGTCGCGAGAATTTTGTAATGACATAATCAATAAAAAACCCACTACGTTTGCAGCGGCCTATGATATGGCATTTACATTGGAATCTGCAGTAAAAGCCGCTGTAGAAATGCAGGGCACTCACCCACAAGATTCGAGTGAACCGACTAATAAGTTAGGCTACCCACCGGTTAAGAACAAATCTCACTTTGAATCGAGGAAACATGTAGCAACAACCGAGACGAAATGTAATGGATGCGGAGGGCACCATACCAGAAGCCAGTGTAGATTCCGTGAAGCAACATGTTACTTGTGTAGAAAAAAAGGACACATTGCCCGTGCCTGCAAAAGCAAGACGTTCCAAATTGCACAGGCCAAATCCCCTGAGCCCAGTGATGAATTGGAAAACACGACCGAATATACAATCAACGAAATCGGCGAGGCAATAGCAACGGCAAGAAGCACGATGCTCGCTAAAATAGATGGACGCAATCTTGAAATGGAAATAGACATCGGCGCAACATGCGCGATTGTGAGTATGAACACCTTACGTCAAGTTAAGTCCCATTTTACTCTACAGAAAACAAATCGGAAATTCACAAGCTACACCAAGAACAAAATTGAGTGTTTGGGGCGGTTACCAGTTAACGTAACAATTGGAAAAACTAGACGGAAACTCAATCTATACGTAACCAGTGGTAACTTCGACACCTTAATGGGAGCAATACAATACAAAGATGTATTTTCTGATGTGCCTGGTAAACTAAGCGACCCACCAGCAACGTTGCAGCTGAAATCCGACGCGAGGCCTGTTTTCGCAAGGGCACGTGACATACCTATGGCCCTAAGAGACATGTACGCGGCAGAGATCGAGAGGAAACTTAAGGCAGGTTTTTTTAAAAGAGTTGACAACTCTGAATGGGCGTCCATAACACACATTGTGGCAAAAAAGAATGGCAAAATTCGCATAACGGGCAATTACAAACCAACCCTTAATCCACGCATGATAATAGACGAACATCCGATACCAAAACCAGAACACCTATTTAATAAATTAAAGGGTGCAACCATCTTTTGTCATTTGGATATAACAGATGCTTACATGCATCTACCAATAGACGAAACCTTCAGTCATGCCTTAACTCTAAATACACCAACGCACGGCTTAATACGGCCCACACGAGCAGTTTATGGAGCGGCAAATGTGCCTGCCATTTGGCAACGACGCATGGACAGTATATTCCAAGGTATGACTAACGTCTTATACTTTTTTGATGATATTTTGGTTTTTTCAGATGATTTTGAATCACTGCTGTTGTCGTTACAAACAACTCTGAAAAAACTTAGTGATAATGGGTTGCGCCTCAATCGTGCGAAATGTGTGTTTGCGGCAAGTTCTGTGGAATTTCTCGGTCATAAGATAGATGGCAGTGGTATCAAAAAATCTGATCGCCATATAAAGAGCATACGAGATGCTCCGAAGCCAGAGACATTTGAAGAGTTACATCTGTTCGTCGGTAAAGCTACCTATTATAATTCGTTTATCCATAACTTGTCTACGATTGACAGGCCACTAAGGGATATGTTGCGCCAAGACCATTTCCAATGGACGCGCGAAGCAGAAAAGGCGTATGAAAAAATAAAGCAACTACTTATATCGCCGCAAGTGCTCATGCCATATGACCCGTCACTTCCTTTGTGGCTAGCAACGGATGCGAGTAAAACTGGGTTGGGAGCTGTACTCTCGCATCGATTACCTAATGGCACCGAACGCCCTATTGCATACGCAAGCCGTTACACTGAGCGTCACGGAACAAAAGTATCCGCAAATCGACAAAGAAGCGCTGGCAATTGTTTGGGCAGTACAGAAGTTTTTTCTCTATTTGTATGCCCGGAAATGGACCTTGGTAACCGACCACAAACCCTTGTCTCAAATTCTGCGTCCCGAAAAATCTTTACGTATACTATGCATAAGCCGTATGGCTAATTACGCTGATTTTCTAGCTAATTTTAACTTTGATGTTGTACATAAATCCACTCGAGACAACGTTAACGCAGATTTGCTCACGATTTCACCCCAGGACTCAACCCAACAACAGCACCACAGATTATTTTGATGCCTTTATTATAAACCATGTTGATCAGCTTTTGCCATTAGACGCAAGTAAAGTAGCCCGCGAAACCCGTAAGGACAAACATCTAGGCCGAATTGTTGAACTGCTAGAAAAAGGGTACGATCTCGTACGAATGGGGTACAGAAGCCCCGAGGCAAATTACTCACTGTCTGCTGGATGTTTAGTTTTTGAGCACAGGGTTTTCATACCGGAATCTCTACGCAAATTCGTTTTGAAGGACCTACATTCGGCTCATCTGGGTATAGTCAAAATGAAAGGGTTAGCTCGATCATTCATTTTCTGGCCAAAAATCGATGCTGAAATAGAAAGAGAAGCAAAATGTTGTTCGAAATGTGCTGAAGTGGCATCCGTACCCAGGAAGTTCTCAGAGCATCATTGGGAATATCCTAAAGCACTTTGGAAAAGGATCCACTTAGATTACGTTGGCCCATTGCAGGGTAATATGCTGTTAATAGTGTCCGACGCATATAGCAAATGGCTTGAGGTCAAAGTTACGAGAGCAGCGAACTTCAGCCGCCACAATTCATATTTTAGACGAGTTATTCGCATCATACGGAGCTCCAGTAACAGTCGTAACGGACAATGGGCCCTGTTTTAAATCTGAAGAGTTCGAGAATTTCCTCAAAAATTCTGGTGTCAAATTTCACAAGTGCATGGCGCCCTATCACCCAGCTACGAATGGGCAAGCTGAGCGCTGCGTACAATCTGTCAAAAGAGCGTTAAAATCTAAGGAAACGACACATGGGACACTACAGAAAAACATCAATGAATTCCTTCGGCAATACAGAAAGGCGCCTCATGCTACGACTTCGGAATCGCCATCTAACATGTTTCTTAATCGATCAATACGAACCAAATTGGATCTACTCAAACCAAATAACCTGCACACAAGAATGAGTGAAAAGCATCGTGCTAACTTTAGTCCCACATATAGGGTTTTGGCAATAAATCAGCCAGTGTTCTTTTTATCGGGTAACCCACGTATAGAGCGGTGGATAAAAGGACTTGTAGTCAAACGTACTGGGGACTTGCATTACGAAATAATCTTCAACGGCAAGACTTATAAAAGACAAATTGACCAGATACGTCAGTTTGGATATTGCGGTGAGCAAAAAGTTGCACTGAGCAGTGCAAAATCTTCAGGTAGTGTAAAAAATTATAATGGAGTTGTTAACGAAGAAGGTGAAGACAACAAACGAACTCAGGTACTCTCGTCAAAATTATATGCGACATTGCCAAATGAGTTGTCGACAGCTCGACCTTGCAATCTAGAGGCCAGTACCACATCGACAGCAGTACAGCCGCCCGCATCACCGACATCGAAGTCGTCATCATCAAAACCCTTACAGCCGCTCTTGAGTCACCCCGAGCACAACCTGGAAAAGCACCGTCACCATGTCACCAAGATAGTCACCATCAGCTCCCTTCAGTATCACCAACCGTAAATGAGAGCCATACAGGTGCACCTCGATCACCATCACTGGCAGTAATAGTCCGAAGTTCTGAGAGAATCCGGAAACCCCGTGTGTTGTATTCACCCTAGAGGGAAGGGAAGAAATCTGGTGTATTGGTCACACATCGCATTAATCGCATGTGGCCACTCTGTATTTTATATTCTGTTTTATGTCTTTCTGACATTCTTTATGTGTCACCTTTATGAATTATGCATTCTATCTTTGTCTTTTGAATAAGCTGGCTTGGCTGTATGCTTAATAGATACATACTATAATAATTTTTCAATAAAAGAAATTGAAGTATAAAATTGTGTTTCATATACGACAGTGATGCACTTTGTCGTCGTTTTTTTTATTATTGGCAAAGTAACTACCTGCCAGCTAATATAATTATCTTCACTTGAATCACTACTATCATCCATGACGAAAGCAGTGTATTTTGTTAGTGTTTAAAAATATTTTAGGTATTGTTCTTTAACAAGACAATTATTTTAAACTTTTTGCACTTCCTGTATATTCTTTATATTTATTCTATTCTTGTTTTTTGCCTATTACAATTGAATTGTTTTTATTTTTTTTATATAACAGAGCTTTGTTTTGTTTCTTTTTGTTTTTAATTTGTAACTAATTTTGTTGTTGCCAAAGATAAATATTTTTGCCGTATTGCAATCGCACGTTGTGATTTGCGAAAAATATTCAATTTTATTTATTTTTTCTACAATTTGAATTCTTCTTTTAAATCTTCAGTTTTTATAAAAATTTCAAAAACGTCCGTTCTATAAATTCGAAACTCAATAATGCAATTAAACTAAATTTATTATACTTATATGTAAACAGAATGGCTGACTTCCAAAACGTCAATTGCTTTGTATTCGAACAAAGTACAATGTTTCATAACGCCGCAGTACAAAATATTTACAATGTATACGATTTCAAAACGTCGCCAATGAGTATTTTTAATGCAGTAAAAAAGCAAGCAGGCATCAGTTTTTTAGTTGATGCATTGTTTGGTATTCGTTTGTTTAGTCATAAAAAATAACCCCACCAAAGCGTTTGCAGAGAAAACAAATTAAAAACAAAAATATTGACCGACTCACAAAAGTAAGTTAATTTGTTTTTAATAATTATTATATATAAAAAGCAAATAATTGTTTTTTTTTAACATATTTTAGCGAAAAAAAATGGAATCATGAGCAAAAAAAATTGCTCCTCATAACAAGGTTGCGAAATGAACCCGATTTTTGCGATTTTTGAATAGAATGTTGTACAGAGTTTCCATCGGAACTCTCTGATAAATTCAAGAAATTATCTAGTAAAATTTTAAATTCTTTGCTGTTCATTTTTTCTTGTTTCATAACAAAACAGAAATTTTTATATGATGCATAGCATCACCAACATTTCATATTGTTGAAATAAACAAAGCACATGGTTGCATTGTGTTGTAACTTTGCATACGTACATTGTTTGAACACAGTAGCAAAACTGTATACAAACTTTGTATTGATACGTTTTGGAAGTCAGCCAATGCCAACTTGCCCCAACAATGTCCTGTGACGCTGGGGCACCAAAATTATGAAATTAAGTATCTTTTAATAAATAAATAAATTTAAAAAAAGTAATTACAATATATTAATTACAATAACATTATTTATAGTTTTATAAAATTTTCCGCATAAACAAGGACGGTTTCTTGTTTTTGTTACAAAAACTGAGAAATTTTCTAAAAACTTCAATGCGGTGTTCTGCCATTATACCGATTTTAAAATTGTGTTGTGCATTGAGGTTTTTTTGCTGATGGTAGTTATTAAAGATGTAGTGGTAGTGATTTTAATATTGGAGTTTTGCAACCATCTGTTAGCTGCATATTAAATAAAATAATTAATTTCTTTTTGCTGATGGTAGTTATTAAAGATGTAGTGGTAGTGATTTTAATATTGGAGTTTTGCAACCATCTGTTAGCTGCATATTAAATAAAATAATTAATTTCTTTGAGCAAAAAATTTGCAAGAAGTGGGTAAACGCTCAGATGACCGAAGAAGAAAAAAATAATAATAACAAAATATGCTTTTTCTCACAAACACAGGAGTAATTGGATGTATTGATGGTATGCACGTACGAATTGTTGCGCCTCCAAAGCGATTGCAACATTTGTATTTGAACAGGAATGCATATTACAGTTCGAATGTCATGATTGTGAGGATAACGATTTTCAATTGAATATAATAAATAAATCTTTCGTTCAATAGATGTGCGACTTTGAAATGAACATACGCTAAGTAGATGTTCGATACCCCGGCTTAAATTATGACTAATTCGTGTGGAATATGAGCGACTTAAAAGAATAATATGGAGGAAGTTCGTTTTCTTTTATTTTCTAATTTAATTCTGAAATTTTTAGGGGTGGCTGGGTATACATTGGAATCGGTTTTAATAACTCCATTTTGAGATACGATTACGAGAAAGAAGTTTTATTACTATTCAGGCAAAATCCAGAAACATTATTGAAAGAACAATTTGAGTTATTAAAAGCAGCTTACAATGTTTGCTTTCTGCAAAAGGTTTGCATTATACTCCAGAAAAAGCGAATCAAATCATAAATGTTTGTTGCGCATTGCATAATGTAAGCAAACACTTAAAAACGGAGTTTAATGATGAAATGCCTTTTTCTTTAGACACAGAAGTAGAAATTGGAGAAGTTATAGAAACAAACATAGAAGAGTCTGCACAACAAACTAGAAATAATTTAATGCTTGTAATTTTAAATGAATAAAAAATTTTTAAATATATTTATTGCTTTAAGTCACTTCAAAAAAGAATAGAAAAAAAGAAAAACTTAAAACTTATTGATATATAAAAATATCACCAAAAATTCATATATGATCACAGATTTTTAAAACTAAAACAAAAGTTATTTATTATATATGAACATATTTGAATATCACAACTCCTGAATTTTTTATTTGTTTGTTGATGTTTTGCTTTTACCAATATCATTCGGCAAATCGGCCTTCTTTTTTTAATTCATACATTTTTATTAATTTGGTAGTTTTTGTATGAGAGCCATTTGGGTTTGCTTGTGTTTGCATTGAGACAAGTTCCACAGTGCTCTGTTATAATGGACTCAAGCTTATTTCTGTGGACGGTCCACCACTAGTAGCTTGAAAGTTTCTTTTGTTTGCAGCCAATTTTCTGTTTCAATTTGCTTTATAGTAAGTCCATACCTATGAAAAAATAAAAGTTAATTTCAAGCAATTATAATATAAATTAGATAGTGCAACTAACTCTTTGCCATTCTTTATATTTTTAATCGGCGCACGTGGACCATTTTACGAGAATTCGATAAAAAATCTATAACTTTTGACTGGATTGGAATTTTAATATGCGGTTTTTTTTTGTTTACTAGGTATATCTACAGGCTTTAAGTTTATGATATAAAACTTTAAAATTTACCGGATAGAAAAATAGTTATGATGGGTTTAAAATGCATTTTAAGTTTTAGATGATTTTTGGTACCAAAGTGAAGTACTAAAATTTATTGAAACGGTTCGTTTAACACGGTGTTATATTTTGAGTCATGTTTACAACTTATACTTATTAAAAACTTAAATTCAACCCGTGAAATTTTTAGTACGAAGGGCCAAAGTTAGTTTTTTGAAGCAGTTTGAGTTAAAAATTGAGTTAAAAAATAGCAACCATAAAAAATACAAACACTGATTCAAAGTTTCTTTAGATAAAGAGGTTTTAACGAAGAAGTCGTAGGTTTCTATTTAAACCCAAAATAGACATTATAAATATTATATGTAAACTTTTATTAAAACGACGAAATAACGATACCTCTACTGTTTCGAAAAATGACTATTAATTAAAAAAATTTAGTAAATATTTCTTCTAAATAGCCTTGATTTTCATCTTCTAGAAGTAGTTTAGCTTCTACGTCTAATACAATAGTTAGTTTTTCATTTTTGTCGGATGTTGGACATATATGGATCTGATGAGCATAATAAAGAAGTAATCAGATACAACATCTGGAAATTTTTCTTGTGTTGTACTTGGGAAAGAATCTGTAGTCTTTTTTTCTTGCGCTTCTTCAGATAGATCTCCTATTAAATGCATATTGTGTTGAATAATTTGTTCCCCATGGGACAAAATTTTATGAACTGTGTGGATGGCATATGTCCAAGACTATTTTTCGTTATAAAGTATAGCTGTTTTTTGGCGTACTATGCGAATCTTTTTGCACATATCTTTCTGCTGCATGATGCTAGAACTTGTAATAGAATGTTTAATCGCATTATTAGTTCCAAATCTACACCTGTGATAGATGCTGCAGTTTCGCGATTTGAAAAAAGTCTCCTTGCAGTAGTTCAATCATTTTTGTTTCACCCTACTCGGAAATAAAAAACAAAAAAGATAAGCTACATCGGAATCCAGAAACGAATACATACACATGCGCATATATAAAAGGTGAGAAAACCATAGCACAAACAATAGACGGCACCCATGCACCCATAAAGTTAGTGTTGGAGGTTGAAAATCTGGCATCTCCTCATTGCTTTTTGTATGCGCTTTTGTGCATCTTTGATTTTATTCTTTTACAAATTACTACATGTCTTGTTGAACCTTCGTAGTGAACAGACGTGTTAGCGGAGTTTCTTTTTTACATACTAAACAAACAAAAATACAAACAAACAAAAATTTTCGTAATAAGTACTGATTCGTAATAAGTACAGTTTTTGCTAAATTTGCTTTACTTGCATTAATAATATTTTTCGTATAAACTGAAACAACAAAAACAAACAAAAAAACACAAACAAAGTGACTGAGGAATACTCTGTATGAGTACCTCAAAAACAAAAAATTGTGAAGTGAGTTCTAACGGCAGAAATGCCTATTTTACTGTGAGTTCTGATATTCTTAATGCACAAAATAAAAATAAAAAATCCGATGACAGTCTTTTTCTAACGGCAAAACCAATTTTACGCGAGCGATCAAATTCGCTTACTCCAATGCCAAGTAGTGATTCGTTAACATTACCGTTGCCTAGTAATTCTGTATTTAAGTCAGCGCCATTATCCGCTCCGGGCTCGAGTTCCTCACTGAACCAAGTTATTACAATAGACAATATTATTCAGAAACCAAAGGTGCCTGTCGGAATGGACCGATATATTACGGTGGTAAAGCGCGGGCGAAGCCCAAATTCTTCAAAGATCTCATCTGTTCCCAAGATATCCAGGGATATCGACACCGCCACAGTTAACCGTCAAAACCGCTTTAAAATATTGCAGGATGACATTGACAAACCCGAAGCATCCCCAAAAAAAACCTCCAAACCACCACCCATTTATTTGAGAGAAAAAAATTCAAACTCCCTCATCAAAAAACTAATCTCGGTCATTGGCGAAAAGGCATTTCACATTGTCCCAATAAAACGTGGTAACATTGACGAAACTAAAATTCAAATATATGAAGAAAAAGATTTCCGGAAAATGGTTAATGAATTCGAAAAGAATAAAACAAGTTTTTACACATTCCAGCTTAAAAGCGCTAAAGGCCTACAGATCGTACTGAAGGGCATAGATTCTTATGTTGTCCCTGCTGAAATAAAAGATGCTCTCACCCTCCAAGGATTCAAGGTAAAAAATGTATCCAACATAATAAACAGGGATAAGATCCCCCAACCTCTTTTTCGTGTTGAACTGGAGCCTAACGATATAATATTGAAGAAAAATGAGACCCATCCCATTTATAATTTAAAATATCTCTTATACCGAAAAATCACAGTTGAAGAACCACACAAGCGTTCTGGACCTGTACAGTGCCATAATTGTCAAGAATACGGCCACACTAAAACTTATTGTAAATTACCTACTGTTTGTGTTGTGTGCGGTGAATTACACAACACTGCTATTTGCAATAAGTCGAAGGACCAGAAGGAAAAGAAGTGCAGTAATTGTGGAGGTAATCACACTGCTAACTACAGGGGATGTCCTGTATACTCTTTCGTTAAACAGGCTATGAGTCAAAAGCCTAAAGTAGTCCCAGCGCAAACAGGAAATACGTACTCCGCCAATTATCCTGTAATGGCCCAACCAATCTCTACACAAGTATCGTATGCTGACGCTGTGAAGATCAACTCCGTTCCCATGCAAAAAGTGTCACCACCAACTAATACAACAAATGCAAATGCAAGCTTTAATTTCAGTCGCCTTGAAAATACTATTGATAATTTGGTGCAAACTATAAACAACTTTACAACAAATATGACTAGTATGATGCAAGAAATGCTGCGAATGCAGAACACACTGCTTCTAGCATTAGTTAACAAGCCATGAACACGTTAAAAGTATGTTTCTGGAACGCAAACGGCATTCGCCAACATAAAAATGAACTAGAGCACTTCCTCACGGCAAAAAATATTGATATAATGTTGGTATCTGAGACTCATTTGACTTCAAGAAGCCTTTTTAAAATTAGTGGCTATACCTTATATGATACAAAGGACCCCAGAGGAAGAGCATGCGGAGGATCAGCAGTTCTAATAAAGTCAAGACTCAAACACTACATTCTCGAGAATATTAGTGAGGACCATCTGCAGGCAACAAATATTTGTATCCAAAATTTTTGTACAAATTTTGTGATATCATCAATTTACTCCCCTCCCGCGTCTTATTACACCTAGAGGTCGAGCATTATTCAACACAATTTCAAAAATGGGTTTGGATGTCATTTCTAGCGGGGAGCCCACTTACTGGCCTACTGACCCACAAAAAATTTCAGATGTTATAGATTTTGGCGTCATGAAAAATATCTCTAGGGATTTAATTCATGTTGAAGCTTCTCATGATCTCTCCTCCGATCACTCGCCAACGATCGTTACAATTTGTAGCCCACTAAGAAGTGACTTACCTCACCCATATGTGAAGATGATAAATCATGTTAATTGGCTGGGGTTCAAAAAATATCTCAGTAGTCATTGTACGGGAAACATCAGGCTTAGAACTCCCGATGATATTGAACTTAACATTGCCAATCTTACCGAGAATATTAAACAGGCTGCTAAACATGCCACTACTTCCTATCCGCAGACTGGGTTTAATAGAATTTATTCTGCGGATATTGAACGTCTCGTATGTGAAAAAAGAAGAGCTAGAAGGGAATGGCAACAGCACAGATCACCCCAACATAAAATTAGACTTAGAGAATGCACAAAACGACTCCAAGAGTTGCTTGCATCTGAAAAATCTGCTTCTCTTAAGAACTATCTGGAAGGTCTCGATGTTACAGCAGCATCTAATTACTCCTTGTGGCGCGCTGCTAAAAAACTTAAAACACCTGTTGAGTCTAAACCACCCCTGCGCACTTCTACCGGAGGTTGGGCAAGAACTAATACTGAAAAAGGTAACATATTTGCTGAACATTTAAAACATGTATTTACCCCAAACATATGTACTGGTGCTGTTGATTTGCCGAGTGTAGTTGCTCTACCCCCTCGACCCATAAAGTTTAAGATGCGTGATGTACAAAAACTAATTGCTGAAACCAACCCGAAGAAGGCCCCGGGTATTGATGGAATTAGTAACAAGATGCTGATGAAGTTGCCTAGTATTGCTATTAGAATCCTCTTGTTCATTTTTAATGGCATTTTACGAGTGGAGTATTATCCACACAGCTGGAAACTTGCCATGGTCAAAATGATTCCAAAGGCGGGTAAAGATCTTACTAAGCCTGAATCATATAGGCCAATAAGTTTGCTGTCAACAATTTCAAAGCTCTTCGAAAAACTGCTCATGACAAAATTATCCCCAATTCTAGCTGAGAATGGGTGCATACCGGACCATCAATTTGGGTTTAGAAGTCAGCATAGCACCATTGAACAATGTCATAGATTGGTACATTTTATAAGAAGAGCATTTGAAGAAAAGAAGTACTGTTCTTCCCTCTTTATTGATGTTTCTCAGGCATTTGATAAAGTGTGGCATGAGGGCCTGATTTTGAAATTGAGGACATATCTACCAATGAACATTGTGAATCTATTGGAAAGTTACATTCTTGCCCGGAAATTCACTGTCGTGGAAGGAGACTTCATGAATGTGCCCGAAACTATCTCATCCGGTGTGCCACAGGGTAGTATACTGGGACCAGTTTTATATTTGATTTATACCTGTGATATGCCTCTGAGCAGTAATATCTTCACTTCTACATTTGCCGATGATACAGCCTGCCTTAGTATGCATGAAAACCCTCACGAGGCATCCCGATATCTTCAGAATCATATTAGCCTGTTGGAACTATGGTTGAACTTATGGAGAATAAAAGTAAATGAACAAAAGTGTGTTCATGTCACATTTACTCTACGAAGAGACACTTGTTCCCCCATTCGAATCAACAATCAAGTTGTTCCTCAACATTCACAGGTGAAATACCTTGGTATTCACCTCGACCGACGGCTTACATGGAAACACCACATTGACTCTAAGCTGACACAAATGAAGCTTAAATTAACCCAGATACATTGGCTGATTGGTAGAAATTCTACCCTCAGTCTAGATTGTAAACTTTTAATATACAAGTCGCTTTTGAAGCCGATATGGTGTTACGGAATTCAGCTATGGGGCACTGCTTCAGCTTCCAATGTAGAGAGAATCCAACGAATGCAAAACAAAATATTAAGGTTAATAACTACGGCTCCATGGTACTTGAAAAATTCTATTTTACATCGTGATTTACATATGCCACTTGTGACCGCTGAAATTGCAAAATATGCTGGAAAATATTTAACAAAACTCGAGTTCCATCCTAATCCCCTTGCTCGTAACATCTTCAACTTTCCTGGACACATCCGCTTAAAAAAGAGGGACACTACGGCATTAATACGCAACTCTCCAGATGAAATTCTTTGAAAATATTTTTTGTGCGTAACATGAATTTTATGTATTATTAATTATTATCACTAAGTTTATGTCCGACACTGGTTGGGCCTAATAATTATTTATATATTTAAGATTTGAACACTTATTGTTAGTTCAGTTATTTGAAGATACAATAAACATATATTAGCGTGAAAAAAAAACAAATTACTTACTTCCTTTTTATATGTATTAAATAAAACATTTTTTTATTATATTGCTCCGAAATCAATTGGCTTTTATTTGAGGAATCCTGACAGGTTATGGGCCCAGCTTTGATAAGCAATATTTTAACAGAAGCTGTACAAAAATTAAAGTTATTTAAACATGGCGTTGATTGCAAATTTCAACATAGAGAAATTAAAAGGAAGAGAAAATTATACCTCGTGGGCGTTTGCTGTCAAAAATTATTTACAACACGAAGAGCTATGGGACACCGTATCAGGAATTTATCCGGGCAAAGATATGGATGTTAAGTTAGACACAAAGGCTAGAACGAAGATTATTTTGTTAATTGAAAAAATTAATTACGTCCATATTGAAAGTGCTGTCACTTCTAAAGAGGTATGGGACAAGTTAAAAGTGGCTTTTCAAGATTCTGGTTTAACACGAAGGGTAGGACTGTTGCAGCAAAAAAACTTTCACTTTCATTGATTTTGCCTGCTCATTTGCTGCATCAGCTTGCATTCTAGCTGCCTCAGCTTGCATTTTGGCTGCTTCTGCGTGCTTGCTCATTATTTCCAGAGCTTTATTTTGAATATTAAGCTGCCCTTTTGATGCCTCAGCTTGAATTTTTGCCGCCTCTGCTTGCTTATTCATAATTTCAAGTGTTTTATTCTGCATGTCAAGTTGATTACGTAAAAGTTTTATCCGGTCCGAAGTCTCTTCAACATGTTTTCTTTTTCTATTTATTGCTGTTTTTTTCACTTGTTGTGGTGTTGATGTACGTTTAAATTCGGATCGCAGTGGTGGTGGTACTAAGTTTTCCGTTCCAGATAAATATGAATGGTCTTCCATTATATTTGAGACGTTTGCCGTAAATATCTCTGAAAAATCTTCAGTTTCAGGTTGTTGCACTTTAAAACTATTGGTTTTATTTGACGAAGTGGGCGTAACAACGGCTATTTTTTTGCTGGTTCTTGGTGGCGTTATCTCGGTACTTTTTAGTGCGTAAGGCACTCCTAACACAGTACCACTAGGCGCTGCTGCTGACGATAAGTGGGCTATTCTATCGATTTGATGCTCCAGTTGTGTTAAATTGTTAACCACCACCAGTTGCATGAAGGCTTTTATTGTTTTCACTTATTTTTTTTTAACTCTGCACTTCTGGTCTTGCCATACCTAACACATGAAAACTTTAAATAAAAAACAAAATTAAAAAATCAAAATAATACCTACTCTCTTCCACTCTTGTCCGCTTCTTACTGGTGGCCCCAAGGCATTTACTTTTTTCGCCACATTGTCCCATGTTTGCTCCACTGCAGCTTTATTACTACCAAACAACGGAATGTTGGTTGATAATTGTGGATTTTCCTCCATCAGTTCCACTAACTTTTGGAACTGAATGTGATTAGTTTTCTTTACGCTGGAAATATTTATTTTATTGTTAATTCATTTCCAAAAATATTTTTGTTTGCAATGCACACAATTATACATACATACATACATAAGCATGTATTTACTTACAATTTTTTTGTCGTATCTTCCATATTTTGTTATAACTTATTTCTATATTTTAAAAATTTTGCTGCAATTTATATAATATAATATTTTTTTCAACAGTTTGCTAAATTTACACAAATAGCTTTGCACACAATTACTTTTTTCTGGTTGTCTTCTTTTGACAGTTTTGACAATTGAAACTGCAATATAGAAACCACAAAAAAAACAGCAATTACGTTTTCACTCAATAAAATTTGACACTTGTTTAATAAAAACGCAAAACATGAATTTGTGCTCAATTGAACAAGCGATTTCAGTAACTTGTTATATAGAAACTGGCTATAAGTTAAATTCTGTTGACGATATGTCAAATGACTCTAAGAAAATAAATGCTAACAATAATAACGATATGGAAGACTTTTTAGAGAACAAAAATGATGTTTCAAGCGAATATTTCGAACCGGTTGGTAAAGAACCAAATGATGCCAATTTATTAAATGTGAAAGAGTGTGAAAATATTCGACGTTCCAAACGTTCACCAACACCTATTGAAATGCCGGATTATCATCTGTATTTGGCGAATGCGGAGGATTTGGGAGATCCCTTAACTGTAAAAGAAGCTATGGAACGCAAAGATGCTGCACAATGGAAGCGGACTATGGAAGACGAATATAAATCATTGATGGATAACAACACCTGGACAATGGCAGATCTACCTGTTGGAGCAAAACCTATAAAATGTAAATGGGTTTTCAAAATCAAACGTAATCCTAACGGCAGGGTTGAAAGATAAAGGGCTAGATTGGTGATTAAAGGATGTTCTCAAAGGCCAGGCGTTGATTATCAAGAGACATATTCTCCTGTAGTGCGATACACATCAATTCGTTTTTTGATCTCGTTAGCTGCTCAACTCGACCTTGACGTAGAACAGATGGATGCAGTTACCGCATTTCTTCAAGGTGATTTAGATAAAAAAAATTTTATGGAACCACCGGAAGGTTTTTGCAAAATTACCGAATGCAAGGTATGTCAACTAAACAGGGCTTTATATGGATTAAAACAATCCAGCCGTCAGTGGAACAAGAAATTAGATCAGGCTTTAAGGGATTTGGGTTTACAACAGTCAATTGTTGATTCATGTATTTACTTCAACTGCAGTGATTCTAAAATGTTTTTTTTTGCTGTCTATGTCGACGACCTTATGATTTTTTCAAACAATGATGAGCTGAAGGCGCGAGTAAAAATCGGCCTAACAAATATGTTTTCAATGAAAGATTTAGGCGAAGCTAAAAGCTGTGTTGGTCTTCGGATAACAAGGATTCGCAGCCAGCATGAAATACATATTGATCAATCAGTGTATACTTCTGAAATTTTAAAAAGATTTAACATGGCAGACTGTAACCCTGCTTCAACACCATTTGATATCAACACAAAATTGACGAAGCCAAAATCAAAATGCAGTTTTATGGATAATATACCGTATCAGGAGGCTATAGGCAGCTTACTATGTTTGGTCCATGAATTATTTGAGTAAATTTAATGGCAATTTTGACAGTTCCCACTGGACCGCCGTGAAACGTATCTTCAGGTATCTTAAAGGCACAACAGGTGCAAGAATTATGTACAAAAGAAGTGAAAATTTTAGAGTCTGTGGTTTCTGCGATGCTGATTATGCCAATGACGTTGTCGATAGGCGGTCGTGTTCGGGCTACGTTTTTATACAACAGGGTGCCATAAGTTGGTGTAGCAAGCGTCAGGCCACAATAGCCTTATCAACCACTGAGGCTGAGTACATGGCTATATCAACAGCCATTCAAGAAGCGGAATGGCTTCGTCAGTTAAAAAATGAATTTTGGAAGAACTCTCAGGAACCAATCATCCTTATGTGTGACAACAAGAGTGCAATAAATTTGGCAGGAAAAGAAGGATATCATAGTCGCTCTAAGCACATTAATGTGCGTCATCACTTTATTCGTGAAAAAATTAATGACGGAAATATTGATTTGCAGTACCGAAAATCTGAAGACAGTGCTGTGGACTGTCTAACAAAACCATTGCCAAAGGAAAAACATTTGAAGTGTGCTGAGATGATTGGCTTAACGAACCTCTAGCCAGCTTTTAGTGGAGGTGGTGGAGGTTGAAAATCTGGCATCTCCTCATTGCTTTTTGTATGCGCTTTTGTGCATCTTTGATTTTATTCTTTTAAAAATTACTTACTTCCTTTTTATATGTATTAAATAAAACATTTTTTTATTATATTGCTCCGAAATCAATTGGCTTTTATTGGAGGAATCCTAACAGTTAGTGACAAAAATATTTTGCATATATTGTTTTTCCAGCAATTTCCATTTTAATTTTTTAATGGTTTATAAATCATTTCATGCACAAGAGAAAATTTTTCTTTATACATTATCATAAAAAACAACAAATTATCATAAAAAAAACAATAAATATTAATTGGGAGAGTTTAGGATAATTTGTACCTTAAAAAAAATAATAATAATAACTTTTTAAAGTCATAAACACTTTATTTTTCTAGCACTAATAACTTACGCAATTATGCAAAATTTATTTCGTTTCAAAATCTATTAAAAAAAAAAAGTTATAGATTTTTAAAAATCAAAAGCTTACTAAGAAATTTTTCATTTAAGCAAAATACTGAGAATTTCCATTTTGAATCACCATGTTCTCTGTGATATAGTTAAAATAAAGTTTTAATTTTTCAGCTCCCGAGTTACACTATGGTCTACTTTTGAATGAACTTTAACATTTTACAACCGGCGACCATAAAAAAATTAGTTTTGGCCGCCTTCTCGTAAAATGGATAACTGTGTAGCGGTTCCAAACTATTTAATTGTTCCGTAAATTGATCCCATTTGTCCTTGAGCTGCATTTTGTTATATCCGAATGGCAGCTTGCCTCGGCCAATATCTGGATTAATTTTCATCAGCTTAAGCAGCTTTTCCATTTGTTTTTTATTTGTAATTTTGCTGAGAAATATTTATAATCAATTATTCGGGTACGTTCTAGAATCCGAATTCACTCGAAAGTGGATTACTTTAGCATTTTTGGTGTTCTGCAATTCACATCCCCATGTTTTTATTCGTTTTCAATTAGAGTAGTAAGGGGTGGGTGAAAGTAAAACGAATCGTACCTTATTCTTATAAATGCTAACATTATTAAGAAAAATACAATTTTGGTTTTTAGTTTGAAGTGTTTTTTATTGAACTTCATCAAAAAAGATCAATTTTTCACAGAAATATTAATGCAAACAAATTTTTTTTAAACTTTGCCAAAAATTTCAATTTGGTTTTGGCAGATCTCAGTTGTGTAAAAAAACATGGAAAAATACAACAATTTTGTTTATGTTCGAAAACACAAAGTTGCCCTACATAATAAAGTTTGATATGTCAATCTTTTTTGAACTAAATCTCAATGCATTTAGATCTTATTGATAAAGAAAAATGAATTTTTTTGAAGGAAATTAAAACTAATTTCATATATATAAATCTATTTAAACAATAATTATAATAATTCGAATGCATTTAGTTGTAAAATCGCAATGTAATAATCAGGCAATACTTTGTTTTAACAACAAATGGTGCCAGGATAACGTAGTCGATATGTCTATAGCCGGCAAACAGCCGCGCTGATAAATAACGCCAGGAAAACAGACCAACCAAAAGCAAATAATTTTAATTTCGTTCGTTGTCTTTTTTGAGAGTATTGAATTATTTTATTTTCATTCTATGTTTCTTTAAGAATATTAATTTTGTTTTTATTTGCGTTGAAAATTAAATGAAAAATTTGAATATCTTTCTCATACTCTGTAAATTGTTTTACATCCAATTTTCACGATGATTTTTTAAGACATGTCTTTTTTTATTTTCTTTTAAAGTTGCTCCCAAAATCTTGTCACATTTTCATGATGATTTTTAAAACATGTCTATTTCTTCACTGTTGTTGTAAAAAAACTCTTATTTGACAGCCAGAGTTGTTTTTTTACTTTATCTTTAATTCCTTTTATTTCTATAATTTGGGCGCCAAAAACGGAATTTAATAACTTAAGAAGTAAAGTATTTAAAAAAGTAAATTTTCTTAAAAAAATCGAACTTGGGTGCTATACAGAAAAACCTCGAAGAAAGCAATGGAGGTAAAACTAGTTGACTAAAACTAGTGAGTGGGTGAAGCAATGGCGGAAATGCTGAGTGGAGCGAGGTACATTTTCGTGTCTTATGAACTACTTCTTGGGAGATAAGTCGTCTTTTCTGAACTATATCAGAATAAGCCGAGAGACATTTAATTTGATACTCGCAAAAATCGAAGGTGATATAGTAAAACAAGATACCATCTTGAAAGCGATAACTCCAGCAGAGAAACTGGCAGCTACACTCCAATACCTCGCTACTGGAGAGTCCATCAAAACACAAATTTTCAGACGAGACTATGTGAAACCTTTCTTTGTCGTGCAGTTCCGGAAGTATACCAGGCAATTTAGAAACACTTTAAAAATGAATATTTAAAGGTGTTTGAGTAGGTACATATGTATATGAAAAATATATTATTTTATTGTGCCTATTCATAGAATGAAATACTTTGGTTTATAATTTTGAAATTAAAATAAAACAAGTTAAATTATTATAAGTACATTAATTGAAATAAATTCGTCTTTTATTAAAATATAACTTTAAAAAGTATATATCATTAGCTTTCGGCAGATTGTGAACAAAGAGCTACATCGCTTGACACGGTCCATATATGTAGGATTACGTACAAGCTTTCGTGTTCCTGATATTTAGATATTAAAAGCTCCACAATTTCGTTTTTCCACGTGGTTTATTTGCACTTTTTATTTATATATTAATATATGTATCTTTTATATACACACAAAACAAAAAACAAGCACTTGTCGCTTTAAAACAAGAAAAATAAAGAAGAACACAGAGAAATAACCACCTTAACAGACGAATGCAAATAAAATATAATAGTAAAATTGCGAATGACAGCTAAAAGAAGAGATGTATTTTTCTTCATTGTTGTTGTAAAAAAATCTCGAAAACAGAAACCACGTTTCTTTTGCTAACCCTCTTTCTTTTCTGCCTAGTATGCCTACAAACAGAAGACATGTCTTAAAGACAAGTAAAAAAATCATCGTGAAAATTGGGTGTTACTTCTGTAATTTGTTAATTTTTTTGCAACTTTTTTGCCGACCGCCGTCGATTTTTGCGTAGCTGTGGCCGTTGACATTTAGATTTTTTTTTTCGAACATAAACTTCGAATGTGGAAAAACATGCTGAATTCAGAACACCATTTTATAAATTATGGGGATTCAAAAAATTTTTCGTTTTCAATCCGAGTCGAAACCTGGAACATACCCGATTATTTACAGTTTTGCAAAACAAACTTTATACGCATACTTACAAAATTTTCTCCATTTTCGATTTTCGACTTGTAACGTCAATAACACAATAATGAGCTGTTGTAAATGATAATCGGGACATATATTGTAGATCAGGGATCGCAAAAATACATATAAACATTTCGTTTGCGCTCACAAACACACATAAAGAATCAGTGTTGCCAGATCTGAAATTTTCATGTCATACCTAAATTTGAAATCTTGAATCTCCATTCCCTCATAAAAATTTTGTTCATAAGAACTAGTATTTCCTCATGTTAATTTCATATGAATTTCTGGGGATCTCACTTTTTGCATATGGCAACGCTAATTTCTAACAACAAGCGTAACACATCCATCGTGTTTTAGTGCACGAGTGAGACTGATTTATGTTTTTTATTTCTCTGCAATACGTGTCAGAGAACTGCAACGAGCACCCGTTTTTATGATTTTATATGCTCGCCTAAAAACTAGTTGCGGTGTAGTTAATACACAATATTGTTTTTGTATCTGCTCGCACACACTCGGAAGAATTTGTGTTTGTACATACGAGCCTCTAAAATACACAATACAAATTATGCTTGTGTCCGTTGAGTATTATTTCTTACATATTTTTTTTTTAACAATCGGCAATGGTGCTCGCACTTCTGATAACAAACACTACAAAGGCTCGTGTAGTAATTTGAAAACACACACAATACATTATTAACCCGAGTTATAGTTCGCAGAATTCATGGATATCACTCGCAGCGCTCGTCAAACGTAATTAACCTAAAAAAGTGTTGCCAGAAGGTTTAGGAAAAAGTCAATGATCTTATATTTAAGTTAATATGTAGGGCATATTATAAGAAAAATTTCATGTAAAATTTTTAATTAAATATATTAAGAATTTGACAGGCAAAATTTAAAAGAGGCAGATTTTTATGAAATGGTTAAACCACAATTTGATTTATACATCAATTTCATTTCTTGAAAAAATGATTAAGGGAGTTTTGGATTTAGCTACTATTTTTTTGAGATTTTGCAATTTTTCCAATATTTATGCAGATATTTTTTTCTCATAAGGAATGCTTCCGTAATAATATATGTAGATATAAATTCTTTCTTTCATTTTTTTATTTGTTGATGTTTTTATGTAGAGTCTACATTGTAGATGCATGTACATATAAAACACTTTGAACTTTATTAAAAAAATTTACTGTATTTTACTACCTGCTTCCTGTACTCCTATACTTGTCTCTTTTCTATATAGGTAACGTCTGAGCAATAAAAATTAAAATTTTGGGAAAATAACAAAAAAATCCCAACAAAAAAAACGGTTAGTGTCAAGCAACTCGTTGCACAAAAACTATTTTTTTTTTGTTTTCTTAGAACTCTTGATGATTAGCAATGAAATATTTTTATTTTTGATGTGGGTTGGTTTTTCCTTGTCTGTTTGCAAATTAACTGGTATGCAATTTCCAAAGTGTGCGGTTCATATAATACTTTTTTACGAAAAATTTTACAACAAATACACAATTATGTTTTATGATGACAAAGATGCACGAAACAACATCTTTTTAAAGCGCATTTTTTTATATGACTCATACTCTTTAATAAGGATAAATATCTCCTTTGAATTGAGTTTTCTACTTAAGGAAATCGTTTTAACATCTTTTGTTTAGTTGATCAGTTTTCATGACTGCAGATGGTTCTATTTTTGTATCATGGCGGGAAACAACGAATTGGTTGCAGAAAAAATTGCGAGTGGAACATACACCCGTTCTTCAAAACATAAAGGGAAAAGTTTCGTTTGGAACATTTTGGCCGAAATAGTAAAGGAAGACGGTACCTTGTTGGAAGGTTGGATCTATTGTCGCACTTGTCAGAAGGTACTTAAATATTTCAATAATCAAACGTCAAACTTAGTCCGCCACAAGTGCTGCCAAAATTTAAAAAGCACGCGAATACTTAAAACAGTTACAGCTAATGACCGTCAGCTAGCTATTGATGCCTGCGCAGAATGGATCATTGAAGATTATCGTCCTTTTTCATCTGTTAGTGGAAGAGGTTTTGTCAAGCTTGCAAAGTTTTTCATTAAGATCGGCGCAAATTACAAAAAGTAGCAGATGAAAAGAGAGATTCTTTTAGTGAAAAAGTTAAGGAGATCGTGAAAGGTGGAGAAGCGTCGGTCACGATTGATATGTGGTCTGATCGGTATGTAAGTAGAAACTTTTTAGGAGCAACTTTGCACTTTCAACAAAACTTCAAAATGTTTGATATTACGCTGGGGGTTAAATCAATGGACTTTGAAAAGTCAACCGCTGAAAATATTTTGAGTAAGTTAACAACTTTATTTAATCAGTTTGGTGTTGACGATATTAATAACGTGAAGTTTGTAACTGACCGCGGCGCGAATATTGTAAAGGCATTGGAAAATGAAACACGCCTGAGCTGTAGCAGTCATTTGTTAGCAAATCTTTTAGACAAGTCATTTGACGAGACGATCGAGCTAACAGAAACAGTGCAAACATGTAAAAAATCGTTAAATACTTTAAGAAAGCAAACTTGCAGCATAAATTGTCAACGTCTGTAAAAAACCCATGCCCAACACGTTGGAATTCAAATTACACTATGCTTAAATCAATAACTGATAACTGGGATGACATAAATAAAATTCTTTTAGAAACTGGAGAAAATAAACGAATATTCCAATTAAATATATCAAATTTGACAGCCTTAGTTGAACTTTGCAAGAATTTCGAGACAATTTTTAAAAAACTGCAGGTTTGTAGCTCGCCATCATTATACTTCGTTTTGCCTTCAATTTACAAAATTAAATTTTTGTGCGCCCCCCAGTGAAAATGATATCGCTGCTATTTCAGCTTTGAAAGAAAAAATAATTAAATATACTGATCTTATTTGGTAACGTAATTTATCAATTTGGCATCGAGTATCATTCTTTTTATTTCCACCAGCTATACAAAAACATCCAAATGATGTCAGTGATATAAAAAAGTTTTGTGTTTCCCAAATTACTGAATTTTGTGATTGTCTTTTGACCTCAACTTCAACATCAACTTCATTTGTAAGTAATGACTCACCCACTTCTTCTTATCTCAGAGATCCAGACACACAAATATCTTCGCCAAATAGTCAATCTTTTTTATGCGATCCAAATACTTCACTCAGTTCACCAATTTCTTCTAATAACAAAGACAACCAATTCTTTTTTTCTAACTGGATAAATACTTCTTCAAATGCACTGCAAGAATCAATAAATGATGAAGTGGAGAAATATAGCAGAGAAGTAGTAAATATGACTGATGACTTTGATTTAATGGAGTGGTGGCGCAAAAACGAGAAATATTATCCTCGCTTATGCAAATTCGCTCAGCATGTGCACTCAATACCTGCAAGCAGTGCTGCATCGGAACGTGCCTTTTCATTAGCGGGTAATATTCTAACTGAAAAGCGAAGCAGATTAAAGCCGAAGTCATTGGACAGTTTATTGTTCTTAAATTCATTTTTGAAAAATTTTTCACAAAATATAACATAAAATCATCACTAGTTTTAATTTGAACTAAATTTTGTTTTTCTTAAGTTTGAATTAATTTGTTTAACTTTAAATTTGTCACATATATTTCATAAGCTTGATATTGTTGTTGTATAATGATTGGGATTTTTCCTTTCCGTTCTTCTTTGAATAATATTTCATATGTATATGTAATATTCTTTCATTTAAATAGCTTAACGGACTATAATCAAAAATTACAATTTTAATTAATAAAAACAAAAATTAACATTAAAAAATGTTTTTTATTTGAACCCATAATGTATAATTACAACTACATGTAACGTGTAACTGGTAAAGGTCGATTGAAATTATATGTAATGTGTAATTGACAAATATTCGCAAGATCATAAATCAGTTTTTTCCCCTTTTTTCAGCCTTCATAAATATTTGCGAATTTCTGCGATTTTGACGAATTTTGTATTTTTTTAACTGTATAGAGAACTTGTGAACGTTTCTATATCTTATTTTACCTTTTAAAATTTTTCGGAAATTTTCGCAATTTTACGCGAATTTTATCTTGATAAGCTAATTAAGAGAGTTTTGGATTTAGTTACTACTTTTTTCAGATTTTTGAAAACTCCACAAACTTGATTTTATAATAAATAATAAAACAGCCACTAAATCATCAAAACGCCCAAAATCGCTAAACCTACGACATAGCATCAAATCTGGCAGCCCCGGCTGCGGTGTATGTTAAATAGTACATACACAAACATATACCCAATCAATATGCCGCGAGCGTGTTGTTACAAGCTGCTCGCAATACAAAAGACGAGCAGGTTAATACAAAGAAATTACCGAGTATGAAAATAGAGAAAACACGAGCCTTTGTACTGAATTGTGTGCGTATTGTTATTACTTGTGTCTGCGCTCTTACTTCTTTTGTAATCAAAACGGGTGCGAGTTAAAAAATTTTTTGTATGTTTTCATGCATGAGGCTCGCGCCGTATGAAGAACGAGCGATGAAAACAACAACTCATTGAAAGCGAGTGCTTAAAAGTACTCGAGACTTAAAAATACTTAGTAAGCAGCGAGTGCGCTCGCGGGTATAATGTATTGTTGCAGATGTCTAATACGTGTGCACATGTACACAATAAAAGAGCGTAAGCATTGGTGCGGAGGCCTTGTTTTGCCTATCCCTGTAATAAAATGAAATTATAAGAGAAATATGGAAATTTTATAGTATTAACGATATGAGAAATAAAATTTTTTAAAAGAAAAGAGAAATTCGTTACAAATGTTGGAAGCAGAGACCGGCAAAAATCACGTTTTTTATGCCTTCACTCATGCATAACTTTTTTGTGTCCAATTATTCACCAACACATAAGCAAGCATGCGCGTACGCTCATAATCTTTATTTGTGTTAATCATTAGGAAGGCAAATACAAAGATGCCTATATGAATTTTTCAAGCAAGATTTTAACACAGAAGCTATTTTGAGCGTTTGCATTCATTAAACACAAAAACGAATGGCATTTATTCAACGTCTTTTCTTTGCAAAGAATATTAAGAAAAATCATGCAATGATATATGCTGGCACATAATCTTGTGTGTGTAGGTATGTAGGTTGTTGAAACATTGTGGTTGAGAAATAAGGATGCCATACGAACTTACCAAAAAACGTCGGTTTTACAATAACTTTAAAAATCGCCATTTTCGGTTTAAAATCGTTTAAAGATCGGATTATTTTTTACTCATTCAAAAAAACTTGTTATTTTTATAAGAAATACTTCAACCTTGCCAAATTTTTTGTTTTATTTTTTTTGCTGAAATTAAATTCGTTTTTAACTCCCAAGAATAATACCGCTTTATTGGTTTGATACATAGATTACTTAAAAAGAAGGGTCTTTAAGTGTATTTTTCTGAGCGCGGTGCGCTTTTTTTTAAATTTCGGTTCTTTTTTTAATTTTTGGTGGCACCGAAGCAAATTCAACAAATCTTTTTGTTTCAGTGTGAGAAAAAAATCTTTGTACAATAAAATACACCCGTTTCAACATTATTTTATCTAACAGCGCAAAATTTTTACACGTTTATATGAAAATTATTATTTTCACGACAACACGGCTACATGGCTACACGACCACCGTTGTAGCTGTGGTAGATTTAGGCTAATTTATATTTTTGTGAGCGACAGTGAGAGTGAAAGAGATCTAGTGCTGCTAATATAATAATAAAATGTTTAATATATAAGTGCTTAAAATACTTTACTGTATTTAACAAAAAAGAAGAATACAAAACGCATTGCTTATAATATAACCTCCTTCATGTATACACATATACACACATATCTATATAATTACAAAATGATAATTGTAAAAATCGGGATAATTTTAAAAATATATTTCTTGATTAATTATCTGTTTCAGGGTATCGTCGTCAAAATGCTATTAAACTGTTAAGTCTGGCAACCGTGTTGCCTAACCATTCCATAAACACACAGCACCTTGTGCATAAATGTACACTTGTTGATTTTTTGCCTTTTTTACATTAATTCTTTTTGGATTAATGCCTCTAATTTTTTGATTTCGATCATGAATGTGATTAAATAAAAATGTGTGCTTTGAAGAGTTGTCCAAAAATTCATGCACACACAGTTTTTAAACACTCAAACTGAATAGCTGGCATGCGGCAACAGATTAAATTTACATGTTGACAAACAACCCTTATTTTGCTTAGCATAAAATAGAATGGACACAATGTTGATAAACGCATATTTGAACGTTTGAGCGAAAATGACATGTTTTTTCAGTGTTTGATTAATCTGATTTTTTTTTTAATCACCGGTTGCAGGTCTCTGGTTGGAAGTATTATAAATGCTTACGCTCTTTTGTCATGTACATGCAATGTTGCCATAATTTTTTTTTACAAAAACTGACAATTACCAAAAAAAATCTGTTTTTTACGAAAAAAATCTGCACCTTCAAAACAAAACTAACTAAATAAACACTGCACTAGATCCTGCGTGCAGTTCAATTGCCTTCGCATTTTCAATGTGTTTTGATGTTTTTGCGTGAGCTTTTAAATCTGTAATTCCGGCCATCGCTCTTAACTCGCAATTACAAAGTTTACGAAAAGCTAAATTGCTTTCACTTCCTTTTAACCACGGTTTTAATAAAACATTTTCTTCCCACGATTTATTGTAATCGCCAAGTTTTCTTTTTCTTGAACCCGAAGGCTGCGTAGCTGGCACTGCATTATTATTATCTTGGTAAGAATCTGGTAAAATTCAAAATAATTAATTATTTGAATTAACAAAAATTATTTAGTAGCAAACTTACTATTTTTGTTAGATATTTATCCATTTTTTAGAAAAATTGGCACAATACTCGCAAACAATTCAAACAATTCAATGAAAACTTTAAATTTAAAAAATAGAATATCGCTTTCAAAAAAAAGGAATAAGAAAAAATACGTTGTTGCTTTTAAAAGGCAGTACAATTTATAATGCTGAGTATAGACGTTACTACAAAACGTAGTATAGAATTAGTAGCGTGTATCATGCTGTAGTACTTGTGAAGAATACAATACGAATAATAAAAACTGCATTGGTTAAAAAAACTGTTTTTTAGAGTAAAAAACTGCAAGCCTGTTTCGTACTTTAAAAAACTGCAAAAAACAGATAAATCTGCACATTTGGCAACGCTGTGTAAATGTGCACACGTATTGCAGAGAAATAAAAAACATAAATCAGTCTCATTCGAGCACTAAACACGATGGACGTGATTGCTTATACACATGCCATAGTATGGTAGATAAAAAAAGGGATTAATATCTGGAAAGGTAAAAACTATTAAAAGTACAATATGCAGGTAGTATGTAGCAGGGCGTTCCTTATATTAAGGCAAACAAAATTTATGATGTACATATGTTTTTTTGAACTGGGTTTCTTTTCAATGTGCAAGCTGATATTTTTATTTATTTATTTGTAGTGCTCCATACCCAAAACCGTGTCTTATATTGAATTGTGGAACTGTGTGAAAAGTTAGACAAAAATATGCAGACATATAATTGAATATTAATACAAATTCAAGACTGACCTTCGTAGACTAGTAGGTAGTGCACTAGACTCGTAGTGTGAAGGTCCCAGGTTCGAATCCTGCCGCAGAACTCTGGCAGTTTGTGTTAATAAAAAGGGAGCGCACAACAAGCCTTCACTGGCTTAAGTGTATGTCGTATGACATGGGCTATCACACCCCTCCAATCAACCTAACCTAACCTAACCTAACCTAACCTAACCTAATACAAATTCAAACATAAGTGTAGTATATACATATATAAACATATGTAAAACAACATTTTTAGCAAGTAATTGCGCTGAAAAATGTTTCATAAGTTTTTTTAAATTGTGCGTTACTTAAAACTTGACAGCTATATGAGATCGAAATCCATAGAGCTGTTTCGAATATGTAGAAATGCCATTTTGACATTAGGCTCTTGTACCCAAAAGACCGTTTTTTTACCTCTGAAGTTATATATATATATATATATATATATATATATATATATATATATATATATATATATATATATATATATATATATATATATTGTAACAACACGTTTCCGCTGGTTGCTGGGATAAGCTCAGCGGGGTCCAGGGTCGTGATATCCGTACAGTAATTAATATAAAAGAATCGGAAATTTTACTCAACCTTATAAAAACTCTTTATTGAGAGCACGTTCAGGTCGGAGAGTAACGCCGTCTGTTCAAACAGAACCCAGCGCGCGTGGTACTCAAACGAAAGTACTGTACTAAACTTACGAGTCTCTTTGGTGTGAGTAAGGCCACAAGAAATACTCCTTGCGGTCTGTCACAACAACAACCACTCAAGAGCGCGAGCTGGTAAGGGAAGGGCACAGCAGAGATGTGGTCGTCAATCTACAAGAAATACTCCTTGTGGATTGATCACCAAAATCTCTCACGAGCGCTGACTGATAGTCGCCGAGCCTGCGATACCACAAGAAATACTCCTTGTGGTACTCAAGCACCAACAACAACCACTCAAGAGCGCGAGCTGGTAAGAGAAGGGTACAGCAGAGATGTGGTCGGCAATCTACAAGAAATACTCCTTGCGGATTGTCCACCAAAATCTCTCACGAGCGCTGCCCGATAGTTGCAGAGACTGCGATACCGCAAGAAATACTCCTTGCAATTCCCAGGCAGAGCACTGCGGCAGGCGTGAAAACTCTTTCGTGATGAGTAAATCCACACGAAATACTCCTTGTGTATGTAGCCACGAAGACCTTTCAGTTTGGTTCGCTGGCAGTTGATAAACCTTAAATAGTACAAGAAATACTCCTTGCACTATTTTTGGCAAAGTGCTTTTGCTTTAAGATCTAACTGTGGGACGAGGCCTAGGCACAACACCTAAGGGAGATCTTACAGCTTCGCGAGCTGCCAACAAACTTCCACTTTTTCAATTTATTACATTGATGGACATTTCATCAAACAATTGTTTAAAATCAAAGCCTCTTTTTTTTACTCTCTTTAAGGTGAACTCAGTGATGACGTAGTTTAACCCATGCAAGGGTTGCCTATTCTATGTATTTAAAAATCATTTAAGGCTGTATTTTTATCTTGTATGATTAATATCTTTATATTTACTTACTAGTGTAATTGGATCAGTGTTCTTGTTAATAACCAAATAAATTTTAAAATTTCGATTTTCGTAGACAAAAAAGCGTTTTGGTAGATTTTTTTTATAATTTTGGTGGGAAAAGAATTTCTTGCGCGGCAACGATGCTTTTAAATTTTGCCAATAGTTTTACTTTGTGGGAGCGTTAAACAATCTAAAGCAATTTTAAAGGGTTTAAACAATTTTAAAGGGTTTGCTCATTTTTGTAAACGAAATGTCTTAAAAAAATTGTTTGTAAAAGGTATTTAAAATATATTAAGCAGTCTTTACCGTAATGTTTTATAATTTTAATTTATATGTGAACTTCGATAATGCTTTATAAGAGAATGACTTAATTAACTTTATTTGGTTTTAATGTTTCACAAGTTGATTTGTGTGGCCTTATAAAGTATATCAATTACTTCTCTAGTTGACCTGTAAGCCTTAAAAATATAAAAAATAATATAAAATTCCAATGTTTTCTTTTTCTTTTTGTCAGGAAAAAACCTTTTAAAAAACCAGCTACAATAAACTGCAATGTAGGTCTTTTTCGTCATTGTAATCTTATTGTGGAAGTTACAATGGCTTGATGTTTGAAACACTATTTTTGAATGCACCCTCAATAAAACGATTTCGCATTTTCTTAATTCCTTGAAAAATAAATTTAAGCAATTTTTTGCCTGCAAACCTTCAAAATATAAAATAATAGTTGTAACATTCCAATGTTTTCCTTTGTTTTTTTATTGCATGTACAGAGATTTGTAAAGGGTTTTTCTCCCTTTAAAAAACTACCTGCAATAAACTGCAATGTAGGAAATCTATTTCTGAATGTACCCTCAATAAAACATTTTTGGTTTTTCCCAATTATTTATAAAAAAATAAATTTAAACACCCTCAGTCAGTTTTCATGGTTTCATATAAATAATAAATAATAATTTTTTAAGTAATATCAGTCGTATTGTGTCCTTCAAAATGAATTGGTGAATTTTAATTTAAAAATAAAGATAATAATAAATAAAACAAACCGTTAATCTCAAAAAGTGAAAAAATCTAAATCTTATTATATATAGTATACACAAATAAATAATTTTGCCCGAAACTTTGTTAAGTCTAATGTGAGACTTGGCAACCCTGGAGTTCAAAATTAGTTTTGATTGGTCGAAACAAATATATATTATATTTCGATAAAAATCAGGATTTTTTAATTAAATTTAGTTTTATTTTATAAAAAAATAATCTTTATTATAAAAACCGTGTATAAAGTGTTTAAAACAGCGGTGAACTTTTCATCAAACAATTGTTTATAAGAAACGCCTCATTTTTTCTTATGCTCTTTAGTTTAATCGTTCAAGAGACTTTGGCGAGTGCACATTTTTTCTCAATTACAGTGTTTAATATACATAAATGGCAATGCATTTAAAAGATTTTTTTATGATAAACAATGCTTTTGGAAATGTACCTTTTAAGTGCCTTTTATGTCACCAAATATTTAAAAGGTATAGAGAAAATGTTATTAAGAGGCATTATGATTCTTTCCACTCTGATATGAATAAATATAATGATGTGTTTCGTGATGTGTTTTAATGTGTTTCGTTTTGCTTGTCACTGTACCCTCAAATTATCTCACTAACACAAGTGTAAAACAATTTTGTCCATCACTGATTTATTATAAAACTGGGTATAAAAGTTTTATACCCAGTTTCTTACACACAAACACAAGCACATCATGTGGTGTTACAATAACACGCTTTGAATGGTTGTACCTTACTCGTATTAAGGGTTGTATTCAAACAACGTTAATCCCACATTTGAAGTACAGACGGCGTGACTCTCGTCCTTTATGTGGCAACCTTGCGGCCACATAAGTAACAATTGTCACAACAGTGCTGCCAAAAATAAAATGTAAAACAGTTGGCCATGCGTATTGACAAGAAGACGCGTCATTATTTCTACGACGTTTGCATAGATACGAATGAATTTACAGCGCGTCACATTGAAATATTGAAATATTTTTTGTATTAAAAATATTATATATATATATTAAAACCTTGTGAACAAAATAAAAGGAAATCAGTATTTAAATTTAACAATTGCTTTTAAACCTTCTGACTCAGGATATTGGTAGTAAAAGCTCCTGCAAACTGGTGACCCCGTAAAAGCATAATGGCTACCCATAGCGCAAGTAATACTTTGGATGTATCCGCGTCCGACACCACTTCATCTCATACAACTCCTAGCGCTCCGGCCACGAGCCCTGATAACATGCATATTTTATCGGCACGCGCTGTAAAATTACCACCATTCTGGCGAGATAACTGCAAGTTATGGTTTATCCAAGTGGAAGCTGCACTGGAAATCGCGCAAGTTCGCTCCGACGCTGCACAATACCGATATGTACTCGTGCATCTTGACGAGGCGACATTACCTTTCGTTGCAGACATTATCGCCTCACCGCCACCAGAGAGTAAGTACATCGTCCTCAAAGAGAGACTCATCAGCGTTTTCGAAGAAAGCGAGGAGATCAATTTCCGCCGCATACTCCGTGGTGCTGAATACATCGACGGAAAGCCATCACACCTCTTACAGCGGCTTAGAAACTTGGCTCCTGGAGGAGTGTCGGACGAGGTACTGCGTACGTTATTCCTCGAACAGCTGCCAGAGAATGTGCGTTGTATTTTGGCAATAAGTAATGCAACAAGCCTGTCTAGCCTAGCACAACAAGCAGACAGGATCGCCGACGTACAGCGAAGTATATTGTCTGTGGAGAAGAATGCAATAACGTCAAAAGAAGACGGTACTCAGGCATGGCAGCTGACAGCAACAAACGTGGAATCCGTCAAAGCGGAAGTTCAGGTGCTTTCGAGGAAAATGGAAGATCTCAAGACCAGCATCCGAAGTAATCAGCATGCCAACGACGGAAATAAACTTTGTTATTACCATACGCGATTTGGTAACCGAGCGCAAAAGTGTCGCCCACCCTGCAACTTCAACAACAACAATTTAAACTAAGAAGACCGTCAGTTATACTCGTAGGCACTGCTGACGGGCCATTCACCTCACGCCTGCAAATAAATGATTCCACACACAACTTAAAATTTCTCGTCGACACTGGCGCCGATATCTCAGTGTTGCCTCGGAGAGTTATTAATAAATTTCAACCAATCAAACCAAATACTTAATATGATCTTTTTGCAGCAAACGGATCGACAATACCCACTTTTGGAGTTAAAACTATAACTGTAGACGTCGGGCTGGGCAAGCTATTCAAATGGGACTTCACCATCGCTGACGTTGCACACCCCATACTGGGTGCAGACTTTATCAAACACAATGGCCTACTCGTTAACTTGCAAAATGGGAAACTCCTTGCACCACAGCCAGCTGTACTAACTAAAACAGTGCACACACGTGCAGAGCAGCAGAGGGCACGCCTTCAAATCAGATGCTATCAGTGACGACTGTTAGTACAGGCGCCCGTATTCACAACCTACTGAGGCAGTTTCCAACCCTCACCAAGCCTGCTAAATACCAACAACCAAAACACACAATTCAACACCATATCACAACACGTGGCACCCCGGTTGCAGAAAGAGTACGCAGGCTTGCAGGAGAGAAATTGACAGCAGCTAAGAAAGAATTCGATCACATGCTGAAACAAGGCATGTGCATCCCCTCGAAAAGTGAATGGGCCAAAGGGCTGGACATCTAGTAAAAAAGAAAGATGGATCGTGGCGCGCATGTGGGGATTATCGCCGCTTGAACAAAATAACCGTGCCCGACCGGTATCCGATTCCTCACCTGAGGGATTTCACACTTTTTTTACACAACTGTAAGATATTCACTACACTTGACCTTACTCGAGCATATTACCAAGTACCGGTAGCCCCGGAAGACCGCGCCAAGACAGCTGTAATAACACCGTTCGGGCTTTTCGAATTCAAGGTAATGACATTTGGGCTGTGCAACGCGGCCCAATCATTTCAGCGGTTGATGGATTCTATTTTTCGCGATTTGGACTTCTGCCATGTCTACATTGATGACATTTTAGTCGCATCGGCATCTTCGGACGAACACGAAAAACATTTCCGTATCGTATTAGAACAATTACAACGTCACGGCCTTTCTATTAACTTAGACAAATGTGTCTTCGCAAAACAAGAAGTTACTTACCTCGGGCACACGATCAACAGCGAAGGGGTAAAACCTACAAGTATGCGCATTGAAGCTATGCGACAATATCCGAGGCCCAAAACGATAATCGAATTACGCAGATTCCTAGGATCGTGGAACTTTTACCGTCTGAATATGCCGCAGGCGGCGGAAGTGCAAGCACCACTTGTCGCACTTACTGCAGGCGCCAAGAAAAATGATAAACGTATAATAGTTTGGGATGAAGAGTCGTCAAAAGCATTTGAACGCTGCAAGCAATCTCTCATCGACGCTGTGCAACTGGCATACCCGCCACCCAACGCAACCTTAACTCTCCGCTGTGACGCCTCCGACCATACCATTGGTGCCGCATTAGATCAAACCGTTAATAACATAACGCAACCACTAGGGTTCTATACAAGTAAATTGAGTAGCACAGAACGGAATTACAGCACCTACGATCGCGAACTGCTCGCAATTTTTAAGGGCATAAAATTTTTCAAACACCTTTTAGAGGGGCGAGACCTTGTAATCTTAACCGATCATCGACCGATTTCATTTGCACTGCTCCAAATTTCCGACAAAGCATCCCCACGTCAACAGAGACAGTTGCAGTACATTAGCCAATTTACCATCAATATCGTGCATGTAGCCGGTCAAGCCAATGTAGTTGCTGATGCAATGTCCCGAATTGAGACCGTCGACTTACCTACCTGTGTTTCTGCACAGGAAATCGCAGATAGCCAAAATCAAGACGAAGAAATACAGCACCTTTTAAAGTCATCTTCAACGTCATTGCAACTCAGCAAACACAAAGTCGACAACTCACATATTGAGATATATTGCGATACATCACTGGGTACACGCAGGCCTTATTTACCATCTTGCTTGCGGCGCACCATTTTTCATAACATTCATAATATCTCCCACCCTAGTGGGAAAGCTACTCAAAACTTAATTAATCGACGTTATGTATGGCCGCACATGAATCGCGACATTTTGAGATGGGCCCGCTCTTGCGACGCCTGCCAGAAAAGCAAAGTGCACAGACATGTCACGAACATCCCACAACACATCGATATACCCAGCGAACGTTTCAAGCATGTACATATCGATATAGTGGTAATGCCGCTAAACGACAACTATCGATACTGCCTTACAATGATAGACCGCTACTCCCGGTGGCCTGAGGCTATACCAATGAGGGATGTATACGCCGAAACGGTGGTAAGTGCTTTCTTTAAGGGGTGGGTCAGTCGATTTGGAGCCCCTTTGACCGTCACGAGTGACAGAGGCTCTCAGTTTGAATCAAAATTTTTCAAGGCATTTGCGAAGCTCATTGGATGCAACCGCATTAGAACCACAGCTTATCACCCATCATCAAATGGCATGATCGAACGATGGCACAGGTCATTAAAGGCAGCCATAATGTGCCATTCTACTAATAATTGGGTTAAGGTTCTTCCAGTTGTCTTATTGGGGCTACGTACGAGTTTCAAGAATGACATCAAAGCTAGCGCGGCCGAAATGCTGTACGGCACTACACTACATCTGCCAGGAGAGTATTTCAGCGAAGAGGAAGTCGGTCCCGAACCACAAGTTTTCGTGGAAGAGTTTCGAGAGTTTATGCGAGAGGTACGTTCAGCGCCAGCCGCACATCACAGGAAAACACGCGCATTCAGTCACAACACGTTATATACATACTCGCACGTATTCATACGGGTGGATGAAGTCAAGAAACCCCTCGAACAACCTTATCGAGGCCCCTTCGAGATACTAGAGCGAATTAATGACTACGTTTTCAAAGTCAATGTGGAGGGATGCGCAACCACTATATCTACTGAACGATTAAAGCCAGCTTTTTCCGAAATTGACTCGCCGCTCCCATCTCCGAAAAAGAGCATAACAAATAACAGCAACGAAACGGACACATCACCTCACAGTTTTAGATGGTCTGCCAACCGACGTACTTATACGAATAGGACACGTGTTACGTCCGCGACTCCTCCATTGAACTCGAGTCACTCCGGGGGGGCTACTGTGGCAACCTTGCGGCCACATAAGTAACAAGTGTCACAACAGTGCTGCCAAAAATAAAATGTAAAACAGTTGGCCATGCGTATTGACAAGAAGACGCGTCATTATTTCTACGACGTTTGCATAGATACGACACGAGGTCGAATGAATTTACAGCGCGTCACATTGAAATATTTTTTGTATTAAAAATATTATATATATATATTAAAACCTTGTGAACAAAATAAAAGGAAATCAGTATTTAAACTTAACAATTGCTTTTAAACCTTCTGACTCAGGATATTGGTAGTAAAAGCTCCTACATTTAGTGTACATATGAATTTAACCTAAAATAAATAACTTAGGAGTAAAAAAAAACATTTCAATAAAACAATTCATTAATAACATAACAATAATATAATATAAAAAATATTTTAGCTACTTCATGTGTAGACAATAACAAGTATAACGTCTTTTGTCGTTACATATATATATATATATATATATATATATATATATATATATATATATATATATATATATATATATATATAGTCAAAGAATGATATAATGTTCAGACCTTTCGTTATACCGAGATATTCGTTATATCGAACAGTATTTTTGAACTTACAATTTTATAAAAAACGGTGGTCCGCAATTTTAATAACATAAAAATTTAATTGTACAGTCAAAGCCACACGTGTTCTTTCAATACAAAGCAAAGAAGCAAAAAAAAAAACACACACACACACAAATCTAAAGGTTCTGTAACAATTCTTTTTATTTTGCTTTGTCATTCGTTAAATCGGGATTATTTTTTTTTGCCATTCGCTATATAAGGTAGTTAATGTAAAAATTTGGCCATTCGCTATATCGGATATTCGCTAAACTGAGTATTCGCTATACCGGGCTTTGACTATCTATATATATATATATATATATATATATATATATATATATATATATATATATATATATATATATATATATATATATATATATATATGGTTTTATAAAAAAATTATACTCATATTTATCTTGCAACATGTACTTACATATATAATAAAACGCCCGTTGGTCGTTATTGATTGTATTTAATCAGGCAAAAATGTAAATAAAATCTTTATTTTATATGCTTAATATTGAAATCTATTATTTTGGGATATTCTCCCCCAAAGGCTCCACAGGCAGCTTTCGCTCACTTGAATGCTTGTTTAGGAATTTTTTTCTATCCTTAATAATTAACGGCCTAGTTTTATATTATACCCAGGTTAGGCGATGTGATATTTCAGCGTAAGTTGTTGTTACTTTTAACGGAAAACACTTATGTTAAAACAGTGTAATGGGAGGCATGCATAGGTCCCACGTATCTCCATCGTACAATATAATGATCAATGGATATTGTAGTGTATTCGTCAAGTCGTAGTTACTATACCTTCTGTATGTAACACGAGCTTCACACCACAGATATAACCAGATATGGCAACTTTGACGTTTCTCAAGTGGACAATAACAAAAATGTAAACAAACAAGTTAATATAACATGCAAAATTTTTGTTTATTCAACAATTTATAAAAAAAGTACATTAAAGTGATTTTATTTAAATGTAATGATTTTTGTTGTTACCAGAAGTCACAACATCAAGAGAATGGTAAATATGTAATGCTAGGGTAAAATAAAAGAAGATATAATACAATAATTTATTTTAGATGTGCATGTGTTTTGTTTACCTGCAGAATCAAATTGGTGGACGGTAGACAGAACCTCTAAGGTAGTCCAGAGCAAGTTAAGAAGGAATATCTTGTGAGTATATGCAAGTACGACTGTTAATCTGGAAAAGTACAAAAAGGGTGTAAAATTAATTAAATTTTCAATGTAATCTTAGCATACGAGTTGACCAGGTTACAACCCAATATGGGCAGATTCTGCGGATGCGTTTATGTTGGCTTTAATCATAAAATACAAGAAATATATAAACTTACCTTTTCGTATCCTTTGGAAAGCGATGTAGTTTCTCCACTTTTGGGCAACCCATAACACATTTGCGACTCCTGAAACAATTTTTACATTTTTTCTTCTTTTGATTCTGACTCGCCTTTTGTTATATCTGTGGGATTGTTTTGTCAGAAAGTCCGCCAAAACATGACTTTCTGCATTTTTTGCGCCAATTCCAATAATATTTCACTTCATCCCTAATAATATAAAGTAAATAAATTGCCACAAAAGAAAAGAGACAGAATTACATTTTGACAAATACTCTGTCCTTCATTATTTATGGGGTTAACTTTGTGTTGCCATTGGGCTGCAACTGTGCTGCCATTCGGTGATTTCTTAGGGACAATTGTCACCGCTAGGTGGCCGTATCCACTCTGCTTATACCATGTTTCCACGGCACCTGCTTCGCTCTCTATTCTTGCTTCACACCCCAATCATGAGCGAATCAACTTGCTTCACCATACAAAATTTTGAGAGCGAAGCAGGTAGATTCATATTGAATCTACTTGCGAATCAAGAAAAAATCCTCTCTTCCCTAATTTTTATCGTAAGTTTATCTGCACTAGTTGTCAAAATTAAATATTTTTGTAAACAAAGCAAATTTAAGAGTGAAAAGTTAAAAAATATAATTGTTTTTTGTGTGGGTTTCCTAGACGTAATAATAAATTTGAATTGAGTGAAAAGTCAATTTATTTAAATTTTATAAAAGTTAAAAAACAATGGAAAGAAAAAAAATTATAAAATCAAAGCAGGTAGATGAGTCGTGTAAACAGCATGATTCATAAACTTGCTTCAGAAAGCGAAACAGGAGATTCAAGTTGTCGTGGAAACATGCTATTAGTAATCTGTGTTTCACACTTTGTTGAAGCAACAATGTACACACACACTGGGAATGTGCTGACTGGTTAATTCACACACAGTGGGAATGTGCTGACTTGTTTATCATCATTCTAATGTTTACATTATAAGCTCAACAGAGTATCATATTTATAACACTCTGTTGTATTAGTATTAGTTTATTTTTAAGTCGTGGAATATAAGCTTAATTTGTATAATACATAAGATAAAGTGCAGGCGACATAAACGGTCGCAATCTCACAACAATAAAGTGCGATTAATATAAAATAAAGCACTCTTTTCTTCATTTTTTATTCGTGGCAATCCTGGCACGTTACATTAGGTTTGTTTCACAAGATCTCGGACAAGTTCGGACTATTGAGAGCAAAATGAAAAATACTCTCTAAATTTGCCAAAGGTACACAAAATAGCTGGAACGCAAAAAACCATTTTTGTAGTTCCTGAAATACTAATGCTGTTTACTTTTTAAACTAAAATCTATTTAAGTGCTTTTAGACGCTTAAAAGTCTTCAAATTATAAAAACAAAACATTTGCATCATTGTCAACAGCTGTAAAATAATTGAAAAACAAAAAAAATTTTACATAAAAACATTTTAAATATTAAATAAAAAAGAAAATGTTTATGCACTAACGTATTTACCACTTTAATTTTTTCATTGAAACTCTCCATTTTGCTTTTAAATATATTTATTTATAAAAACTAAACTTTTTCTTTTGCTTGCAAATTTTCTGATAATCTATCAGTTTCATATGTAAACAAAAAACAGCTGATTGTTAAATTCTTGTCCGAACTTTCCCAAAGAAAAAGTTCGTGCAAATTTGTACAGGAAATGAAGAAAATTACTCTCTCAATTTCTCTCTTTTTTGCACAAAAATTGTTATGTGGAACGGTTTTGGGTAACTTTGGGCTAGTTCGGACTGTGTCGTTATGCATGTGGAACAGAACTATTATTATATTCTGTTATTTAATATCGAATGACATTATTACCTTAAGGTGGATTCACCCATTCGTAATGAACGTTAAGAACGCTTTTTTATATGTAGTTTGACGTCTCTATTTTTGAGAGAGAGAGTAAATTTTGTGCGGCACAATTTTAGCTGGAATTGGTTTTATTTTAATTTTCGTACTGAACGAATTGAACAGTGCTGCCAGCTACATACATTTTTTATGCAATATTGAACTGAGCTGCCACATCATATTATATGTACATATGTATGTATGTATAATATACAAGTATATTTGTCAACACTCGACTTTTATTCATTTGTATATTTTTTATTTTATAAAAATTTGTTTAATTTAGAATACAACAAATTGCAAAATTAAAAATATTAGAACAAAGTAATTCAAAACTGACTACCATATTTTCAAAAAAAAAAGAAAAATGTTTAGTTGTATATTGTGCATTTGCTTTGGTTTTATTATATTAACTAATGCAATATCTGTAAATACAAAGCGATAGATATTTATTAGTTTAGGTAAATTTCTATCGTTCTTAACATGAAAACATACATAAAATAGCAAGTACTATTAACACTAAATGCTAATTAAATTATCACCTAATTATTTAAATCGTCTTTTTACTAGCAACATTATAATATAAACATTAAAATAAAATGTGCGTAAATTATTTTGCATAATACAGAACACTAAAATTCGTAAGTATTTTACATTTCTATCTTAATAACATTTTAGAGATATTAAACAATACTTGGGTTAAGAATTCGTGATATACTTGCATAAGTACCCAAGGTAAGTCCACACAGCCCAAACAGTAGAATACCAATGTCTTTCCATATAATCCAGTTGTAATCTCCGAAGCCTATAGGCCAAAACGTAATTATTTCAATAATTGGAGGAGCTATAAGAGCTAGCGCTGAGCTGCTAAGTGCACCAACGAGTGAAATGATGGGTCCTAAATTTGGAATACAGGCAGCCAAAATGACTAAAATCAAATTTGTAATATTAATATATATATATATATATATATATATATATATATATATATATATATATATATATATATATATATATATATATATATATATATATATATATATATATATATATATATATATATATATATATATATGTATATACTGTATTAACTCAAAATTTTTTTATTTTATCTTTTCGACAAAAAACAATACATAACACTTATGTCTACCTATGGTTAAAAATTCCCATAGTTCTGACTATTCTTTCTTAATAAAATTACATGTTGTGACCTTTTTGCTGGTGGAATGGTTTATTTCTGTGAATTAAGAAAACAAAATTATTTTGAGTTATTTGAAGTGATTGGCCTTAACAAATGATTGTTTTTTGCTATAAAGAGTAGTATTTTGAGTTATGTTGTTATTCTAATAATAAAAGTTTGTTTTAGTCAGGTAGTATTTTGAGTTGCAACTGTTTAATTAATTCAGGCTAAGTAAATTTTTTGTTTTAATTCGAAATATGATTGTTTTCATGAAATAATGCTTAACTTTTTCTTTGAGTTCTTACTGTTTTCGTGAAATAATTGTGTTTTTTGTTGAGTTATTACTGTTTTGATGACACTTTGTAATATTATCACTTTATTTTTTTGCATTGCACAATATAGCATTGCATTTTTGATCAGCTAGAAATTTTATTATTAAGTTTATTAAACATAATAGTGAATACTTGAAATCAAAAGGTGTAATAAGTTCAATTAACAAAACGAGTTGTCCAAATGAAGAGCACTATTCATTATTAAGCAAATCAAGCTCTCCAGATCCGCAGCTCTCCAGCAGATATTACGCTGCATTATTACGCAATGAAAGCTCTCCAGATCCGCAGCTCCGCTGATCCGCAGCTCTCCAGATCCGTTCAGTAACAATTCGGAGAATGATTTTGATCCACGTACAGTGAATGAAAGCAGTTCTTCGGAGTTACATTTAAATGAGAAAGTGGTAAGAAAAAGGAAATGCGAAAAAAGAGAACATGATAATAAACGACAAAAGCGGCAAAAAAATTACGAAACTCAGGGTATTCGTATAAATCGATTTATAATTCGTCAAAGACAATAAAAGAGAAGCGTTTACGACAAGCTTGTGGAGAAAAGTGTCGCCTTCAATGTAGTAAGAAAATAACAGAATCATCGCGCTATGAAATATTTCATAAATATTGGGATATGAGTACCTTGCAGAGACAAAGAGAATTTATTGCCAACAATATGAAACTAATTAAGCCAAAGTACAGATACTCCTGCACTTAAAATTTATGCAGATTGAACAATGCATTTTTCTTCGAAATTAACTCAGAACAAGTAAGAGTGTGTAAGTTCTTTTTTAAAGCAACACTTGGCATAAACGATACAGTCATAGCAACGGTTATTAAAAAGAAGGACAAAGATGGTTTTGTAGATATAGACTATCGTGGAAAACATAGTAACCATTTAACCGTGAACCCTGAAGTTAAAAAAAGCATAAGACAATTTATTAACAATATTCCAAAGGTCGAGAGTCACTACTTACGTGCTCAAACAATGCGTGAATACATTGAGAGTGGCAAAAGCCTAACAGACCTATACAGTGATTACAAAGAGCTTCGAGAATCCGAAAATTTGCAAGCTGGTAATAAAAGTATGTTCTACAGAATTTTCAAGAACGAATTTAATCTTTCACTTTTTAAACCAAAAAAGGATCAATGCGATCTTTGCGAATCATTCTTGAATTCAGATGAGAATGAAAAGAAAGACTTAAACGAGGTTTACAACATACACCAAGAAGAAAAGAACTTATGCAGAAAGGAAAAAGATTTTGATAAAAAAAATTCCACAGCAGCTGTTTACGACCTGCAAGCAGTTCTCCCACTTCCAAACGGGATGGCATCAAGCTTTTATTATACAAGCAAAATAAATTGCTATAATTTCACTGTCAGTGACCTCAAAGCAAAACATGTTGAATGCTTTTTCTGGACGGAAGTAGAAGGAAAACGTGGAGCAAATGAAATAGGAAGTTGCGTACTTCAATACATAAAAAATTTGGTGTCAAAATTAAATAACGCTCAAGACTTGGATTTAATTTTTTATTCTGACAATTGTTGCGGGCAGCAAAAAAACAAGTACTTACTCACCACGTATTTCTATGCACTACAAAAGTATAACTTAAGAAGTATAACACATAAATATCTAATCCAAGGCCAAAATCAAAACGAAGGTGATAATGTACACAGCGTAATTGAGAAACAGGTAAAACGGCACACAGTGGCTGAAAATCGTTTTTCATTGGCCAAAATTCTGTAACTTTTGAACCGATCAAAATATTGAAGTAATTTTTTTTTTAATGGATAGATATTTAGTTCAGCTTGACTCAGTTTTAATTACATTAAAATTGATTGAGTACTTCTTAAGGACTTCTAGGTCAAATTTGAACTTTTGATTTTTTTTAACTTTTGGAGTGAAATATGGGTTTGTTTCTTTTATTTGCATATTAAAAAATTTTATATTTGGAACTTAATAATAATTGTAATTATTTTTTGGGATAATGGAATTTTTTTAATGTTACACTCAAAAAAATTTTTACACTCAAAAAAAATTTTTACACTCAAAAAAATAACTGGAGATTTTGGTGTTACCACAGAAAAATTTTTTTATTTTTTGCTGTCAAAGTAGGTTCTATTTATTATTATTTTTTTACTAATACTATGTTTTTCGTACTTAAATAGCAATGAAAGGCATTTATAATTATTATTCATTTGGCACAAATATTGATTGCAAATATTGTATATTTTGCTGTGTGCTATTTCTGTTCTTTAGTAGTTTTTTGATGAAAGGATCTGACGTTGCAAATAATATATTAGGTTAGGTTAGGTTAGGTTAGGTTGATTGGAGGGGTGTGATAGCCCATGTCATACGACATACACTTAAGCCAGTGAAGGCTTGTTGTGCGCTCCCTTTTAATTATCAGACACAAACTGCCAGAGTTCTGCGGCAGGATTCGAACCTGGGACCTTCGCACTACGAGTCTAGTACACTACCTACTAGTCTACGAAGGTCAGTTATATAATATATTAAATAGATCTTTATTTGTGGAATTTCGTGAAATTTTTCTAGTATTTCCTGAGCCTCCTCTGATAGATCTCCAAGTGGCACCAAATGATATTTAATGATATCTTCTCCATGATAAAGGATTTTGTGAACTGTTGCAGACATATTTCTCCATGGGTAGTTGGTTGTATATATTTTCGCAGTTTCCTTAGCACAATCTCCAAATTGTTTAGAGTCAATTTCTTCATTGCACGCAAGTACTTCTAGGATTATTTTAAATCTGAAAATAAGTTTTAAATCCACTCCTGTTATTTCAGATGCTGTTTCTGGATCTGAAAAGAATCTTCGTGCGGTATTGTTATCATTTGTATTGCCTGACCCTTGTTTTGGCTGATCTATAATCAATCCAATTTTGCGATATTCATCTTGAACATGTTTCTTTTTTGAACTTCTTAACTCTTTGTTGGTTTCATTGTTTCTTATGGATCCTGAAGATCCGAAATTTAAATCATAACTGATTTTTAGTATATGTTCCATAAGTCGTATTCTTGCATGTAGTGGTGGTAATCCAAATTCATATGCATCGGTATTATCTAATGATTTTGTCGGAACTTGGTTTAATTGGGTTGATGCTGCTTGGCATATAATGCAGCTGGATGCAGCCTTCGTGTTAGTCAAAGCCTGACCTACTTTTCATCTATCATTGTAAGGACTAATTGGTAGCTTACTTCAATTTGCTGCCCATCTAACTGTAATTGTAATGGCTGTAGTGTTGCAATTTGGGCCTTGATATCACTAAGTTCTTTGTTAATGGCATCACGAGTTTCTTTTTTGAATTCAAATTTGATTGGCCTGCAGTATTTCGTAGAAGATGGTGTCTCATTTTTCCAAATATCCATTGTTTGCGTTGTACTAGTCGAAGGCCCTAAATCTTCCAAAATCTTTTTCAATCGCAATGGTACAATTGATACCATGAACATATCCGAGTCCGAAATATTTTCACATACAACTTGTTTGTATTGGTTTTGTCCCGAAGAACCATCACATCCCCTTTTGCAAAAAAGAGTTAGCTTTGTGTTTTCATATTTCTTTAACGCATTTCCTGGTATTGATTGTAGCAAGCGTTCGGCTGTGTGATCAAGTAGAGATTGTAGTTGTACCTCTGCCGAAATTGGTGTGATTGTAATAGTATCCTTTGATGGCAAACAGTCCATTTTAGCAGCAGTTATGTGATGATATGCTGGATAGATATTTGAGCCCTTTTCAATCGCACGCAATCTGAGCTTAATATATTGCTGTTTTGTTAATTTCAAATCCAGAAATAAGACTAATGCCTCCTCATTTCTATACTGTATTGCATCGCTCAGATTTGGTATACTTTAAAGAATTCGTTTTGTTCTCACTGGACTAGCTTTAATAACTTTTTCAATGATATCCACTTTTGTTAATTGGTTCTGTGATCGTAATTGATGTGGGAAAGATTCTTTTATATTTGTACAACCAATTGCATCGTTAACATCTTTTAGTTTCCGCCTCTTAGATCTATCGCTGCAGTTGTCCAATGATTTGCGTGGTCTTCCAGCCTTATCTTGCTTTGCTGTTTCTGCAGCAACAGTAAGTTGCCCTTCTAACCACTTTTCACTTTTTATATAAAACTTTTGTTTACTGTAGCTAACTTCTTTGTAGCGTCTTTTTAGTACTTATACAAAATTAGATAATTGTTCTTGTATTTCGGTGCTACACGAATTTAAGTTTAATTTTATTTTAACGTAACTAAGAACATCTTCCTGGTTTTTATTTCTAAAATACTCTTCGGCCAGTTCTTTATAACCGAAGCTCTCCATATTTTCCTGAATATTTTTATTTGAGTCTGTTATGATTTATCACTTGCAAATATACGTACGTACACGTAAAGGATTAACTTATTATTGAGTAATTCCTTACCGAATCCGTAGTTTTATACATTTTTAGATACATGTTATTCACACATTGATCTTCAATTTCATAGCAGGTAGTACTTGAATTGAACAAAACTGCACTTGTTATCCAGACCTTAATATCAGGTAAAACTAATTAGTAGCTCGTCAATATGGGGTTCTTTTTATCTTTAGTGGTTTAATGTCGCGATTATTATTATAAAATTGTTTATGATTTTGGCTGACCCTAACAGTTACATTAGAAAGAGATCATATGTTTACTGTAGAACCTATTGTGATATTTTTATTACTGATTTTTTGCTGATCAAAACAAAGGCATAAAACCCTTTCGCAGGTATTATATTTAATTATTTTAGTTTTACGTAGTCTAAAGTAAAAAACATAAACCTTTAGGCAAAAAAGTGAAAATTTAATACACCATTGTGTACGAGTAATTATAGAGCTGTTTAAATTAGAGTAATTTGAATTTTTTTGGAGTAATTTCATTAAAATTAAAAAAGTGTTCTACCGGCGGATCGTGGCGGGTGCAAAAGTATATATGGGGTGAAAGAAGACACCTTCGCCTTTCTTCGGGTGGTATACGTTTCTTGTTCCCTTTTGTTCCCTAGAAGTTCTATTCCACTAAAATTTAAATTTTAGAAAAATATAGTAGTTTCATAAATATTTCATAGCACCTCTAATATTAAACGCTAGAGCGGTAACCACTTACAACAACTAAAGACTATAATCCTACCAACATTACAAAAAAGACCGCAGGCCATTATCGCTGATAGCTTGCGAGTAGTCACCATTTATTTTTGACAAAAAACTGATAAAAAACACCTTTTACTGAAATAACAAAAACAGTTGAGTTTGACAGCATGCCACGCCCACAATTATCAATAGTTTAACCTAATTTTTTGGCTACCTTAATATGGATATATTAGCTCCAATTGGCGTAAAAATTTTAAAAATCGGTGACAAAAAAAATTCGACTTTTGGCCAATGAAAAACGATTTTCAGCCACTGTGCGGCATCTAGTCAGCAGACCAATACACCAATACACCAGGTGAATATACGGCTCTAATAGCAACAGCAAAAAAGACTGGAATCCCATATAAAGTTACCGAATTGTCTCATGAAGATTTTTATGATCTAAAGGCAATACAGGAACTGTGAGGCAAAAACATTGTTGTAAATGAGGAGCGCCAAAAAATAAATTGGCATAGTATTAAAACTCTCCGTGTATAAGACAACATCGATTCATTTTTTTGCAAAACTTCATACAAGGACAAAGACTATTTAAGAATTTTTGTACATAAAGATAATTTGAAGTCTACAGATTATTGGAAAAACCTGGAGTAAGTTGTAAACCCATTTTCAAATTCTAATACCAAACTTACATGTTTGTAATTATTTCAGGTTATCTTGTATTTATTTGGGAAACCTGCCACTGTCGGAAAATAAAAAAAAGGATATTATGGACCTAGTCAAGAAAAACAATCCCTAAAAAGTATTACGAATCATACTGCAAAAATATAATAGGGAAATAGTTTAATAAAATATATATTTTAAACTTTTTAGCAGTTGTTAGCATTTATTTAGCTTTAAAAAACTTTGTTTACTTTAGTCTTTTCTCATTTCATGTTCAACACTTTTATTAAAAAATGTATTAAATACAGCAATAATTTTCATGTAAATAGACACAACTCAAAATATTTACTTCTTATTAACAAAAATAATTCAAGAAAATGATAACTAAAAAAATCGCGTTTCTATCTCCAAACAATAAACAAATAAAAAGGTTATGTGGTGCAACACAATAATTGATGGGGTTTCTAAATATTGCCTAACTTTTGTTAATGAAAAATTCCTTAAGCATTAAGAAAACAGTTTTTTGTCTCTCCTGAACACTTTGAAGTTTTTGAGTTAATACAGTTAATATTGTTGAACGGGTGCGATACCCTGAAGGAAATGTCACTAGTGATTCACTAGTGATTCACTATTGACAAAGTCACCAGTACTAGTGACAAATTATACCCCAGCCAATGCTTTTTTCTGTTGACATTTAACATGCACTTGTCATTGAAAATCCACTACTGACGTTGGAACTAGTGACGAACTAGTTCCAATGGGACCATATGACGACCGTAGAACTAGTGCTTCCCTGTAGACATTGTCACCAGTATTATTGACATACTCTACATAATACTTCTTTCTATTGAAATTTAAGATGGACTTATCATTGAAAACCCACTACTGAAGAGGTCGTTCTAATGGGTCCATGTAATCAATTTTTGATATACATATATCCCTACAGTTTTAGTTAAAATAAATGATTAAAAGTTCACCATAGAACAAATAAACGCAATTAAAAAATGAAGAGGCATAAGCGTGCTCTCAGAAATTTCTCTGCTCATCAAACAAAAACTTGTTGACAACTCCGTTGACGATGTCTACATATGAGTCACCAAAATAGTCGACAAAACTGGTGACTTGGGTACACTTGTCCCCATGTTTCCTTCAGGGTATATATATATATATATATATATATATATATATATATATATATATATATATATATATATATATATATATATGTATATATATATATATATATACATATATAAAGAATGGTCCACCCATCATGCACGATGTTAATTGTGAATCACACCTTAATGTCAGGTTTACTCCCAACTTAATTTGACATTTCGTTGTCTCTGCATTTCACAAAATCAGCAATGGGGAGGTACACAATAGAGCAGTGCGTTAAGATTGTTGAATTCTTTTATGAAAATAGGCGTTCAAATCAAGATGCATTTCGGGTACTTCTTGATTTTTTTTTTTTGTCAGCATAATCGACCACACTTGCGTTAGCAGGCGGAATTGTCGCATTTGGGCAAATGAGAATCCATTAGTGATTGTTGAAAAGCTGATGCATCCACAAAGAACGACTGTCTGGTTTTGTGGCCAGAAATGAACGATGTGGACCAACAGGAGGCTGCACTTGCGACACAGCCAATGAAATAATGGCGAGAAGACTTAACGACCGTGTAATCTGACGTCTCGGCGATGCTAATTGGCCGCACGATCATGTAATTTGAGGCCGTTGGACATTAGTAAAGGTGGATTCACCCATTGGGTCAAAACAAAATTGTTGTGCCGAACGCTTTTTTTATAAGTAGGTTGACGTCTCTGTTTTTGAGAGAGAGAGAGAGAAAGAGAGTAAATTTTGTACTGAACAATTTAAGTTTAAATTGGTTTAATTTTAATTTTTGTTCCGAACAAATTGAACTGTGCTGCCAGCTACATACATTTATTAACCAAAATGGAACTGAGCTGCCACATCATATTATATGTACGTATTATGTATAATAATATACAGAGTATATTTGTAAATTTTTAATATTTATTTATTTCAATAGCTATTAAAAGAAGCACTCGACTTTTATTCATTTGTATATGTTTATTTTATAAAAATTTGTTTAATTTAGAACACAGCAAATTGCAATCAACTGACACTGTGCTGCCTGGTTGTAAATGTAACACACATCATTTACAAACATGTTTCATACACAGAGTACTCAACCAGAGTACTCAACTTTGACGTATAAAAAGGGTCCGAATCATATTTTGCATATTTTGTATAACGTGCATAAAGTTTGTGTGAAGAGATATCTATATAAAAACATCTAGATTAGCTCTCCCTTTCACACAAACTTTATGCATGTTTACAAAGTTGTCGAGTCTAGTTCTAGTTTATGGTTTCATATGGTAGTTTTGTTGCTCCAGAGCATTTGTTCGTAGTAGGTGAATCGTTTGAGATCAAACTATCAGTAAAGTAAAATTGTCTTACCACAAAAGAACAATTCAAGAGCTAAATTATTCGGTACATTAACGACATTGAAATTCAATTATGTCTCAGTCATTGAAAATATGGACAATCGGATAGAGGTAAGCCACCGAAGCCGTGGCGAGTATATGACCTATGTATATTTTGTTTCACGCATACTTGTCATAGAACCATCTTTCATAATAAAAAATATTAAGATAATTCTCTGAAAACTTTTTGTTTTATTTACAACTAACATCGTGCATTATGGTTAGACCACTCTTTATATATATATATATATATATATATATATATATATATATATATATATATATATATATATATATATATATATATATATATATATATATATATGTCGTTTTATCATAACATCTTAAGTCCTATCTTAATATATTAGACTTAAGATGTTATGATAAAACGACACAGATATATATGTATATATATATATATATATATATATATATATATATATATATATATATATATATATATATATATATATATATATATATATTATTATAAGAAATATATTTTGTTTTTCTTACAAGTAAATATAACCATAACTATTCGTAAAGTCGTAGAGGATAAATCTTTGCCTTTTGGCGTTTCAAATTGCCTCTGCACAAATGGTTCTACAATATTAACAGGCACATAAAATTGAAGCGAATATGAGAGAAAAATGGCCACAGCCATAGCTATTCGAACCGTGTGCGCCAGTCTAAATTATTAATGGGAAATGTTAAATTTAAAAGGAATATAATAATGAAAATTTTATTTTATACTTACACATCATCCGGAGGTAAGTTCAGTGTAATACTTCCTTTTACGTCATCGCCATATTTAAGGTAACCAAAGAAACCCACTGAGGTATATAAGCATGCTACAATTATCATTCCAGTATTAAGAACTCCAGTTTTTCCACCGAAATCTTCTGGTGTATTCATATTATTTTCTAAGGGTAGTACAACGCCGATACCCTCGAATGCATAAATAGCTGTTCCGAAATACAAAGGTATTGTCGACCAAGACGCTATTGGTTTAACCGTGTTTGTATGCGGTAAATCTTGGAGCATATAAAAGAAGGATATAGATAATCCCGCCACTGTTAAAAATGCCGCAAATAGAGAAACTGGTGTCAAATATTTCAGATTTCTCACTAAATTTAAGGCGATCATTGGAGTAAGAATAATAATTAAATAAATGTGTACATCCAATATTATAAAGTAATGATCGAGTACTTCTTTAACATTCAAAGCCACAAAAAGAAAGTAGACGCAGCAAAATCCCATTTGAGTAATAAATAGAAATGCTGTAATTATTTGCCTAAAAATATAATTTAACTATATTTGACTACTGTTTTATTAAAACAAAATAGAGATTAATTTCATTTTTAAGAAATGAGAAGCACATTCGCGCAATTTCCAGTATTTATTTTCGAGAAAGTTAATAATTTTGAATTGATACTAAGCTATTTAAGATGTTTATTATTTAATAACAAAATTGTGATTGTCACCGAATTTTAACTGAAAAGCAATTCCGTACTTGCAGACTGCAGGAATGAGTTATTATCAGAGTGAAAGTATTTTCCTCTATGCACAAAGCACCCTAAATTTATTTATTATGGACAAGTCAAATTTTAACACATTAGGCTATACAAAAAATAAGATCTTGCAAAATCAAATGGACATACTTCCGTCTTTTTTTGGAAAAATTCTGTAAAATGTGAGTAGAGAAAAACTACTATTCTAATGTTTATATGTGTGTTGACATAAATAAGAGTTGAAACATGGAACATTGTAGTTTAAAAATAATTTTTGTATTATGAAAATATAATAATAATCCAAGCATTTCAATATATATAGATTTTATACACTGAAAGAAAAATCATTCATTCATTCATTATATACATTAAATTTTTTAAACTTTGCTCTTCATAAGTTTTTCAAAATGCATTGAATCAATGAAAGTCATTATCTTTTAAAGCGAACTTTCTCTTATTATTGTCTAGACGAGTTCTTTCTACTTATTGTAAACAATTTTTCAAATATAAGTAAATAAAGATTTTTTAAATTGTTTTGTTTTTTTTTTATTCTCTTATATATATATATATATATATATATATATATATATATATATATATATATATATATATATATATATATATATATATATATATATATATATATATATATATATATATATATACATATATATATATACCATCTCTGATATATGTAATATACACATCTCTTATGGTTCTCAACATCACTTAATATTGTCTACATCGTACTCTCCTCTACACATTACTAATTGGTCTTTCAAAAGTACCTTTAAGGTTTGATAGCTGATAGCGCTATTTCCATATTATGGATGGACATCGTGTTAACTAACACGTGCAAGTGATTTCGAGATAGATGTTTTGCGTCACAAAAATAAAATTCTCGAACTCGGGACGATACCAATTCACTTGAGATTCAAGGGCGTCCAATGCATCACTGTTTAGTGTGTATTTTAGACTGGTGATGTCACAGGTACAAATTACTTTGAGCACGATATTGGAAAGTACATCAACGTCAACAGTGAGAGCATGGGCAACTTACGTGGAATTTATTTGGACTAGGCACCGAGAATTATATTTATATTAATATATAATCTTTCTTATTATAAATATTATTATTATAAATTATTATAAATATTATTATTATTATTATTATCATTACTATTATTATTATTACTATTATTAATATTTTAATATCCTATTGTTTGTTGTTGGCTTAGCTAGGTATATACCTGCATTTCATTGGCGCTAACCAAATCATCCGTACCCTTTTAGCCAAATCATGATTGAAAGCATTCAAAGCTCGTATACTTATGCCACAGACTACAAACACTATATGAGAATTCAAACAGAACTCAATCATATTTTTCTATTTGTAATCAAAGTATAAATAGCTTTAAAAAGCTTTTGTACAATCACAACACAACATACAATTATAATTGACTTGCGTCTTTTTGTTTTTTCTTTTTACGCCTTTACACAATTAATCGTCCTTTGAGTGATAATGAAAGTAGTTATAAGGCAATGAAAAAACAAAATTTATAATAGCAATATTTATCAAATTCGTTATTCGAGATATTCTCCAAAATAGCCATTTTAATATTCTACTGTTTGTTGTTGGCTTAGCTAGGTATATGCCTGCATTTCATTGGCGCTAACCAAATCATCAGTACCTGTAACAGAATAATTTTAAGTTTTTGAGCTTTTATATGTATATGTATCGTAACACGGGTACTCAGTACCGGTTTTTTCTTTTACTGTAACCGCTTTATCGCAATAGCGGCGGTAATTACTATTTTATATTCATTAATTTGAAATTACTGGAAGGATAGAGTAAGTTTTGGTGGTGCTCTGAGCGCCATATTGAATTTGTGTGGATTTACTATTTTTTATTTTGTATAATTTTTATTAGATAATAAAACGCTCCAAACGCCTTTGAAGATAAAGCTGTTTTATTATTATCCGGACAGGTTGCTGCCGCAACATTTTTTATTATTCTATCGATGAAGTTAAGTAGATGCCACGCCGTAGCGAACGATTAAAAGGAAAAAACATGTCCACGAAGGAGACAGACAGCCAAATGGAGTCCGCATCAGACAGTGAAGAGGAAAAAACTGTCATCGAGGAAAAAGATGTATCTGTTGCTGACTTAAAAGAGGAAATTTTAGTGCTGAAGAACGCTGTAGAAAAACTTTTAAAACTTGCCCACTCGCCAACAACTACACCACTTGCCGTAGCAGCGAATAGTGCAACAAATAGCCCACTTACCGGAACAGCCAACAGCACCAAGGGAAACTTTGCCACTTCAATTGATAGCCGTACACCATTTTCCGTACCAATAAACACATGTTCAACAACAGATGCCGCCCCTGCTAAACTTAATGTATGTGAGTATTCAATGCCCTTTCAAAATTATTTGCCATTTACCACAGCACAATCATTTGTTTCGGCCCCAACCCCTTCGCCCTATACTGCCACACAAACATATTTGCCAGCAACATCTTTTCCGAATTACGCCGCACAAGCATTTTCACCACCAATATCTTTGCCACCATATAAAGTTACACGAACATCAGCATCAATAACAACCCCTTTGCCTTTTCCGTCAACCTCTGTTAACTATCTCCAGCGATCATCGCAAACGTATACGTCTGCGCACCCTCGAATGCCACCAGTAACATCAGCATATTTGACTTCACAGAATGAACAGGGATTACAAACTTGTAACGACAGTCGACAACTTCGTAAGCTCCATGACTTACCACAGTTTTCCGGCCATCCGGAACAGTGGCCCATGTTTATAGTCGCTTTTAATGAGACATCGGCTATTTACAATTATTCTAATCTGGAAAATTTAATGCGCCTACAAAAGTGTTTGAAGGGGGAGGCTAGGTCTAAAGTTGAGGCATTCTTGATCCATCCAGATAGTATTAATCAGTTGATAAACACACTCGAGTTTTACTACGGGCGTCCTCAGGTTTTGATTCGCAGTCAGATTGCAAAGGTCCGCGCATTCCCAGCAATAACCGAAAAGAAAATTTTTGATTTGGTCAATTATAGCACAATGGTATTAAATTTATCTACGTTTTTAATAAATGCAAATGCAACACCACACTTAAATAATCCTACGTTATTGGAGGAATTGGTTCACAAACTGCCGCTTCAAAAACGTGAAGAATGGGTAAAGCACTCATTGAATCACCTTGGCTCCTACCCAACTGTTAGCGATTTCAGCCTGTGGTTGCAGGAAGCCGCAACGTACATTTCACTCTCTATGGATGCCGATGTTAGCAAATCTGATGTCTGCAATAAGGAAAAGAAAATGAACCAATCTTTTACCATTTTGAAAGATGAAAGTCGTCCTACAATTTGCCCCAAATGCCAAAAAAGGCATCAACTATACCAATGTGAACAATTTAAGGGTATACCAACTATAGAACGATGGAGTTTCGTCAAAGGCAAATCTCTTTGTTTCAGCTGTTTGCGTCCTGGCCATAATTTAATTAATTGTAAAAACAAACGTCAATGTGGTTTATCAAAATGTATTAAATACCACAACAGGTTACTACATGAGAGGGAAGTGAACAACACAATTGAGAGTAAAGCTAACAAACCAGAGTCGGTTAATTATAGTAATGATTTTCGCCGTGAAGTTGCAGAAGGTAAACAGTTTAATAGTGGCTCTGTAAACACAATTGTAGAAAATTTTTTGGATCAAAAAACATTATTTAAATATTTGCCAGTAGAAGTGGCAGGACCAAAAGGAACTATGAGAATCGTTGCGTTTATAGATGAAGGTTCTAAAATTACTCTTTTGGAGGATAAAGTGGCAAATGCCATTGGCCTAGAAGGTTCGCAGAATAATTTATGTCTCGGCTGGATAGGGGGTAAAACAACTAATGAAAGGTCAAGAAAAGTGAACCTGGAAATCAGTGCCGCTGGGAAAGGAAATTTAAGTTTCCAAATGAGAAATGTTTATACTACAACGAATTTAAGGTTACCGGCACAAAATATGCAATTTGAAAAGTTCACAGACAGATTTCCGATTTTGAATAAATTTGCTATTAATGATTATTCTAATGCTCCTCCAAAGTTACTAATTGGTTTACCCCACATAGGGCTTGTTCGTCCGTCAGAAGTCATGAATTTAGATGAATGCTTTGCCCTACATAAGACTAGTTTGGGGAACGTAATTTTCGGATCGAGTGAAAATTCGTCAGAGGCCACGGTGTGTAGAATCGATGCAGACATTTTGAACGATATTAATAGACAGGTTTCTGAGTATTTTGCGTTGGATAATCTGGGAGTAAAAATAACGAAACAATTGGTATCCCATGACGACGTACGTGCCGAGAAAATACTTCGTTCTACAACTGTAAAATTGGGCTCTCGATTTGAAACCGGCCTTTTGTGGAAACATGATAATTTTGAAATAAAAGACAGCTATAACATGGCACTTAAACGTTTGCATAGCATGGAGGCTAGGATGAAAAAGGACAAGGATTTGGAAGAATGGTATAGAGCCAAAATAAACGATTATCTTACGAAATCTTACGCCAGAAAATTAACACCTCGAGAGACTGCAATTAAGGACAGCCGCACCTGGTATTTACCACATTTTGTGGTCACAAATGTTAATAAGGAAAACAAAAGGCGCCTCGTTTTTGATGCCGCAGCGACTGTAGAAGGCGAATCATTTAATTCCAGACTAATGAAGGGTCCTGCAGAATATCAACCGAAGTCACTATTATCAATTCTGTTTCGCTTTCGACAGGGGAGAATAGGGATTTGCGCCGATATTGAGGAAATGTTTCACCGTGTTAGAATTCGAAGCGAAGATCAGACGGCCCAACGGTTTTTGTGGCGAGATAACCAGCCCAGTCAGCCGCCAGATGAATACGTGATGCAAGTAATGATATTCGGCTCCGCGAGCTCTCCATGCTCTGCTCAATATGTAAAAAATATTAACGCGCAAATACACCGTGATGCATATCCTAAAGCACATCGGGCAATCATCGACAATCATTACGTAGATGATTACGTTCAATCTTTTGATGGTGTGAGCGAAGCAATCAATGTTGCCAAAGATATAGTAAACATCCACAGCCAAGCCGGATTTAATTTAAGAAGATTTGTGTCAAATTCGACGGAAGTAGTATCTGCCATGAACAGCAATGAAATTATATGTGATGATTTAGCCCTAGAAGGTTTATTTGAAACCGAAACTACTACAGGAAAAATACTAGGAATGCATTGGAGGTTGCGTGACGATTCCTTTTGTTTTGCTTTGAAATTTACAAAAATACCACAGGCCGTTTTGAATGGAACTCGCAAGCCGACAAAGAGCGAAATGTTAGGACTGACAATGTCAATATTTGACCCAATCGGTTTCCTGGCAAATGTTATAATAAAATCAAAGATCCTGCTCCAAGATTTGTGGAAAAAGAAAATTGATTGGGATTCGCCGATTCCAGACGAAATTTATGAGAAGTGGTTTGCATGGTACAGAAGTCTATGCGATGTACAACTCGTCAGTGTTCCTAGGTGCTATGATGACAATTTTGGTAGTACTGAAGCAGTTATTGAGCTACATGTTTTCGTGGATGCTAGTGAACTAGCTTATGCAACAGCTGCTTATTGGAGAATATTCAGCAATGGTCAGGTAAACGTTGTTTTCGTGGCGGGAAAATCGAGATGTGCGCCATTGAAACCGTTATCCATTCCACGGCTCGAGTTGCAAGCCGCTGTGTTGGGCGTACGACTGAAGGACACAATAATGTCGTGCCATGACATAAAGCCAAGCAGTATAACGTTTTGGTCTGACTCAAAAACGGTAGTAAAATGGATTCAGTCCGACAGCCGAACTTATAAGCAGTTTGTCGCACATCGCATTGCTGAAGTACTGGAATTGTCTGAGGTGGAACAATGGCGCTGGCTTCCGGGCACAGTAAATCCCGCGGATGACGCCACAAGGCCTCAGAATTTTTCTAATTCATATTCGAAATCGTGTTGGGTTAACGGACCTGAGTTCTTAAAATATTCTAGGAAAGATTGGCCAAAACTACCTGACGACATTAACGAACATGATCGCAAAGAAGAAAAAAGATCAAAATTTGTTTTTACCGTAAACAAAGAGTCATTTATTTCACTGGATCGATACTCGTGCTTTAATAGATTAGTGAGAGTAATGGGTTGGATCCGACGTGCTGTAAAGATATTTAAATCACATTGTCCTCGAAAACAAACGGCAACAAAGTATCGGCCACAATTAAGTGCCAGAGAGATAATAGAAGCGGCTGAAGAGTTATGCAAAATAGCGCAGCGGGACGTTTTCTACGAAGAATACAACCAACTAAGAAAAGACAACACTGTATCTAAATCCAGTCAGATTTTTAAACTTACGCCATTTTTAGGCAAGGACGACTTAATTCGTTTATCTGGCCGCATCAGTAATGCTACTTGTGTTAGCCAGAATACAAAAGAGCCAATCATACTCCCCAAAAACCACACCCTGACGAAGCTTATTGTAAAAAAATATCATGAAGATTTCAAACACCAGAACCATGAATCCATCTGCGCCGCAATAAGAATCAAGTTTTGGATACCATGTTTACGACAATTAGTTAGAACCGCAAAAAGGAACTGTCAAGTCTGTAAAAATTTGTCTGCTGTTCCCAAACCACCCTTAATGGGACAACATCCGGAAGATAGACTGACACCATATGTAAGGCCGTTCTCATATACAGGGCTGGATTATATTGGCCCATTTTCTGTTACAGTGGGCCGACGGAATGAAAAAAGGTGGGTAGCTCTATTTACGTGTTTAACCGTAAGAGCAATACACCTAGAGGTCGCTGGGAACTTGTCAACTGACGCGGTTATATTGTGTATACGCAATTTTGTTAATAGGAGGGGGATGCCTGTACGCATAAGGAGTGACAGGGGCACTAACTTCGTGGGGGCAAGCAAAGAGGTCTTCGTTTTGGACGAAGGCAGAATGATTGACGAATGTGCACAACGTGGCATAGAGTGGGTGTTCAATACCCCGGCGAATCCATCAGCGGGTGGGGCTTGGGAACGAATGGTGCGTTCCGTTAAACGTGTATTGGCTTTTACGTTGAGAGAAAGGGCTCCACATATAGATACGTTTAGCAGTCTTTTAATAGAGGCGGAAAATTTGATAAATTCCCGTCCTCTCACACATCTTCCGATCGAGAGCACTGAAGCTGAACCACTAACACCTAACCACTTTTTGATAGGGTGCCCAAATTCAATGCAAACGCCTAGCGTGACTACTAGAATTTGTTTGAGGAAACAATGGCAAATATCGCAGCAATTAAGGCAAACGTTCTGGAAAAGATGGATACTAGAGTATCTCCCGGAGTTAACACGCAGGACAAAGTGGTACCAACTAGTTAAGCCATTAAAGGTTGGTGACATAGTCATTATTTGTGACGACACCGAAACGCGTGGGCAGTGGAAGCGTGGTGTAGTGGAGCAAGTCTTTCCTGCGGCAGACGGGCAAGTTCGCTCAGCGATAGTAAGGACAATATTTGGTAAACTAAAACGACCGGCTTCAAAGTTAGCTGTACTTGACGTCAGTGGTGTTCCTCCCAAGTCGGCACACGGGGGGCGGGATGTAACAGAATAATTTTAAGTTTTTGAGCTTTTATATGTATATGTATCGTAACACGGGTACTCAGTACCGGTTTTTTCTTTTACTGTAACCGCTTTATCGCAATAGCGGCGGTAATTACTATTTTATATTCATTAATTTGAAATTACTGGAAGGATAGAGTAAGTTTTGGTGGTGCTCTGAGCGCCATATTGAATTTGTGTGGATTTACTATTTTTTATTTTGTATAATTTTTATTAGATAATAAAACGCTCCAAACGCCTTTGAAGATAAAGCTGTTTTATTATTATCCGGACAGGTTGCTGCCGCAACAGTACCCTTTTAGCCAAATCATGATTGAAAGCATTCAAAGCTCGTATACTTATGCCACAGACTACAAACACTATATGAGAATTCAAAACAGATTCCCATCGAAATAGAAATGCGGATAGAAGACGTAACACTACTCACAAAAAGGTGGGTCAACTATCTGGGAGTAAGATTGGATTCAAAACTGACATACTACAGTCAAATCCAATACACGACAACAAAAGCAGCGAGAATAATATCACAACTCAGCCGACTAATGGCAAATATCGGTGGACCACTGCCAAGCAAACGGAAACTTCTAATGGAGGACTGTAACAGCGTCCTCTTATACGGAAGCGAAATATGGGATAAGACATTGGAAACCAAGCGCAGGGCAAACACACTATTGTCAGTGCAGAGAACGGCGGCACTACGTGTAACATCAGCATATCGCACCGTGTCCGCATCCGCTGTTCTTGTAATACCTGGAATTAGCCCCATAGATCTGCAAGCGATAGAGCGGATGAGAATATTTAATACTAGGGAAAATAACTCTCAAGCAGCGTTAGAAATAGACGCCATAAAACGAGAAACACAAGAGAAGTGGCAAACACGCTGGAGAAATGACACACATGGCAGATGGACCTTCAGACTCATCCCACACATAGAAAAATGGGTAAACAGACGAAATGGAGATGTAAATTACTACATAACACAGACGTTATCTGGACACGGCTACTTCCGGAAGTACCTGCATAACATGGGAAAGTGTAATTCACCATTTTGCATTTATGAGGCAGAAGAGGAGGTAGACGATGCTGAGCACAAGTTTTTTAAATGTTCCCACTGGTCTGAGGCTCAGAGGCAAGTAGAAACCCAAATAGGAGAAATTACAGCCGAAAATATTGTAGATAAAATGGTCGAGAACGAAGAAAACTGGAAGGCAGCGGCAAGGTTCGTTGAATACGTACTACGCACAAAAAAGCGTGACATTGATCTGGCATAGAGTGCAACGATGACAAGAGAAGCAACATAAAAATAAAAAAGATAGACCCAAAGGGGTAACAAAAAACGGGGCCCTGGACGCAGGCACAGCAGATATGTATGTTCTGAGAACAGAAAAAAGGGATCCACCTTGAAGCAATGCGAGAAAGGTACCGAGATGGTAAACATATCCCAAGAGATATAAGGGGGGTTTTAACCGGTAAACTTTTTAGGAGTCCGGCATACGACGATGAATGACGATTCTCGTTAGATGCGTAACGCATTTTTTCCTACCCTTCCCAAAAAAAAAAATTAAAAATAAAAAAAAAATTATAATTATTATTATATGCACCGGAGGCAGCCCGAGGAGGCTGATTATGGCAACCACAAATTCTATACTGCTATATGGCAGCGAAATTTGGGGCAATGCACAGTGGCCAATTTGGCTTCGCTAGCGGCATTTTATTCATAGCTTCCAAAGTAAAGAAGATATCTTCAAAATTTTTTTTCTCAATTCAGAAAAAAATGAAACAATTTTTGGAAAAAAAAATTAATTTTCTTTTTTTATTTTTAATTTTTTTTTAATTTTAAATTTTTAATTTTTAATTTTTTTTTTAATTTTTTATTTTGTTTTTAATTCAATAAACATTTTCCACGATATATTCATATATAAAATAAAAAAAAAAAAAATTGTCAACTCAAAGAGAAAACATAGTATAAAAGAAATATTAATCAGATTCTTCAGTATCAGATTCAGAAAAATCATCTTCAAAATGATGCATTATAAGCAAGCTTTTAACTTCCTTATCGAAACTAATATTTCTGGAATAGGAAATTGATGAGCCGTTGGACAACGAAGATATTAAGGGATCAGAAGAAACAAAAAGAGCGTTAATTATATCTTCCATTGTATTTTTCCTGTAATTTTTTCTGGTATTATTTTCACGGATGTTCCGATAATCTTTATTTCTGGCTTCAAGCGCTTCCTCGGACATCATACCAATTGGAAGCGAAAAATGATTGATTATGTCTGCTCCATGAATTAAAATTCTGTGAACAGACGAGGGCATGTAAAACCAAGGGTATAAACTAACAAAAATTTCGGCAGTTTCCATTGCGTAAAGTCTGAATGCCTCCGTGTTATATCGTATCCATACGCAAGTGCTCGTAATATGACGCTGAATCGACAAATTAAATTTTCGTTCACTCCAGTTATACGAGCGGCTAAATCTGGTTGTTGAAAGAACCTTCTTGCCGTATTTCCGTTGTTGGTATTTCCAGTAACAGCCATTGGTATGTCGACCAACAAATGCATTTCTTCTCGTAGCTTCTGCTGTATATTTGTTTTATTTTGTCCAACAATATCCTTGTCAGCACCACGAGTTTGCCACTTTTTTTATTGGTATTCTATAGGATATGTGAAAAATACATTCAAAAAACCTTATCCAGGCGTGGAGACTGGATAGCCCATATTGAAAGAGGTTCACTTTAATTGGAAATCTCTTCACCAAATTTAAGTCATTCATATTTTTTGGTGTTGCGTTGCAGATTCCGCATATTTGCGAAGAAGATTCTGAAATGACGCTGAAAGTTTGACCATCAAGCATGGTCATGTGAAATTGGTGATCAATAATCAATGTGTTTACATATGTTGGTACAATATTTAATATTTGGCTCTTAATATTTTCAATTTCCCTGCGACTCAGGTCCGCCGTTTCCTTCTCGCAAAGTATTTTGATTGGTCGACAGTATCGTGTAGAAGAAGGTCGATTGTTTTTCCATAAAACTGTCGGTCCGTTCTGCACTTGCAGTGGTACAATACAAATTGAAAATAAATATTGGTCTCTCATGTTTCCTTCGCAGTCGTTAAATTTTTGCCTATATGTGGAATGGCCGCTGCTGCCATCACAACCCCATTTGTAGACAGCAGTTAAATTGGGTGTTATTATTACTTGTAGATGGGATTTCAAAACTTTCAGGGTGTGCTTCCATGATCCTATTTATTGTATGGTCCACAAGATTTTGTAGTGGCACTTCAGCATAATAATCAGTGACTGTAATGTCACTAGGATAGCACTTTTTTTGGCGAAGCGTAATTTTTCGTAGCATGGATATATATCGGCGTTTTGGTTTCTTGCTGATTTCTTGTTCAAGTTCCAAGTGTATCTGGTATGTCCAAGATCTACAAATAGCGCAAGCGCTTTATCGTCCGAAAATTTTGATGGAGGGGGCTTTGGTTTTTTTATATTTTTTATTACCTTTCCGCTAAAATCCTCATCGCCTTTTACCATTTCTACAACTTTGGAAGCATTGCGCTTTCCAGCTTTATATAAACTGCAGCTTGCAGCTACCAAAAATCCTTCACATGACACTTCCTCTGCAAGCCCCGACATCTTATTGACTTGCGTTTTTCTGCAGCACTCAGAAAGCTCTTTTTCCGGTCGTCCAATATTTTCATTTGCTTTTTTTCCCAATAATACCAATGGTGTATCTAGCCATTCTTGGTTACTTTTTAAAAAAAAACACCTTACTTCTGCCACAGGCCTTCCACTTTTGGATAAGCCTACTAGCAAAATTTCGCAGTTTCCTTCCAATTTCGCACTGCTCCTTCTGAGTATAGGTAATTTTGCTCAAAACGGTACCAAGAACATAATTTTCCACGGCGAGAAACTTCTTGGTGGGGATCGATTCTTCATGCCATATTAAAAAAAGGGTGCGTTTTGTCACTGACATTTTGCCTAAAAAGTACAATAAATTGAAGGCTCGCAGGTACTCGCAGTAAATTTTGGACATTTTGGACACACAATGGTTTACACATATAGGAAAATTTACAATTACACTGAATGCAGGTGAATTTTGTAAGTTCTACTCCACGAAAGACAGGTGTACGTTACAATGGGCGAGTTGCTAATACACTTAAACACGATTACGTTTTATAAATAACATAAGTATACACAGATCACAACCACAGTTTTTTTATATAATACATACCTTGGCGTTAGTATATAACAAAACTTTTAATGAAAATAATAAAATTTGCAAGTTTAACACGAATAGCAAAACGATGATCAAAAAGGCGGAAATATTTTGCACAACACTTGCAGAAACATATGCTGACTTTGACAGCTCACAGCTGTTCATCACCTGTAAGCTGAGCTTTTAAAAATCGTTACAAATCTAGTGAAGGTATTTGTTATCGATTGTTAAAAAAAAATTTACGGTTCTTCAAATTTGAAAATTTGAATTTAATACCGCTAGCGAAGCCAAATCGGCCACTGTGCAATGCACTGAGAGCAAAGTCTAAGCGAAAGGCTCTAGAAAAAGTCCAACGCACAGCGGCACTCAGAATCGTTTCAGCCTACCGTACAGTTTCAAGCGCGGCGGTTTTCGTAATAAGTGGTGAGATTCCGGTTGATCTCCTGGCGTGCGAACGGAAAGAGGCATGGGACTCTAGGGGGGCGGAAATTAATATTAGTGTTGCAGAGCGGAGATCTGGAACCATCCAACGATGGCAAAGCAGATGGAACGCAGAACAGTCCGGTGGATGGACGAAAAGGTTCATTCCTAACATAGAAAAGTGGACTCAAAGGAAATTTGGGGAGATTAACTACTTCCTGACCCAGTTCCTTTCAGGTCATGGATACTTCCGGAAGTATCTACATCGTATGGGCAAAACAGGTAATTCCAGTTGCATCTACTGCGATGCAACAAACGACGATGCAGAACACACTTTTTTCAATTGCATCAGATGGAATACTGAGCGAATCGCATTAATAGAGCAGATTGGCGTTTTCACCAATGCCAACATAGTTGACAGAATGCTCGAATGCGGAAACACATGGAATGCAAATAAGACGTGCGTATAAACGTAGTAACAAAATAAAGACGGACGACTCGGTTAGCATAAAGACGGTTAGGAAAACGCAGACCGGAGCTATCCTCCTTGAGCTCGGAAAAGGGCAACAAGTTAGGCCGGATTTCGTTCAACAGTTGAGGAGTACCATACAGCCTCCGTCGCGGAACTAAAGCCAAAAGCGACTATCTCGATTCGCTTACCCTTAAGGAGGTAGAAACAGCAGCCCAGAAGCTGCTCAGCAACCCAGGGGAGCAGATCCATATAAGGATCACCGCACCGAATGGGAGAGAGCAGGTACGAGCCTTCTTCACCCTGTCAGCCGAAAGTGCTGCAAAACTCCTTGAGGTTGGGTATATAAATATTAGGTAGGTCCGAGCAAGGATGCGATGTGTGCGAGGACGTTAGGATATGTTACCGATGTCTAGGAACGGGGCACGTACAAGCAAATTGTTCAGGTTTAGATAGGAGGAACACTTGCATTAGGTGTGGGGGGTCGGGACACAAAATGAAGGACTGCAACGAAGCCCCCAAGTGTGTCCACTGCGCGGATGCAAAGGCGACCGGACTGACCATCTTCCCAGGTCGAAAAGATGCCCATTGGTCAGGAAACAATGAATGTGCTTCAAGCAAATATGCACAGAAGTCGGACGGCAGACGCTCTGATCGAGCAAATTGCCGCTGAATACAAGATAGACGCAGTCATCATCAGTGAACAGTATAGACGAATACCCCGAGGTTCCTGGTACGAAGATGAAACAGGCACGGCTGCTCTCTGGCTACCTAGCGGCAGTAACCTCGCGATCATACAGCACGGGGCAGGCCCCTGTTATGCGTACGTTCGGACGGTACAATACACACTGATGAGCCGCTACCTTACCCCTAGTGATAGCTTAGGCCAGTTCAGGACAGAACTAGACCTGATCAAGGATAGAGTTAGGTCCGTGTGGAGTTATGCCAGTCTCCCATCGGACGCGTCCCCAGGTGGCAGATAGGGGAACTCTCGGCTGATCTTCAGATCTGCAGGGAAGGTGGCAATTAAAATACCACCCGCGGACCAAAAATCCTGGACAGCTGTTTCACCACGCCTGGTGCGGCTGACGATGACGGAAAATGGAACGTTTGTGGCTTACGAATATGTCCCACGATCCTGATCCGACTGCCTCGGGCTGACGTCTGCAGTATTCCATCACCTTATTATGTAGGAGTGACATCCGCTGAAACGGCTGGTGGGCTAATGCTGCAGCCGACCCCGTCCCGTTAAAACTGTGGCGAGGCTCTGAGTACGTTCTACATGCGTCGCCGCCGAGGTGGCTGTACAGGTGCAGTTGAGAATGACTCCTGCTTTTTGCGCCGAGATCCTGGCTCTGAACACAGGGACTCATAAGGCCCTATGTCAACCCTTGCGTGGATCTCACTGCTTTCAAAGGGACCCACGGGGATCGTTTGAGGCGACTGTGCAAACGCGTAAGGATAGCGGCTCAGAGCGGGGACCCAACTAAGATGAATAATATTAAATCTAAACAAACAATTGAGAAAATTAATGAAAAGATAAACGAAAAAACAAACGAAGAAAAGACCGTAGAAAAAATTAACGAGCGCGGCACAGCACCGGATGCAGCCTTCCGAAGCATAGCCTGTTGTCTAGATCGCCACCTGCGAAAAGCGCAACGCCGACGACACGTGCTATTAGCATGGATGCTGCGATCTCATCCATTGCACCTGCTCGACTCCGGACGAACACCGGCGCCGATAAGGGAAGTACTCCCAGTGCCAACTCCGGAGACCCCAAAGAGACGGTGCGAATCACACCGACTAGCACCTACGCAGCACGAGCGTCTCTAACTGCTGTCACTCCAGTAGGTGAGGACACATTTCGCACAGCACGCGCAGTCCAAAAAGGGGACGTTACAGACAATACAACAGACGGCTCGCCTCGACTGGAGCTAATCCAGAAGATGCAAAAAATGGAAGAAGAAGCGATTATGCAATGCAAATCGCTAATAAGCAACATGCAACAGGTTTTCAACCGGCAAAAGAACATCAGCATTGATGTCAAGACCGGTGTTGCCAAAATGTCCGAGCTGCTGGATGTCACGCTAAATTATAGGCGCGCGTGGAAGAGGGCGGAAGGGGAACGGTTGTTTTCGAATCGAAGCGAGGTGGGCGCTACACGGCAGACTGAACGCGATTCAACCCCGGTGGCGGCGAACCCCAAAAGAACGGCTACTAGCCCTGCAATGCCCGATAAGAGCAAGAAGGCTAGATCGAAAGAGCCCAATGAGCACATGAATGAGCTCCCTCATGGGGGAGACGAAAACTGGCGAACCGTCACAAAAAAGGGGAAGAAAAATAAAACGAAAAAGAAACCGGTCGAACCGAACCAAAAGAAGAACGAGCGGCAACAGCGAGCGAAGTCGGAAGCGGTAATAATTAAACCCGCGGCGGGTCACAGCTACGCGGCAGTTCTAAAAGATCTGCGCGATAAAATAAAGACGGACGACTCGGTTAGCATAAAGACGGTTAGGAAAACGCAGACCGGAGCCATCCTCCTCGAACTCGGAAAAGGGCAACAGGTAAGGCCGGATTTCGTTAAACAGTTGAGGAGTACAATAAGAGATACAGCCTCCGTCGCGGAACTAAAGCCAAAGGCGACTATGGAGATAAGAGATCTCGATTCGCTTACACTTAAGGAGGAGGTAGAAACAGCAGCCCAGAAGCTGCTCAGCAACCCAGGGGAGCAGATCCAGATAAGGATCACCGCACCCAATGTGAGAGAGCAGGTACGAGCCTTCCTCACCCTGTCAGCTGAAAGCGCGGCAAAACTCCGCGGGTCCGAGCGAGGATGCGATTGTGCGAGGACGTTAGGAGATGTTGTCGATGTCTTGGAACGGGACACGTACAGGCAAATTGCTCAGGTTTAGACAGGAGGAACACTTGTATTAGGTGTGGGGGGTCGGGACATAAAATGAAGGACTGTAACGAAACCCCCAAATGTGTCCACTGCGCGGATGCAAAACGCGACCGGACTGACCATCTTCCGGGATCGAAAAGATGCCCACTGGTCAGGAAACGATGAATGTGCTTCAGGCAAATATGCACAGAAGTCGGACGGCAGACGCTCTGATCGAGCAAATTGCCGCTGAAAATAGGGTAGACGCCGTCATTATTTGCGAACAATATAGACGAATACCCCGAGGGTCCTGGTACGAAGATGAAATAGGCACGGCTGCTCTGTGGCTACCTAGCGGCAGTTAGCTCGCGGTCACGCAGCTCGGGGGAGGCCACTGTTACACGTACGTTCGGACGAGACAATACACGCTAATGAGCTGCTACCTTACCCCTAGTGATAGCATAGGCCAGTTCAGGACAAAACTAGACCTGATCGAGGATAGGGTTAGGGAAATAGGCGGACCGTTTATAGTAGCGGGTGATTTCAATGCCAGGGCTGTAGAATGGGGGGACCGGACAACGAACTCACGCGGAAGAAACATTTTAGACATGGCTGCTAGGTTAGGTTTGATAGTGGCAAATACCGTTAATGCCACTACTTTCAGGAGGCCGGGATGCGAACACACCACCCCAGACATCACTTTGGTGTCCGAGAGCTTGGCTACAAGCGTTGAAGGGTGGAGAGTGTTGGAAGACTTCACTGGTAGCGATCACCAGTATATTACCTTCCGGACCACGGAAAGGACGAACTCTCACCAGACGCCAAGAAGGAGAGGCACACGCAAGTGGAATGCAACTAAGCTGAACCACGAAAGATTTCTAAGCAATTTTGACGGGGTCTCAGCTGCGCACATTATGAGTGATGGTGACTCCATGGCAATGACATTGAGGCAGCGCATAGCTCAAAGCTGCGAGGCATCCATGCCACGTGTAACACAGCAGTCTAGAAGACAAGCTGCGTACTGGTGGACGCCAGAAATAGCTGAGCTCAGACGAACCTGCCTTCGTAACAGAAGAAGATACACCAGAGCCAGGCAAAATGGCGAGGCAACCATGGTGGCCGAAGAATTCAGACAAAGCCGAAAAGCATTGAAATGGGCGAATGAGTCCCCATCAACGGAGACTCAGCAAGAATGAGCCAGCAGCATGAAAATGACGGACCCAGACGTGGGTGTTACGAGCAAAGTCCTTCTTAGGAGGATGAAGTTTCTGGGCCTTCTTGAAGTAATGTAGAAAACAGTCCCGGGAAGGCATCCCACCAGAAATGGAGGAGGGAGTGACAAAGCAATGCCAAAAACAAGGAAGCGGAATAAATATAAAACCGCTGTATATTGGTGGAACAGCACAATAGACGAAGAAAGGCGTAATTGCATACGACAGCGTCGATAATACACTAGGGCAAGGCGTAGAGGCACAGCAGATGCAGAGCATGCTGAATACAAGGAAGTAAAAAAGAGGTTGGGAACAGCTATACAAAACAGTAAAAGATAACAATTCGAGGAGCTCAGGGAAGATATTAATAGGAACCCATGGGGCCTTGGATATAAATTAGTCATGAAGAAGCTTGGGTTTAAAAACCCCGCGCAGCAGATGGACGAAAGGACAATGGAGAATATAGTGCCAACACTCTTTTAAGGAATGACATTTACGACACGGAGGATGTGGCAACACAAACCCAGTTTATTCCATTTACCGTAGAAGAGCTAAGGGCAGCAGCTCTAACCCTCAAGAATGGAAAGGCCCCTGGACCTAATGGAATACCAGCCGAGGTGGTGAAGAAGATTGCAATTATTCGACCAAGATTGCTTTTAGAAATGTATAATAGCTGCCTGAGGGAAGGCGTTTATCCAGGGCCGTGGAAAAAACAAAAGCTTTTCTTATAAGCAAAGGAAAAGGAGAACCATACTTGCCATCATCATACAGGCCACTCTGTATACTGGATTCGGCAGGAAAACTACTGAAAAAACTACTCAAGCCCCGTTTAGAAGAAGCCATCAATAGGGGAGGTGGCTTATCCAAGAGACAATATGGATTCCGACCAGGCTGGTGTACAATAGATGCCGTGAAGGAGATAACAGATGTTGTCAAAGTTGTCCAGCAGAGAAACTATTTCAGCAGGCCCGTGGTTCTTCTCGCCACTCTCAGCGTAAGGAAATTTCGCAGTGCCAACATATTTAATGAAGATAATTGGAAACGATTTGACCAGATCTGTGGAACGCGAGCTATGACGAAATCCTGAGAATCAAAATGCCAGAGGACACCTTCTTAGTTGGCTACGCAGATGACATCGCAGCAGTTATCACTGCTAGGAATACGGGCGATGCTCAGAGGAGACTCAGACAAGTGATGATAAGAACCAGGGCCTGGCTGGACTCACATGGGCTGGAGCTAGCCACACACAAAACGGAGTTAGTGTTTCTCACAGGACGGCACATGCCAACCGAGATAGAAATGCGGTGCGAGGATGTTCTAATAACCACCAAGGAAAGCGTGAACTACCTAGGTATAAGGATGGATAGGAGGTTGACATACTCACAACACATTCGATATGTATCCACAAAAGCGGCAAAGATAACGGCACAGCTGAGCAGATTAATGGCGAATGTTGGAGGAACTCTATCATGCAAGAGGAAGCTGCTGATGGAAGCATGCAACAGTGTCCTTTTGTACGGATGTGAAATTTGGGCAGACACACTGAGTACCAAGACGCGAACCATGCTGCTGCGCACATAGGGAACGAGGATATCAACTATATCGTGGATATTTTGTTGCACATGCACCCTCCACTGCACGATGAACGCGAAGCCCTTGCTGATGGAATGCACATGCCCTTCACTGAAGAAAAGAGAAAAATCGCGGCTAGAAGCCTTTATTTCTCTATCCCAGTAAATTACAGCGGATGAATTTTCCAGTACGGGTGGGGGCTCATATTTATAGTATGCCGCCTTCTTTGTAAGAAGATTAAAACGCATCACAAGCTCTTGGTAAAAAATTTTCCCAACACTGTTGTGTCTGTTTGTATAATTATAGTTTGTCAGGGTGGTATAGCCGGCTATGATATGCTCCGCATTTTCCCTCACAGAACCACATCGCCAACACTCATCACTAGAAGTGTTTTCCCCTAGAATATGGCTTCTATAATTCCTTGTCGGAATTACCCTATCCTGGATGGCAATAGCAAATCCTTCAGTTAAGAGTAACCACAGATTCGAGCTCTCCGCATCGGTATGAGTCTTTTCTAGGTCCTTTGAGTGTATTCCATGTAAGGCTTTTGATCTCCAAGCATCTATATGTTCTGTTACATTTCTGGCATTATTATTATTATTATTATTATTATTATTATTATTATTATTATTATTATTATTATTATTATTATTATTATTATATACATTTTAAATTTCTCCTTAATGGGTATAAAAATACATTTTGGAAGCCTTAGCCTAAAACAAAATATATTGTATTAATTTCTCTATATATGAACATTTAGTTCATGAAATTTCTGGTAATATGACAGTTATCAATGATGACTGACTTCTGCATGGTATCGATGAAGTTTCGTCGGAGTCCAAGGGTGTTCATGTTTGTACAGAGCAATTTGTCAATTACACCTTCAACGCTTATTATTATTGGAAGGATCTTGATTTCCGATAGGTTCCAGTTTCGCTTGGTTTCAACTGCGCTAGCTCAGCATATCTGCTGATTTTTTCATGTTTCTGGTAGCTGGGATTGCAATATCAACGAAGAAGCATTTGCGTTCGTTCTTATCAAGGATCGTGATATCAGGGCGGTTATAGAGTCTCGTGCGGTCTGAGTAGATTGTACGGTCGTAGTATGTCTTGACGTTTTCATTTTCCATATCTGCTTGTGGATTGTATCTGTAGTAGGGTAGCACTGTGTGTAATTTTTTAAGTCGTGGCAAAATAACCATATACGGACACCACTACGTGATAAAAGACTAAAAAGAAAGATCCGTGTCTCCCAATTTTTCCCAAAGTCATGCACTTTTTTTATGGGCCGCCAAATATTTGGGGCCTCGGTATCATTTTCGCAAAAAAGTGATCATTTTCTCGGGCTCATATCTTGCAAACCGTTCCGAATTTCGATTTACTCTCTGAGGCAAACTTGTAGCTCTTGTCATAAAGAACAAAAATTGCGAACATATAAAATCAAAAAAACTTCACCTTCCAGATAAAAATCGCAAAAAACTTAAAAAAATTCTATTTTTTTACCTTTTTCTCTTGTTCAGTTCCATAGGTAGCAAACCGTTCAAAATTCAAGGAAACAATCAACTACAAAAATTTACCTAAGATCTCAGTAAACAAATTTCTACAACATATAAACTCCCTGGGAATAATTGTGAACACCGTTTAGGTAGCGCTTAGGTAGCCGCAAAAGTGAAAAAAGGGACGCGAATGATCCCAGGAAGTTTATATTATTCCCAGGAAGTTTATTCGAGAACACTGAAGATGGCACAAAGCCGAAACCGGTCTGTTCATAAACCAAATTTGACGTGGGATGACGGAAAATCGTTCCAAATTCAAACAAACCCCGTCGGAAGAATATCACAAAAAATAGACTCTATTTGGTTGTCATGTAGAGTTTGTAGATCGACTAGCCCTTTTCCACCTTCTCTTCTTGGCGCTACCATTCTCTCACAGCACGATTTTGGATGATGAAATTTATATTCTGTCAGCATTGTTCTGATTTTCCGTTGTAGCGATTGAATTTCAGTCACTGTTCACTTTATTACACCGAAGCTGTACGAAAGGGCAGGGACTGCGTATGCGTTTATGGCTTTGATGAGGTTTTTGCCATTTAGATTCGTTTTAGTTATTTTGTGTATGCGTGATGTAAACTCCTTTGTTAAGTTGTTTTTTACGGTTTTCTTGTCAATGCGCCTATTTTGGACCATACCTAGGTTCTTATGTACATCTATTTCTTCCATTTGCCTGATGTTTTCAATGTTTTGGTCTTCTTCACTTCCTGATATATTTCCTCTCATAATCTGAATTCTTTTGCATTTTTCTAGGCCGAATTTCATGTTGATGTCATTACTAAACATTGATACGATTTGTATTAAGTGGTCTAAGCTTTGTTTCGTCAAGGCGTATATTTTCAAAAACCAAAAACCAAAACCAGTTTGCGGGCTCATATGTTTTTCTCAGCACAGTTGAAGTAAAAACTTTATACAACAGAAGTTGAATGCCGCGCTCTACTTGACTCAGGATCCCAGGCAAATTTCATCACTCAACGTTTAGTAAAACGACTTGGTATTTCAATGCGGCCATCATCATTAAACATCAATGGTATTGGAGCTAATAACACAACAATACCACAACCGTCACGATTTATCAACACTGAAGGGTGGTCGCTGCTAAAGAACCTAACATTGGCCGATTCAGGCTTCAATCGCCCAGAACAAATCGACATACTATTGGGTGCAGATGCACTATCATCAACTGCTAACAATCGGACAAATAAAATCATCCGATCAACTGCCGATCTTACAAAATACGGTATGCGGCTGGATAGTGTCAGGAAAAATAAATGGAGATTGTCCAACGGATATTTTATGTGGAATCTGCACTACGGATGAAGCCCTCAAAACGTCTATCGCTCGACTGTGGGAATTGGAAGAAAACATCATCAGGGCAGTCATTGAATGACCTAATGTACATAGGACCCGCAGTGCAAAGCGAATTATTCTCCATCCTGTTGAGGTTTCGATTACCAAGATTCGTGTTAATTGCTGATGACGAAAAAAATGTATAGGCAAGTCGTACTTTCTCCTGAAGATCGTCACTTTCAGTTCATTATTTAGAGAAAGAACACCACAAAAAATATAACCTACTACATATGGTACACGTGATGCTCCGTATTTAGCAACTAAATGTCTGCAACAACTCGCTAAAGAAAATGCTGTTCGATTTTCCTTTTGGCATCTCCATTTGGTATGTAATGATTGGGATGGAGATTGATCGCAATCAAATTTATATTCCCATAATTCTTGGATAAACATTTTGGGTGTCGCCACAATTAGAATGAGAATTCCCAGTGTGTCGAAAAGTCTCGCAAGATCTGATGTGACTGCGCGTTTATTGGTTTTGACTGCCTCGATGTTATCTTTAACACGAAGCTTGTAATCCTTCGGAAGCCAGTTGAGTCCTAATGTTTTTATGGAGTCAGCCTTTGCGCTTTCAAAATCCAAATTTACTTCCAGATCACCTTGTGGTATGTTTTGCAGTAATTGTGGATGATTTGCAGACCACTTTCGAAGATTAAACCCACTTTCTTTCATAATTTGTGTTAGTTGATTTTGTAAATCGGTTGCAGTCACCAAATTATCTGCAGTATTTTTTTGTTTCGCAAAAACGGCTGTACATGTGGAGCGTATAAGCGATCTTACCACAGAGGCATGCACAGGTTCTCTCAAAAGTTTTATCGGCCGCCGTGGACACTGCCAAAATTTGCTTTGGATAATACAACAATTTTCGTTGGAGCGAAAAATCAAATCAAAATTAAAATAGCATACAATTTTCTTTTATACCACACACTTTGGCTGGCTAAAAGAGGCGGCGATGACTTATGAAGAGCTCGAGACCTCAGACATCGAAGTCGAACATATTCTTAACTCCAGACCAATTTAACGGCTTTTAAACGACCCAAACAACATCGGTGCTTCCACTCCAGTGCATTTTCTGATTGAAGATCCACTCACTACCCAAATCGTTGCGCAAACCCAGTTAAACAATATCAAGATGAAATTTGGTATCTCGTCTCAAACATAAATTCTGGAATAGATGGTCGCAAGATTACCTGAATGAATTGCAATATCGTAACAAATGGCAGAAGCAATCAGAAACTCTTAATCCTGGAGCCATCGTCATAGTCAAAAAGAATAACACTAATTTATGAAATGGACTTTGAGATGTGTGATTAAAACCTACAAGGCAGTGACGATGTCGTCAGGGTTGCAGATGTAAACAGCTTCGGGTGTATATAAACCCGCAAATCATTATCTTGACCACTTCCTGGATCTGGCGATGAAAACAATGAGTGCCAGTATCAAGCAATTCAAGAATTGTCGATGACGTCAAATGATAACCATGCAAAGGATAGTCTGAGACAGCAACGAGATGAAATGCCAACTCAAAAAAGAAAAGAAAAAAGAATGAAGAATGTCAGCAGCCAAAGCTATGACGACCTGATGATGACACTGCTCGCTCTTCTTCTTATTTTTGCGATCAAAATTGAGCATACAGAATTTGACTCCAACATTGGCTTAGACTTTGAAGGAATCGTCAGATCGGAATGGAACATCATAGCCTACTACGAATTACAGGCGTATTAGTCAGAAATAGCTGCCCTACGTAGTAAGAGTCAAACTCCTTGATTGTGTTACGGACTATTGAATTTTGCTTACTAGATTTAAAGGATGAAAATATTATGTTAAGCGTGGTGTGATCAATATCATCGGAAATGTTGCGAATTCACTCTCCACTCACCTTATGCAGAATAAATGTCCAACACCATCGATAACATCAAAGCATACAAAACCAACCTTAAACAGCTTTTAACAAATCAAACATCAGTTATTGATGCAACAGTCAATATATTCAAAGAAGACGAGCTTAAATTATAGGAAAAGTTTGACAACATGGACAGCTAACTAACCGAAATCGTATCAAGGCTACAAGAGGAAGATGGCTGTTTTGAGTCTGCAATCTTATTTGCAGGCTAATTGCGAAAATAAAACAAAAACGCAGCTATTTGCTTCCGAAATAAGATGTTTTTATTAAGCCTCCAAAAAATCGAATGAAATTTGTTTACAAAAAAAGAACTTACGGCCTGTTTGCCGATGTCGAAAGAAAACTCATGCGAAAGAAAGCTAGTCACTCACATTCGAATCAATTTGAGTTTGTCTATGTCACTCACTTTCGTTCGCAGCTACTTACGTCAGTCAATTTTTTTATCTTACGTGTTAATAAAGCAAAGTAGTGCCAACTTGTAAGTATAATTGTTTTACAGCAATTTCCTCTAAAAATACAAAAAATACTACTAAATTGTTTGAAGTCAAATGCAACTCCTTTTGAAATTAATCAGCTGTCGAAATAAAGAAAATGTAACCAAAACAAACTAAAAGTTTACAAAATAAAAAAATATAACTACAACCACCTGTTTCCTGCATACTTTTTTGTTGTCTTTTTGGTTCTAGATTTCAAATCAGATTTCAAATCTGCAAACAATATGTGTCATTTTTGCAAGTAGCAAATACAAAATAAGTACCTATGTATGTATGTATGTACATATATGTATATGTATATGTAGGCAATAACCCACCCCAAATGTACGTACATATGTATGAATGTATGTATGTACTCACAACTAAAAAAGCTATTTGTTATTAAAAATTTTTTTCATAAAATATTTGTTTATTTATATATTTTTTCAAATAATTATCGTCATTCGAACACAAAATAACTGGTGCCTGATTTTGACATTTGTGTTCGCAAAATTGACAACAACTTCGAAATAGACAAACGCATTTTTGTATGAAAACACTTACGTTTTCATTCGAGTCATCGTTCGCATAGAATCAATTTAGGTAAACCCAAATCAGTTTTCTTTCGCTTAGATTGCGAAAGAAATTTTCCTTTCGACATCGGCAAACAGGCCGTTAATGCAGATAAGAATTTTGAAAGGCAATTTAAAACATAAAGCATAAATACATAAGTATTTTGCGCTCTTACAACAAAAGTTGATACAAACATACAAAAAAATTTGCTCTTAACTACTCTGTATACTTAAGCTAAGTAATTATCATGTACTAAATTTAATGTAAGATTGGATAATGAGAGCACATATGTATATACGATTTAGCGCACAATATACGTATGTAGATACATATGTATGCGTAACAGTTAGGAATTTAACAAAGTTAATATTAAATAGCAAGAGGTAAGCAAAAAATATTAAATCAGAAATCATATAAGAACACAGGGACGGATCTACGGTTAACATCTTTTTTTTATTTATTTATTTATTTATTTATTTTTTTGGAGGCTTAATAAAAACATCTTATTTCGGAAGCAAATAGCTGCGTTTTTGTTTTATTTTCGCAATTAGCCTGCAAAAAAGATTGCAGACTCAAAACATTGGTGACCCCGACGTGATATCAACTCGGATATCAATAATAGCCAAATAAAGTTTAAATATTTGCATTGTTTAGACAGAAATTGTTTCATTTGTACACATACCTGCATATTTTTCTGAAAAAATGATGTCAACGAACAAGGAGTCTGCTGCTAGTAATATTGATCAAGGAACAGACTTGTCACCCTACCATTCGAAAGTTGCTGTTCTATTAAAGCAGATAGAAAACTTAAATATACTTTTAACACCTTCGAAGTTGAAAGAACATGATGAAGCAGAGCTGTCAATGCGTTTAGATTACGTTGAAGGAATTAACTTAGCCTATGAGAAGTTCCAGGGAGTAATCGAAGAGCATGAATGCAGCGACACAGTAAGTGCAGATCGTGTAGCGTTTGTTACTTTATATTTCGAAGTAAAGGCTAAATTAACGCGTCAAATCACAGCCATCCGCTCTATGCAAAAGTCTTCGACAGTACGTCAATTTTCTCGTGATGAATCGCAAAGCGTTACTCGCAAAGCTAAGATGCCAGAAATTCAATTGCCGAAATTTGAATGGCCAAACTTCTTTTCTTTGTTTTCTACTATTATTAATGATAATTGCGAATTAACCAAGCTAGAAAAATTTCATTATTTACGTGCCGGCTTAGAAAGCGTGGCCCTGGATACCATTGCTTCTCTAGAGTTAAAAGAAGACAATTATGATGCTGCGTTGGCGTTGTTGGTAAATCGGTTTGACAATAAACTTCTTTATTTTCCAACACATGTGAAGGACATTTTTGAGCTTAGTTCCGTTGAGAATGGGTCTGCTGCAGAGTTACGTAGACTAAGTGATGGTTTAAATGCACATATGCGCGCTTTAAAAACACTTGGCAATGAAAACCAAATTTTTGATGGTTTTTTAATTCATTTAGTCACAACGAAATTGGACTCTAAATCGCGTATGAGGTGGAAAGAAAATTTGCTAACCAATGAATTACCTACTTGGGCTTCAATGACTGAGTTTATGGAACGAAGGTGTCGCATGGCAGAGAATTGTGAAAACTCTGTTGTAAGCAAACCCCTAATGCAGCCCGCTTCGAAAAGATCTAACCAGCAGAATCGGCATGTTCACATTTCAGTTGCAACCCATGTAAAATTTTGTTCGTTTTGTGACTCAAGAGATCATTTTATAACAAGTTGTTATGGCTTTTCGAATTTATCGCCATAACTTCGTTTTAGGGAGGCAAAAAAGATGAAGTTGTGCTTAAATTGCCTAAGAAAGGGTCACATGCTGAAGAAGTGTAGTTTAAGTTGTTGTCGTTTGTGTTCATCAAAGCACCACACTCTGTTACACATGGATGCTGCTCATTTGGATCAAGCCTCATCATCGGTTGAGGCCAGCTCGTCGCAAGCAGTGCTTATTTCTTCAAGTGATGTGGACACTACAAAATTTTCAGCGCCTGCCCCAGGTGTTTTTCTAGCAACAGCCATTATTATGGCAAAAACCAAATTTTGAAATTTCGAGCCCTGTCGTGCCATACTTGACTCTGCATCGCAACTGAACCTTATTACCAGCCGGTTCGTACATCAATTAAATTTAAAATGCAATCAAACATTTGCAACTATTTCTGGAGTAGGCGATGGGAGTATTTCAATAAGCAAATCTGCTGACATAGTTATCAAGTCAAAAAATGGTGAATATACAACGTCTTTTCAAGCCATGGTTGTTCCCAACATAACAGACTACCAGCCAAACATTAGCATCAACACATCAGATTGGCAAATTCCTAAAAATATTACGCTTGCAGATCCATTGTTTCATAAGGGTGGACGAATTGACATTTTGATAGGAGCCGAATTATTTTTTAATCTGATGGCAGTTGGGCAAATCGAATTAGCTGAAAACCTACCTGTGCTACAAAAGACTTTGCTAGGGTGGGTAGTTGCTGGCGGTGGCTTTCAACCTCGTCAGTCGTGGTCTTTGGCAGTCAGTTCAAAGGTACAGCAGGATGATGACCTGGGTGCTATTGTAAGAGATTTTTGGGAAATCGAAAATAATTTTAGCAGCTGTGATTCGTTCTCTGAAGAAGAAATCTTTTGCGAAAATTACTTTCATAAAAATACCTTTCGTCTTGGTTGTGGTTCTTTTTGTGTTCGTCTTTCCGTAATAGAAGGTGGTGCGGACCTGCTTGGGGATTCCTTTGAGAGGGCTTTACAGCGGTTTAAAGGTTTAGAAAATAAATTTAAAAGGCATCCCGAAATAAAAGCTCAATACACAGAATTCATAAATGCGTACATATCTTTAAATCATATATCCTTAGTTTCGCCGCAGGCTACCGAGAGGAAATATTTTCTGCCACACCATTGCGTCCACAAGCTCGACAGCACAACGACCAAATTGAGAGTCGTATTTGTTGGTTCTGCAAAAAGTACAACTGGCTTCTCCCTGAATGACGTGTTACATGTTGGGCCGACAATACAACCCAAACTTTTTAACACACTCTTGCGTTATCGCTGCTTCAAAATTACGCTTTGTGGTGACATTTGTAAAATTTATCGATGTGTACGGGTTGCGTGTCCAGACAATTACCTACAATGCATTCTGTGGAGGGAAAGTTGTACAGAAGAAATTAAGATCTACAAATTAGATACTGTTACATATGGTACAAAGCCAGCAGCGTTTCTGGCAATTCGTTCAATGCTACAATTAGCAAACGACGAAGAAAATGATTTCCCGATAGGTTCAAGAGTAGTCAGGCAAGATTTTTATGTGGACGATATGCTATCCGGTGGTGACTCTGTTCAAGAGGTAATAGAGATAAGGCAGCAAGTTACGGCTTTGCTACAGCGGGGTAATTTTTTAATTAGAAAATTGTGCTCAAATACTCCTGAAGTGCTGAATGGCATTCCACCAGAGCATTGCGAGAAGTTTTTAAAATTTGATGATGGCACTAACGTTACGAAAACACTCGGCCTCATGTTGGATCAGAGTAGCGACAACTTTATTTTCTCGTTTAATCCCTCGCATGATTCCAAAGTGATTACAAAACGCTCAATTCTGTCGTCAATTGCCCGTTTATATGACCCGCTTGGTCTAATTGGCCCCATTATAACCAGGGAAAAAACTTTTATGCAGCATTTATGGAGGCTACAGTTGCAGTGGGACGAAAGTCTTCCACAGTCATTACATTCTGCATGGTTTGAGTTTGTTTCTCAATTTGATTCAATTCGAAATTTCGAGTTTCCTCGTCATGTCTTACTACCGAATTCAAGCAACCAAATTCATGCATTTTGCGATGCCAGTCTAAACGCGTATGGAGCATGTGTATATATAAGATCTGCCTCTGGAAACATCATTCGTTCATCCCTATTGTGCTCTAAGTCAAGAGTTGCTCCTTTAAAAACATTGACCGTCCCAAAACTTGAGCTTTCTGCAGCTTGTCTCTTAGCAGAGCTTATAAACGTTGTTGTTGAAACGCTGCCATTTCGTTGTGATGTGCATTGTTGGTCGGATTCAATGGTCGTACTGTCATGGCTTCGTGAGCAGCCATCAAACTTTAACATTTTGGTCTCGAATAGAGTCTCCCGCATACAAACAATCACCAGCAAGATGACATTGCACCACGTCCCTAGCAATTTAAATCCAGCGGATATTCTTTCAAGAGGTTCAACACCTGCAGACTTACTTAGTTCTGCACTATGGGCTAACGGTCCTAGCTTTTTGTGTTGTGAACCTTCAGAGTGGCCAGCCAACGTCGAGTTTCTAACTGAGTTGCCTGAACGACGAAAAAATATATTGGTAATAGCTTCGTTAGTAGACTTATCGATATAATGCAAGTATCATAGCTCTTTTGCTAAAATGCAACGAATATTTGCATATATTTTTAAATTTATTTATCCTCAAACGAGATGTCAAAGCAACATATTGACCCCAAACGATATTAAAAATGGAACAAATTTGTTAATACGGAACATACAGCAGGTTCATTTTGCAGCTGAATTAAAAGCATTGAAAACAAATGAAAATGTACCCTCGTCTAGCAAGCTGCAGTCATTGGCGCCTTCCATAGATTTTTTTGGACTTATTAGGCTTGGTGGTCGCCTTCACAATTCAACTCTTGATTTTGATGCCCAGCACCCTATTATTTTGCCGAAAAACCATCCCTTGACGCGTTCTATGATTATGCATTTTCATGAAAGGCTACTGCACGCTGGCCCGCAGTTTTTGTTGGCCTCGATAAGGCAACAATATTGGTCCATTGGAGGGCGCAAACTAGTAAGCTCTACAATATCCAAGTCTATTAGATGTTTCAGAATGAAACCAAAGTTAGCTCAGCACGTAATGGGGAGTTTACCTGTCGACCGAGTAACACCAAACAAAGCCTTTCACACCACTGGTGTAGATTTCTGCGGACCGTTTTACTACAAATCCGAAGTGAGAAATAGGTCCCCGGGTAAATGTTACGTCTCAATTTTCATATGTTTTTCAACAAAGGCCACGCATTTGGAGGTAGATCAGGACTTATCAACATCCTCATTTTTAGCTGCGCTTCGCCGTTTCGTAGCCATCAGAGGTAAGCCTAGAACTATTTGGTCTGACAATGCAACCAATTTTGTAGGTTCAAAAAATGAATTAGCCGACTTGAAGCAATTGTTTTTATCCGAAATGCTTTAGCAGTTGGTATATCAGCAGTGTCTCGAAGATGGCATAGAATGGAAATTTATCCCACCAAGGTCGCCCCATTTTGGAGGATTGTGGGATTCGATTCGATTTTTTGGAGGCTTAATAAAAACATCTTATTTCGGAAGCAAATAGCTGCGTTTTTGTTTTATTTTCGCAATTAGCCTGCAAATAAGATTGCAGACTCAAAACAATGGCTATCAAACTAAATTACTTAACATCTTTATATCACTATCGGTTCAGCTTTCAACGATATATTCCAAAATGCGTGTACGCTCAGACAATTATTTCCTTTAGTCACTCTCACCTCATAAGGAGAGATACCTTCCAGTATTCTTGTTATCTTAAGTTAATCAGATGAATTTTCAACTTTATTTATTTTCTTAGTCACTCATCGAACTCCTTACCATAAACGTGAACTGATTTGTGTCCAATAAAATTAAATTTATAAATTTGAAAAATAGTGTCTCACTTCATTTTGGGAACAGGACTGAATTTCCGTTTTGATATTACACTCCCTCCCTCCCTCACCTATAATATATATATTGTTAATGCCAAAAATAAGCACTGCTTTATCTTGGCATTAATCCCTAAAACTTTGCTTAAAATACCAATATAAATTAAAGCTGAATGCTATAGACACATTTTATCTCTGTTCAATAACATAACCCTTAACGAATGCTGTTAAGCCTAGTTTCCGCCACTGTACTTTATTCTTTTAACTTACTTACTTTTTCTTCATTGCTTCGAGTGGTGGCCTCGGACATATTTGCATTTTTAATAAATAATAAAATTTAAATATTTCTTTTTACTAACTAATACTAAGTAGTTTTCATTTTGGTGCTTGCGACATGCCAAGTGCATATTCCTATTTTCACTGATTTCAAGTTAAGCCTGAGTGAGCATAAAGGTAAACGCTCCAAGTCGGAATCAACTCCTATCCAATACAGTCCACCTCAACATTTGGTCCTTCGAGCCGGATACAATATTTGGAGATTTACCATTCTCATCGCGGGATTCCATTACTTTCCAACAAAAAGTATTCAACAGGTTTGTGTGATTTGCTTAGTTCTTTATACATTAGTATATATTGGGACAAGATAGTGCAAAGCAGTTGAAAATAAATAATATTCCAATTCATGGATGATAAAGAGAAAAAAGGGGTTACATATGTACATATAAAAAACATAATTTATGATAATAATAATAATTAAATTTGCAGTGACATTTAAATGAAAAATAAAAAAAATAATAATATATGTAAATAAAATATGCATGTACATAGTATATAAGGTTTTCAACTTTGAATATATATTTACATATAGGCATACATAGTGGTATATATGTACAAGTGTGAATTACATACATACATAACTGGAAAAAATAATAACAAAAATTACATACGGTGCAGATTTATAATAATCTCTTAATTTGTGTTTAAGAGTTTTATAAAGGTATGTGAAAGAGTTATTTATATTCTCTTCCTGATTTTCGTAATATTCACTCTTGCTTGTAAACATATGTACATACTTATACACATAATTAATTCCATAACTTCCAATATATGATTGCATTAATCCAGTTACATATGCTTCTCTTTGATATACATGAATAGTTGTGGGCGACCATCTAGCACACCAAATTTATTTAATGCTACATAAGTAATCGATAAACGCATCAACTTAATTAATTGCTAAATAATTAATTTTCGAAATATAAAAAAAACTAATTCATACATGCATAATTACGTGAATTTAGTTAAAGATTTTATCTTTTGTTCATCATTTCCATAAATATACATATGTATTATATACAACAACCAAATTTTTTGTCTTTTTGAGAATAACAAAAAAAAAAAAAATTATATCCATATAAAACCTAATTATATTCATATAAAACGTGATAGCTTATCTCTGCTATCTGAAAAGTTTCATATTCAATATTCGTATTCTGCTCTATTTACGCGCAATACTGTTCGCTTATTGGAAGCAATGCTCAATTTATATTTCTTTTAGTTATTAACCCATCATTCACCATACTTCTAGGGTTCTGACTTAAAAAACATATCATTATAATTTCAAATTCTATCTACGTTCTATGCCGAAAATTATCGGAGCTTTCAGCGTGCACAAATTAATTAATTTAATTTTGTATTAAAGAAAAATATATAAGTATATAGTAAAAATATTTTTGTTTCCCATATCCTTCTGTATTTATTTATTCGTTAACCCTTCTACATTTCTTAATTTTCATATCGTGATCCTTTGGTTGAAACAGAGCATATTCTTTTAATAACGATTTCTTTCGCATCCTTTTCAATCTGTTTTAACTGCAAGGGATATACGGTTCTTAAGGGGTTAAATTTCATTATTAATGGGAAATAAAATAAACATTCCAAACTTTCCAATGGCCCATATATTTTCATAGGTCATTTAACTCTGTTTGTAACAGCTGCTTCTAGTGTTGCTGGTTTATTTTCTACCTTTATTCGAATAAAAATTTTTATTATATATTTATATTATTTTTTTTCTTCTTTGGATATACTATTTCATTTTTGGAGAACTCAGGAATTTTACCTCATACTTTATTTTTTTTCTCATTCTCTTCGATTTGTGGTGTTTTCCTTTCTTATACGCAGATCGTGATCAGTTAATTTAAGCATTATCAAAATGTCTCTAGATAAATTTATCCGACTGTCAGACAGTTTAGTTGAATTTTCTTCAGATTTCAACGACAATAAGATTTCTGTTAGTTCACTTTATGCAATAAATGTTCACATAGACGAAGTTAAATCCACATGGTGCAGTATTAAGGCTGCATGTGAAAAGTTATTATTCGATGCAGACAACGAGGAAGATGATGATGATAAGAAAGGATCCATTGAATTCGAAACGCATCGCAATAAATACAAAAGAACTTATGAGACATACTGTGACATTCTCACAAAATTATCTGAATTAGCTGCAAAATTAAAATCCACAATTTCTTCAGTTCCAAACAAACAAACAAATCAAGGTACCACGGATTCTCATAATCTCCATCTGCCACCATGCGACATTGAAGTTTTTACCGGAGACTTTCTGGCATGATTTGTTCACCGCGATATACATAAAAAATTCTAAGTTGAGTCCGGTTGAAATGCTTTTCCACTTACACCAGAAAACTCGAGGAGAAGCTAGAGAAATTGTTCTGAAAAGTCCATTGACAAATAGTGGTTTTGAATTAGCCTGGTCCAATCTTTGCAAACGATATGAAAATCGTCGAGTACTAGTCAATGGGCAATTACAAATTCTTTTCAATCTTCCCACAATTTCAACCGAAACTGGTACTTCTCTTAAACAACTTCAACAAAAAATCAATTCATGTGCTTCAATCCTTAAATTGTATAATATTGATGTGGATAGCTGGGATCCAATTTTCGTTTTCTTGTGCTCTAAGACAACGAGCACAACGACAACGAGGAAGATGATGATGATAAGAAAGGATCCATTGAATTCGAAACGCATCGCAATAAATACAAAAGAACTTATGAGACATACTGTGACATTCTCACAAAATTATCTGAATTAGCTGCAAAATTAAAATCCACAATTTCTTCAGTTCCAAACAAACAAACAAATCAAGGTACCACGGATTCTCATAATCTCCATCTGCCACCATGCGACATTGAAGTTTTTACCGGAGACTTTCTGGCATGATTTGTTCACCGCGATATACATAAAAAATTCTAAGTTGAGTCCGGTGGAAAAGCTTTTCCACTTACACCAGAAAACTCGAGGAGAAGCTAGAGAAATTGTTCTGAAAAGTCCATTGACAAATAGTGGTTTTGAATTAGCCTGGTCCAATCTTTGCAAACGATATGAAAATCGTCGAGTACTAGTCAATGGGCAATTACAAATTCTTTTCAATCTTCCCACAATTTCAACCGAAACTGGTACTTCTCTTAAACAACTTCAACAAAAAATCAATTCATGTGCTTCAATCCTTAAATTGTATAATATTGATGTGGATAGCTGGGATCCAATTTTCGTTTTCTTGTGCTCTAATCGTTTGCCAGAAACTACTCTCACCCTATGGGAACAAGGTATAACTGACAAAACTAGTATTCCAAAGTGGTCAGACCTTGACGCATTTCTGACGAATCGATATACTACCTTAGAGTCTGTTTCGGAAATACGGAAATGTTCCATTGCAAATACAAAATACAAGAAAGATGCTATCTGTACGAAGAAAATCAGTACATTTCAAAATAATATAACAGCTCCAAGTTGTCCATTATGTCCAAGGGAATTACACATTATTAGAAAGTGTCCACGTTTCCTCAAAATGGATCATTCCCAAAGATACAATGAAATAAGGAAACAAAATTTGTGTGTAAACTGTTTTTCAAAAAAAACATTCTCTTAAAAACTGCACGAGTAAGAACAGCTGTTTTCATTGCAAAAAAAGACACAATTCATTGCTCCACAGAGAATCTTCTAGTTCGATTACAACAAACCCGCAAGAATTATATCCTAATCGGACTTCTAATTTGAATCCAAACTCAACTTCTTTTCAACATAACTCTATGGTCCTTCCATCTTCTACTAATAATTCTATACAAAATTGTTTTGCCACAAATTCCAAAGGTATTTTGCTTGGTACAGCAGCAATACATATTGTTCATTTAGATACAAATTTCATGGCTCGGGCGCTAATTGACTCCGGGTCAGAAGGAACTTTTATATCTGAGCGGTTATTCAATCGGTTAAAATTGCCATTTACAAAAACTAATATAAAAATTTCTGGTCTTAACAACACACTGTCTGCTAATGTGAATAAAGAGTGTTGCTTACATTTATGTTCTCGGCTAAATTCTCAGGCTAAAATTTTGATAAAAACCTTAGTAGTTCCAAAGTTGGCCGAAAATATTCCTTCACAAAGTTTTCCGTCATCGTCATTTTCCGACTTGCCCGACATTCCGCTCGCCGATCCTCTATTCCACAGTAGTGGATGTGTAGATATTTTAATAGGCGGTGATGTAATTCCTTTCATCACTTGCTCTGGAATCAAAAAATATATCTGTGGTTCCCTACTGACCCAAGAGACAATGTTCGGTTGGGTTCTCACAGGCCCAGTTTCAGTCAATTCTACACAAAATCGTTCGAATATAGTTTCCTATTTCTCTGAAATTTCTTTACATAAATCAATTTCACGTTTTTGGGAGGTGGAGGACTTTCCAAGGACAAAATTTATGTCACCTTCCGAAAAAACGTGTGAAGATTTGTTTAAAAGAACGACAAGGAGAAGCCCAGAGGGCAGATATGTCGTTTCCCTACCATTCAAAGAAGGATATCCCGAGAAACTTCGTCTATGCGAATCTCGAAACTACGCATTTGCTCAATTTTACAGAAATGAGTCTAGACTTCTTCGCGATCCTAAACTGAAGGTCGAATATGATAAAGTTGTTCAAGAATATGAGGACTTGAACCACATGTCTAGAATTTCAAGTGACTGTGTAAAAAATCCACTCCACTACTATCTTCCTCATCATGCCGTGATCAAACCGGAAAGTACGACTACTAAAGTTCGAGTAGTATTCAATGCATCGTCGCCATCTTCGAATGGATTAAGCTTAAATGATATTTTGCATCCAGGTCCAAGCTTGCAAAATGACTTAACAATTCTAATCCTAAATTGGCGGTTATTCCGTTATGTGTTCAATGCAGACATTCAAAAAATGTATCGGCAGAGCTTAGTTGAACCAAAACACACGCCATTTCAAAGAATTCTTTTTCGAAAAAATCCTAATGATTGTATTCAAGATTTCGAACTAAAAACCGTAACATTCGGCATCAATTGTGCTCCTTACCTCGCCATTCGAACGCTTTTTCAATTAGCTGATGACATTCAAGATATTTATCCTGTTGCAAGTAAGATTCTCAGAAGTCATATGTATGTAGACGACGTTCTGACAGGCGAACATACAATCGAAGCTACCATTGATGCCAAAAGTGAGCTTATCTGTGCCCTAGAATCAGCATGTTTCTCATTGCGTAAGTGGACAGCTAATTCGAAAGAAATTCTGGCAGATATATCTCCAGATCACTTACTTCGAGAAGACTTTTTAGACTTTGATGATAAAAGTACAGTAAAAACACTGGGTATCAGATGGAATGCTAGTTCAGATTCCTTTTATTTTGTTCCGCCTGAATTTTCAGAATCCCCAAAGTATACAAAAAGGGAAGTTTTATCACAGATCGCGCGGTTATTTGATCCAGCAGGATGGCTCTCTCCATGCGTGATTATTGCAAAGATATTGATGCAAAGAATCTGGATGGAAGGGACATCATGGGATGAAATCATATCTCCTGGAGCATTAGCTGAATGGAAAGTATTCCGATCAAATTATCAACATATAAAGGACATTCATATCCCAAGATGGTTTAACTTTGTTCCGAATGCTGTCATTCAATTTAACGGATTCTGTGACGCTTCTGAGAAGGCATATGCTGCAGCGTTATATATTCGAATATGTTATGAGGATACAGTACATACGCATTTGGTTGCTGCAAAAACTAAAGTGGCTCCATTCAAAACCCTTTCCATTCCTCGCTTAGAACTTTGTGGAGTCCTTTTGCTTGCAGAAATGATCGACACAATTCTCCCAAAGTTAAGTCTTGACCGCTATGATATAGTGTGTTGGACTGATTCCACTATTGTTCTTTCATGGTTGTCCAAGTGCCCTTCTTCATGGGTAACATTTGTGGCAAACCGAGTTTCAAAAATTATACAAATAATCGATCCCACTCACTGGCATCATATACTTTCAGAAAACAATCCTGCCGACCTTGCTAGCCGAGGATGTTTACCGCAAGATATAATCAATAACGATCTTTGGTGGAAGGGACCTGCAGTGATAAAAGAAGAAAGGCCCTTTGATAGATGTTGCATTGTTCCTGAAACTAATGTTGACAAGAGGCAAATAAAAGTTAATTTTTCATATTTTCATAATTTCGAAGACGTTATGGAACGTTTTTCTTCATTTGCTAGAGCAATTCGTGTCACTGCATATATCTACCGATTCTTCTATCGTACACATCCCAGTCATAGATCCAATTCTGTGAAGTATTCCACAACTATTACTAGCACAGAGATTAAGCGAGTTCGTAATCAATTAATAAAAATGTGTCAAAAAGCTTGGTATGCAGACGAGTATAAACGGCTGGAGGCTAAACAGTCCATATTATCCACTAGCAAACTACTAAACCTTAATCCATTCCTTGATTCCGAGGGAATAATACGATCGTGCGGAAGATTAGCATCATCTCCAGAACTCTCTTACAATGAAAGACATCCTATTTTTTTACCATACGATTGTCAGTATACGAGGCTGCTAGTGAAATTTGTTCATCATACGCTACATGGTGGTAATCAATTAGTTTTGCGGATCATAAGGACGCAATACTGGATTCCTAAAGTGAAAAACTTAATAAAAATGATCATACGAAAGTGCAAACCATGCATCATTTATAGGAAAAGATGCGTGAGGCAGATAATGGCACCTCTTCCTTCAGAAAGATCAGAATTTACACGTCCATTTACTCACACGGGGCTAGATTTCGCAGGCCCGTTAGATATAAAAAGCTATTCCGGACGAGCATGTCGCATAACTAAGGGCTATGTATGCATCTACATTTGTTTTTCTACCAAGGATATTCACTTGGAAGCGACTTCTGATTTGTCAACTCCAGCATTTCTTGCATCTTTCCACCGTTTTGTATCTCGTCGTGGTTGTCCACTCCACTTATATTCAGACAATGGAACCACATTTGTTGGCGCGTCGAAAATTCTATATAAAAACTTCATTCAAAATTCACATCAAGTAATTTCAGAAAAATTTCAGCATCAGAATATTACATGGCATTTCATTCCGCCAGGAGAATAGAAGCGTGTCTGAATTCACGCCCCTTATCTCCAGCCTCCCAAGATCCCGCCGATCTAAGTGCATTAACTCCCGGTCACTTCCTTATTGGTACACCCATTTTGGCTCCTATAGACCCACCTATCCAGGAAGCAAGATTATCCCTCCTAAATCGATGGCAAAGGTTAAAGCTTATCCATCAGAACTTTTGCAATCGATGGAAAAACGAATATCTGAAAGAACTCCAGAAAAGAATTAAATGGCAAAAGCCAGAAGAAAACCTCAAGGAAGATACACTAGTAGTTGTCAAGGACGAAAACCTTCCCCCAAATTCCTGGCGGCTAGGTCGAGTACGAAAAACGTATTTAGGTTCTGATAACAGAGTTCGTGTTGCTGATATTTTGACACAACGGGGTATAATTACACGTCCTATAACTAAATTAGTCATTTTAAGCTCCTAGGATATTTTTATTATTATCCTTTCCTTACTTCAACTTCGAAAATTTCACTGCAACCGCACTATCAATCGCCCAAATTAAGCAAATACACAGACTTGTTATCAAAAAAGAAAAAAATAATAATAATAACAACAAATAAAAATAAAAAATTATATATATGTATATGTATATATTATATGAAATCTAGATATTACTTATTTAAACCTTTGTTCAAGATCGCCTGTCGTCAAAATCATCACTAATTCATATCCTGAAGTCATTATGTCAAGGAAATCAATCCATAAAAGGAAGGCTGTATCGCCGAGTCGTAGCCGAAAATCATCCATTTTATAAGTAACTAATTATGGGAGCTGCACTCACCTTTTATATCTCTTTATTTTATTATTTTAAATTCCTACCATTAATTCTAAAATTGAAATTATATTATATTTTATACTGAATTATTTTAAGTACAATCATGTTAAAGAAGTTGTAATAGATATGAAGTATTTGATGATGAATGCATGTGTGACCTCATATTATTGCACTCATCCTGCAAAGGGGGCGGCAATGTTAATGCCAAAAATAAGCACTGCTCTATCTTGGCATTAATCCCTAAAACTTTGCTTAAAATACCAATATAAATTAAAGCTGAATGCTATAGACACATTTTATCTCTGTTCAATAACATAACCCTTAACGAATGCTGTTAAGCCTAGTTTCCGCCACTGTACTTTATTCTTTTAACTTACTTACTTTTTCTTCATTGCTTCGAGTGGTGGCCTCGGACATATTTGCATTTTTAATAAATAATAAAATTTAAATATTTCTTTTTACTAACTAATACTAAGTAGTTTTCATTTTGGTGCTTGCGACATGCCAAGTGCATATTCCTATTTTCACTGATTTCAAGTTAAGCCTGAGTGAGCATAAAGGTAAACGCTCCAAGTCGGAATCAACTCCTATCCAATACAGTCCACCTCAACATATATATATATATATATATATATATATATATATATATATATATATATATATATATATATATATATATATATATATATATATATATATATATATATATATATATATATATATATATATATATATATATATATGTATGTATATATATTATATATATATATATATATATATATATATATATATATATATAGTATATATATATATATATATATATATATATATATATATATATATATATATATATATAGTATATATATATATATATATATATATATATATATATATATATATATATATATATATATATATATATATAGTATATATATATACTATATATATATATATATATATATATATATATATATACTAGCTGACCCTGGCAAACGTTGTTTTGCCTTCAAAATTAATTTCACTGCAAGTCTGGTTTCCTTGCAAAGTCATGGCAGATTTATATTTCGAAGAAGAATGAAAGGTGCACTAAATCGACATAGTTCAAATACCGGTATCGGGCTAATTAATGCCACTACACGGTGATTAAATACCCAACGCCTTCAACGAAACACAGCATAGGCTTATCGCGCTAATCTCTATCGGGCAAAACACAGAAAAAACTAAATATTGGGCCATCTGTCGCACGAATTTCAAACTACACAGAAACACTCCTCACGCACCATAGAGCATGTATATAAATCTTGGTCAAAATCGGTGCAGTAGTTCTTGAGTTACGGTGGAAAAACACAAAAAACCTAAATATTGCGCCATCTGTCGGACGAACTTCAAACTACACAAAAACACTACTTACGGCTCATAGAGCATGCATATAAAAATTGGTCAAAATCGGTCTGGTAGTTTGTGAGTTTAGCGATCACGAACATACACGTAATTTTTACATATGTAGAGAAGATATATATATATATATATATATATATATATATATATATATATATATATATATATATATATGCGCGTTTTATGAAAGTGATGGTACACCAAAGATACACGTATTTAAATCTTTAAAATGGCTCTCCTGAACAAAACCGGTTTTTAACCTTAGGTCCCTTTCTATTTTGCGCGTCACATATATAATATGACCAAGTGCAAATGTGATTACGTGGCAACACTGTAAATATGTAAATGTCATCATAAATGCATTTTTCCTTTTCTTAATTAGTCGTTAAGTTCCTTTGCAGGCTTGCTAAAAATATATACATGAATAATACAGAAATTGCGTGTGCTTATTATTTCAACATTTCAATAAATAAAGACAGAAAAATATATATACTTATATATTGATAATTAATAAATGTAATTTATTTTATTATCTTAAGGTCTCGATGGTACTCATCGAGTACCATCTTCAGGATATTCGTTTATTCTATATAAACTTAAAAATATTAACATTTGAAAAATAATAATGAAAATATTTTGTCATATATGTATGAAATAATAGACAAACGCACATATGTATGTACATAATAACAACATTACAAACTAATTCATGTAAAAAACATACATGAAAGTATTTAATACCTATACTATGTTGATGCAGGTTTATGTATGTATGTTAATTTAACATTAAATTATAATTTATGCTATTTTAACATTGAAGAATTATATATGATAAAACATAATATTGGTATTCATTTAAAGGTGTAAAAGCCTCGTAAACCTCGTAAACCGTATAAGTATACCATTGCGTAAATGACTTGTCAAAATTTATATGAAAATTCATTTACGCACGCTTGATAAGTTTACGTAGCATTTTCGTTGCGCAAACATTGTGCTTAAGTTTACATGGTTGTGAATGCATCCCTGCCAAATGGTCGGCTGATTTATTTCATTGTTCAATTTGCAAAAGTATGGAAGAGGTAAGCATAAAACTTGAAATTAAATTTTGAATTAAGTGACACTGTTGCTTTTTTTTAGAACTCACAGCAAAAACAAAAATTAAAACGTAGACGACTTAATCCGACACATCGCTGGACAGAGTCGCAGGTTCTTCATCTCCTACAAGCAGTTGCCGATGTGGTAAAGGAGACTCCAGAGTCATTTGAGGTTAGAATTCACAACAACAATTTTATTTGTGTGCATATAGATATTTATTCAAGATTTATGTTTTGCAGAAACCGACGGCCCAAAGGTTCTACGAAAAGATGCAAGTAAGTACTCCAGCACTTCAATGTATCCTTTGGGTGGCGCTCAAAAGCAAAATGCGGCACCTGAAATCATGCTATTTGTCCGCAGTGGCCTGGAAAGGCAAAACCGGTGCTGGGCTGCTGGCGAATGGGGATGAAGCCAGCGTGTCTGCATACATCAACAAAATTTGCCCCCACTGGGACTTACTAAACGATATTTTCGGACAAAGAAAAAACGTGAATCCAGGGGTAATTTTTGAAAGTACCCATAATGTTGAAACGCTGGACGACACTCCTGAAATGTCAAGTTCACTAACCGAAAGCTCTCAGTGCTTCGCCTCAAGTACCTTCGAGCTGTGTGAGGATTCGGTTGATCCACCTATGACTTCAATTAGTCATTGCAATGCCACTACGGGGCCTTCCACCCCAGAGAGCACATATAATTTCAGAAACTTAACAAAAAAAAACCAAATTTGATAATCCATTTAATAATTTGCTTTTGATTCAGGAGAAGAGGTTAAAGTTAGAAGTTGATAAGTTAGAATTAGAAAAGGAGAAAGAAAAGAATCAAATGGAACTAAAAAAAATTGAACTGCAAAATCAGTTAGAAATCGAAAAAATTAAATTAGAAAGTGAAGAGCGAATAAAAATATTTGAAATAGAATCAAAATGTAATTCTAAATAAAATCTTGTGTTGCAATAACTTAAACTTCTAACTATTAATAAATAAAATTCCTTGTTAATATTAGTTGTTTTTATTTATATTATTGGTTTAAAATATTTTAAGGATTCAAATCTTGTATTAGCGCTAATAATGCGAGGCGTTTTGATTCACCCTCGTTGGTAGGTAAATTGTGGTTGTTACATTCTTCACTTTCACTTTCCTCATTCGTACTTTCATCAATGTAAAAATCTTCATCTTTTTTTATTTGTAGAATGTTATGCAGTAGTCCACAAACTAATATCCAACGGCATGTAAATTTCAGGGAATTGTTATTTTTTAATTGTATTTTCAGTTCTTTTAAACTGTTGAACCGTTCTTTCATTAAGCCAAAGCAATGCTCAATTCTAATTCGATACTGGCTAAAAGTTCTGTTGAATAGAATTCGTTGTTGCAAAGTCCCTTCTGTTGCATTTGTTCTAAAAGGAGTTATAAGACTCGTTGTCAATTTATATGCACTGTCGCCTGCCAACCACTCTGATCCCGTCAGTAGTTCGGAAGCTATTGTGGACAACTCGCAATTATTATATATTCTTGCGTCATGCACACTGCCAGGATACCCCAACACCATATGACGAATGAGTAGATTGTGGTCACAGACACATTGAACTTTTAGTGAGTAGATATGTTTTCGGGAAAAATATGCCTCTGGGTCTTCAATAGGTTTTTCAGCCAATTTTATTTCCGTGCCATCAACATAGCCAACACAATGTGGCAGCTCATTGAGTGTTTTAGCCACTAAAGTTCTGCGCTCTGCAGCATCTGGCCAATAAATGAACTTGTTTTTTAGCTTCAGAATTGCACAAAATACTCTATTGGTTATGACCTATGATATGAAAAAATATAAGATCAAACATAGCTGTACAATTTATTGAAAAAGCTCACATTTATTACTCCTCCGTCGCTAACACCAAACAAACTTGCGATTTTAGCAATTGTTCCTCCTTCCCCACTTGAACCCAGACGGTAAAGTACTATTGTAAGTTGCATTTGCACGGGAAATTGCTTGCACGAACGCGGCCCAGTGAACACTTCATCATATTTTATTAGATTAAGGATAACATCAAACGTTGTTCGGCTAACTCGCACAATTTGTCTAAACCTGTCCTCGTCCAAATGTGGCAAAACGTTTCTTAAAAAATCTTGCGATTTTGGAACAGAATGATGAACAAATGGGCATCCATATCTAAAATATTTAGAAGCTACCATTGCAAGCGCAAAGTCTTCCATAATTTCGTTTTCTTTTTTATGTTGGTTATCTGGAATATGATATGATTTTAGTATTGAACACCCAAAATAAACACAATTAGATTACCGTAATTTTTCCCAAATAGCTCCAACATTAGTAAGTCATTTATACAAATTTTTTCCCACAATTTAAGAAATTTAACTTTTTTGCTAACTTTCGGCATTTTCAATTTATGATTTTGACAACTAAACAGCTGATCGATTAAAAGCATTTACACAAATACTTTCGTAGGTGCGTTCGTGTAAAAAATGCGTAAATGTATAAATATATGCATTCGGTAAACTTATTCACTTAAACGAATACCATTAATATTTCTTATTTATTAAATGTTTATATGTATGTAACTATGCGCAGCATTGTCTGTGTCGGTATTGAAATTGATATTATTCAATAGTGGAAGTTTTATAATTTGTAACATTTCTAAAATGAGTCTTCTTTTATAATTTGTTTCTGCGTTTAGTACTGAAACATTTTTAAAGTTAGGATAGTGATTTAATTCCTCACAATGTATCGACAACGCTGTCCTCTGTGTGTCATTATCTCTATTCTTTTGATCTGACTCATGTCCTGCAAGTCTAACTTTCACTTTTGTTTTAGTTGTTCCTATATATACCTAATCACATTCTTCACTATCCTTGCCCTTACACGGTATTTTATATACTATATTAGATCTATCGAGTTTATTAATACTATCCTTTGTCCTACTGAACAATCTGTTTAATGTGTTGTTTATCCCATAAGCCATCTTATACCTTTCTGTATCATATACTCTGGATCTTTTTTTACTTTCAGATATCCCTAGTACATAAACTATAGATTTATAAATCTTACGTTCATCTTGTCCTATTCTATTTCTTGATCTGTTCTTACATTGGTCAATTAATCTTCACGTCTTATTTGCAAATAAAAAAGAATGTTGCCGTATAACTTTTTTATTGTAACTTATTAACTCACTTAACAAGTCGTGAATAACGACACTATTTGCAAATAAAAAGTAAGACGTTGCCACTTCATGAACGTTTTTTGTGTTTTACTTACCAAACAATCATATTTTCGTCACATGGCATCACTAATAATAACATAAGTTCTGTATGCAATTTCCCGTATAAACAGTGAATTAGTTATTTGCAAATAGTTCTATTTGCAAATAAGACGTGCGTATAAACGTGGTATATTACTCAGATTTTTTGGAAAACTACTCTCTATCAATATTTTTCTAATTTTCTTTTGATTTTTCTATTGAAAAAAAACAAAAAAAAAAAAACACAAAAGACGCAAGTCAATTATAATTGTTTGTTGTGTTGTGATTGTACAAAAAGCATTCTAAAGCTATTTATACTTTTGTGTTTTTGTTGATTACAAATAGAAAAATATGATTGAGTTCTGTTTGAATTCTCATATAGTGTTTGTAGTCTGTGGCTTAAGTATACGAGCTTTGAATGCTTTCAATCATGATTTGGCTAAAGGGTACTGATGATTTGATTTTTGTGTTTTTCTTCCGACGGGGTTTGTTTGAATTTGGGACGATTTTCCGTCATCCCACGTCAAATTTGGTTTGTTTGTGTTCTCTTGAATACTAAAAAATACTGATGATTTGGTTAGCGCCAATGAAATGCAGGCATATACCTAGCTAAGCCAACAACAAACAATATAATATTTGTGAAAAATGTGTACAAACCTTACTACATTTCCATACCGCCGTAAAAATACAGGTCCCGTTGCAAAAGACCAATAGCCTACTTCAGAAAAATTTAGCGAAGGATGCTGCAGTCTACGGCATAATTCGTGGGAAGATCGAAGTAACATATGCATGCAATGTGTACATATTGCTCCCATTATTAATGTTCCAAATAATCCCAAGTACAAGCCAGCATTTTTAAATGCATCAGGCATAGCTAATATCCCAGTTCCGATGTTTCCTTTCAGCAAATGTATCATGGTATCCAAGTTAGAAGTAGGGTGTTCTAACGTACGATGAACAGAAGGAATGTATTCGCTTTTATTTTCGCAATCAGCAATTTCTTTATTATAGAAATTAAAGAAAATTTATTTATAATAAATTTTAGTAAATCTATTTTTACTCTTTAATACTTCTTTTTCAAAATACATTTTCAATAAATTTTCACACAAGTTCTAAATATGAACAATTACTATTTGTACATGAAAACCTTACGATGATCTTTATATAGTTTTATCAATTAATTAAGAGAATGTTTGAATTAACATCCCCAACAATATTAGTATTAATATAATTATAATAATAATAATTTTATTCAGTATTATTATTATTATTATTATTATTATTATTATTATTATTATTATTATTATTATCATTATCATTATTATTATTATTATTATTATTATTATTATTATTCGTTTGTTGTGGCTTGAGCTGTTCATATGCGAACATATCAATGGTCACTAAACCAAATTGTTGGTGAACTTTAGGAAGTTTGGAAACATTTAAGGGGAATTCACCCGTTCGTTCTGCAGGAAATTTTCGTTGAGAGACAATTTTAGTTTACTGAGAGTTTGCTCATAGAAGATTCACCCGCGTCGAACAAATATTCTGTAGAAACAAAGCTACCATATGCAACAACTCTGTAAATGTTGTGTGTTACTTTTACAAGCCGGCAGCACAGTGGCAGTTGATTGCAATTTGCATTGTTTTAAATTTAAGAAATTTTTATAAAATAAAAAATATACAAATGAATAAAAGTGGAGTGCATGTTCTAATAGCTATTTTGTTAAATAAATATAAAAAATTTACAAATATACTCTGTATATTATTGTACATACATATGTACATATAATATGATGTGGCAGCTCATTTCAATTGTGCATAAAAAATTTATATATCTGGCAGCTCAGTTCAATTCGTTCGGGACGATAATTAAAATTAAACCAATTCAAGCAAAAATTGTTCCGCATTAAATTTACTGTCTTTCTCTCACTCTCTCAAAAATAGAGACGTCAAACTACATATTAAAAGAGTCGTTCGGAACGTTCAGAACGAACGGGTGAATTCACCCTAATCTTGTATATTTTTGACAACCGAAACACAATCAGGCTTATTATGAACAGCAACTTACGGTTGATAAGAGAAAATTTTTCAAGAAAGTTGATAAATCGGTATTACGAAATGTCAGTGGTTGAAAAGAAATATCAACCCTAATTTTTCAACTAGCAACCGTAGAATCACTATTGTGAATAGCTATTAACGAAATGTATAACCAAATGTAGTATATTATGACTGACATTTGTTAATTAGTTTTAAAAAATATTTATCTAGTTCTTTAAGACATTTTGTTGACTTTTCTTTATTTATTAAGTAAAACAATGTGCCTTAATTTGCTAAAGTGTTCCTATGAGAAAACGAATGCTGTGAGTTCCCATATATAAAAAAAATTTGGATTTCTTTTAATGATACGTGCATACATACATACATAATTCGTAATTTTTTTTTAATATTTGCCTATTTTAATTTTCTAATAAGCTGATAAGAAACTGAGAAATAATTTGTTTGTCACTGATTTTCCTTTTTTTTTGGAAATAGTTAGTAGGTTTTTAAGAAATACTTTGTTTATTGTTGTTTCTTCTTTTTTTATTTTAGTTTTTTGCTTTTTGATGGAATTACAAATGAAGTACAAATAAAGTACAATTTTAAACTATTCGAAAATGTATACATATATGTTTATTTATAGACTACTAGCGATTGAATCTCTTAGAAGACGTCCTGCTTCGGAATGCTCTAATATGGCTGTAGAATCTGCATATCCCCTTAAGTTTTCTTCCATTTCGGCGTTTACCTCTACATTGCGCACATTGTAGTTAATGCAAATATTGTGGAGTGCCGCACAAACATTCACAATTCGTGTTGCCTTTTCTGGCACATAATGCAATTTTCTTGCACCAAGTGTGCACCGAAAGCGAATTTTTAAAAGCCCAATTGTTCGTTCAATAATGTTACGGGCTTGGGCATGTTTGGTATTAAACCATCTTCTCACAGAGCTTTCTTCGGCATCGCTATATGGAGTAAGAAGCAAAGAAGACAAAGGATATCCGCCGTCGCCTGTTAAATAAAATAAGACAAATAAACTCTTGCCAACTGGCAAAACATACAGATTATCTTACCTAAAATAAGGTAATCCTTTCCTCGCTGTCTTTTGTCGCTCTCCAAAAATGCTTTTAAAGACGAATTGTTCCAGATGTGTGAATCGTGGGAAGATCCTGGATTTTTCGCATTAATAAAGCGGATTCGCATTTGATGGTCACAAAACTGCAATTAATTTAGTGAGATCTACAATACAATTGCAAGAAACGGAATTTTTTGTAATTACCACCAGAGCATTAAGGCTATAAAAGCCTTTTTTGTTGCAAAACCAATGCCTAATTTCTTCATTTGGCTTGATGATTTTAATGTGGGTTCCATATATGCATCCAATGACATTGGGAGTGCCACTTTTCCGATAAATATATAAGCGCCTTAGGATCTCTTCTTCCTCAGTGTAAGTGCAGTTTATATATTTCGGACACAAAGAGCCTTCCATTATTGGTAACAGTTCTTGTAAAATATGAAAGACTGTCGGTTGTGCCACGCCTAAGTGGAAGTCGTTTCCGACTGCAGATTGGTAGCTTTCTTGTGCTAGAAAGCGCAGCACAACCGAGAGTTTAATAATTATGCTAACGCCTCTCACGTTTTTCATTACCTTCAATTTTTCATCCACCTCTTCATAAATGCTCACAAACGCTTCTTTCGATAGCCGAAATATTGTTGTGAACTGAAAAATTTCAAGCTTTAGTATTTGATATTTTTTCTAAAAATTACAATTATGTACATAACTACATAATCATCCAATTCCAGAGGATTAGAAGTGTCGATTATGCGTCGCCTCATTCTTCCTAATTCACATCGAGCTACATATTGGTCATCGTCCGAATCGAAAAAAATAGTTCTATTGAACTCATTTTCTAAATTAAATTTTCGTTACTAATTTCTAAACGAATTGCGCACATTCACTCCATCTTATTTTTGTCACTTCTCAGCTGTCATTTCAAATGCACATTCACAATTGCGAATACGTTCTTACTCATTCACAAATTTATCAACCGGTATTCGTAATAATTCAGGGTTATTATGAACAGCAACCATTAACTGGTTGAAAAGTGCAAAATTTTGTCAACTAAGGTTGTGAATGAGTAAGAACGAATTCACAATTGTGAATGCGCATTTGAAATGACAGCTCAGAAATTACAAAAATAAGATGGAGTGAATGTGCGAAATTCGTTTAAAAATTAGTAACGAAAATTTAATTTCCAAAATGAGTTCAAAAGAACTATTTTTTGATTCGGGCGATGACCAATATGAGGTTCGATGTGAATTATGAAGAATGAGACGATGCTTGTAATCATCTAGAATTGGATGATGATACGTATGTAATTGTAGTTTTTAGAAAAAATATCAAATAATAAAGCTTGAAATTTTACGGTTTCACAACAATATTTCGGCTTTTGAAAGAAGCATTTGGAGAATTTATTACCAGGCGCCTCCGTGCAAGCAGTCATATTTCACAATGCTGTCACCGCTTCCTCGGTTTCGTTCAGGGTTTAAAGTTCGCAGGGACCACCACCTGTTACACATAATTCCCGTCTATTTTCGGATTTTTTTCTTCGTTTTGCACTTCAGATTCTTCCAAACACGCTACCATGTTTTGGTATTTCTGACAGGTGGACCTAAACTATTTAGCTCTGTCACATATTCCTCCCATTTTTTTCAATAACTGCTTTTGAGCAGAGTGTCTTTCGCGATATCGGGATTTGCTCCTACTATTTTGTAGTTACAAAAAAAGAGAATAATTTTCCGTTAATAGCTATTCACAATAGTGATTCTACGGTTGCTAGTTGAAAAATTTGAGTTGATACTTCTTTTCAACCGCTGACATTTCGTAATACCGATTTATCAACTTTGTTGTAAAATTTTCTCTTATCAACCGCAAGTTGCTGTTCATAATAAGCCTGAATTATATCAACCTAAGTTGACAAAATTTTGCACTTTTCAACCAGTTGATGGTTGCTGTTCATAATAACCTTGAATATAAGACTTCTATATTGTATATCACTATTGATTTTATAAAAACATACAATGGTATGACGAACGAAAGGAAAGCTGCATGGAAATGACACCGTTATAGAGGGGAACGTAATAGAAGTAAATCACCTAGCAATCTCGACCAAGAAATTAGTGATGAACACCAGGCAAGTACACAGCAGATAGAAAAGCAAGATCAACGACAAAGGCAAAGTAGTAAAGAGACAAGAAATGATGAAATAAAAGATCCACAAAAAAATGAAAATATACGCTACCTAGACACGGTCAATGCTACTGTACCTGATCTTATAACAGATTTGTTGGAGTTTAAGTCAAGTGTTACAAACGACTTGAATGATATAAAAGGCAGTATAAAACAGATAAATAATAATCTATCAATCTCAAATATTGCCTTAAGAGAAGAACCTGTTAACGCATTTATAAAACTCACTGAAGCATGGCGAGTATTGCAATACAGGTCAGTGACCTCGCAAAGGAAAACAAAGAGAAGGATATTCAGCTGCAAAAATGGAAAATAGAGTTAATGGTATTGAGCAACAACTAATAAACAAAAACATTTTTTTTTCTCATGCTAAAATTTATTTATTGTATCTTCAAATAACTGAACCAACAATAAGTATTCAAATCTTAAGTATAAATATAATAATTAGGCCCAACCAGTGTCGGACATAAACTTAGTGATAGTAATTAATAATACATAAATGTGTTAAGCATAAAAAGATTCAAAATATTCCATCTGAAGTGTGGCGTATTAAGGCCGTAGTATCCCTCTTTTTTAAGCGTATGTGTCCAGTAAAGTTCAAGATATTACGAGCAAGGGGATTAGGATGGGACTCGAGTTTTGTTAAATATTTGCCTGCATATTTGGCAATTTCAGCGGTCACAAGTGGCATATTTAAATCACGATGTAAAATTGAATTTTTCATGTACCAAGAAGCCGATGTTATTAACCTTAAAATTTTGTTTTGCATACGTTGTATTCTCTCTACATTGGAAGCTGAAGCAGTGCCCCATAGCTGAATTCCGTAACACCATATGGGTTTCAAAAGCGACTTGTATATTAAAAGTTTACAATCTAGACTGAGGGTAGAATTTCTACCAATCAGCCAATATATCTGGGTTAATTTAAGCTTCATTTGTGTTAGCTTAGAGTCAATGTGGTGTTTCCATGTAAGCCGTCGGTCAAGGTGTATACCAAGGTATTTCACCTGTGAATGTTGAGGAACAACTTGATTGTTGATACGAATGGGGGAACAAGTGTCTCTTCGTAGGGTAAATGTGACATGAACACACTTTTGTTCATTTACTTTTATTCTCCATAAGTTCAACCATAGTTCCAACAGGCTAATATGATTCTGAAGATGCCTCGTGAGGGTTTTCATGCATACTAAGGCAGGCTGTATCATCGGCAAATGTAGAAGTGAAGATATTACTGCTCAGAGGCATATCACAGGTATAAATCAAATACAAAACTGGCCCCAGTATACTACCCTGTGGCACACCGGATGAGATAGTTTCAGGCACACTCATGAAGTCTTCTTCCACAACAGTGAACTTCCGGGCAAGAATGTAACTTTCCAAAAGATTTACAATGTTTATTGGTAAATGTGTCTTCAGTTTAAAATTAGGCCTTCATGCCACACTTTATCAAATGCCTGAGAGACATCAATAAAGAGGGAAGAACAATACTTCTTTTCTTCAAATATTCTTCTTATGAAATGAACCAATCTATGAGTTTGTTCAATGGTGCTATGCTGACTTCTAAAACCAAATTGATGATCCGGTATGCATCCATTATCAGCTAGAATTGGGGACAATTTTGTCATGAGAAGTTTTTCGAAAAGCTTTGAAATTGTTGACAGCAAATTTATTGGTCTATATGATTCAGCCTTAGTAAGATCTTTACCCGCATTTGGAATCATTTTGACCATGGCAAGTTTCCAGCTGTGTGGGTAATACTCCAGTCGTAAAATGCCATTAAAAATGAATAACAGGAATTCTAATAGCAATACGAGGCAACTTCATCAGTATCTTGTTGCTAATTCCATCAATACCCGGGGCCTTCTTTGGATTGGTTTCAGCAATTAGTTTTTGTACATCACGCATCTTAAACTTTATAGGTCGAGCGGGTAGAGCAACTACACTCGGCAAATCAACAGCACCAGTACATGTGTTTGGGGTAAATACGTACTTTAAATGCTCAGCAAATATGTTACCTTTTTCAGTATTGTTTTTTGCCCAACCTCCGGTGCGCAGGGGTGGTTTAAACTCAACGGGTGTTTTAAGTTTTCTAGCAGCGCGCCACAAAGAGTAATTGGATGCTGCTGTAACATCGAGACCTTCCAGATAGTTTTTAAGAGAAGCAGATTTTTCAGATGCAAGCAACTCTTGGAGTCGTTTAGTGAATTCTCTAAGTCTGATTTTATGTTGGGGCGATCTGTGCTATTGCCATTCCCTTCTAGCTCTTCTTTTTTCACATACGAGACGTTCAATATCCGCAGAATAAATTCTATTAAACCCAGTCTGCGGATGGGAGGTAGTGGCATGTTTAGCAGCCTGTTTAATATTCTCGGTAAGATTGGCAATGTTAAGTTCAATATCATCGGGAGTTCTAAGCCTGATGTTTTCGTACAATGATTACTGAGATATTTTTTGAACCCCAGCCAGTTAACCCGATTTATCATCTTCACATATGGGTGAGGTAAGTCACTTCTTAGTGGGCTGCAAATTGTAACGATCGTGGGAGAGTGATCGGAGGAGAGATCATGTGAAGCTTCAACATGAATTAAATCCCTAGGGATATTTTTCATGACCCCAAAATCTATAACATCCGGAATTTTTTGTATGTCAGTAGGCCAGTAAGTGGGCTCCCCGCTAGAAATGACATCCAAACCCATTTTTGAAATTGTGTTGAACAATGCTTGACCTCTAGGTGTAATAAGACGCGATCTCCAGAACGTATGTTTTGAATTGTAGTCGCCAGCTGCTACGAAACAAGGGCCAAGAGTTTTGTAAAAATCCTCGTATTGATTCTCAATGATTGAAAATCTGGGAGGGGAGTAAACTGATGATATCACGAGATTTGAACAAAAATTTTTGATGCAAATATTCGTTGCTTGTAGATGGTTCGCTCAATTGTTCTCAAGAATATAGTGCTTGAGTCTTGACTTTATTAGAACCGGTGATCCTCCGCATGCTCTTCCTCTCGGGTCCTTTGTATCATATAAGGTGTAGCCACTCATTTTAAAAATGCTTCTCGAAGTCAAATGAGTCTCAGATACCAACATTATATCAATATTCTTCACCGTAAGGAAGTGCTCAAGTTCGTTTCTATGTTGGCGAATGCCGTTTGCGTTCTAGAAACATAACTTTAACGTGTTCATGTCTTGTTAACTAATGCTAGAAGCAGAGTGTTCTGCATTCGCAGCATTTCTTGCATCATGCTAGTCATATTTGTTGTAAAATTGTTTATAGTTTGCACCAGATTATCAATTGTAGCTTCAAGGCGATTGAAATTAAAGCTTGCATTTGCATTTGTTGTGTTATTTGGTGGCGACACTTTTTGCATGCGAATAGAGTTGATCTTCACTGCGTCAGCATACGATACTTGTGTAGAGATTGGTTGGGCCATAGGAGGATAAGTAGCGGAGTACGTATTTCCAGTTTGAGCTGGAGTTACTTTAGGCTTTTGACCCATAGCCTGTTTTACGAAAGAGTATACAGGACATCCTCTGTAGTTAGCAATGCGATTACCTCCACAATTACTGCACTTTTTTTCCTTCCACTTATTGCATATGGCAGTCTCGTGCAATTCACCGCACACAACACAAACAGTAGGTAATTTGCAATTAGTTTTCATACGGCCATATTCTTGACAATTATGGCACTGTACGGGTCCTGAACGCTTGTGTGGTTCTTCAACTGTGATTTTCCGGTATAATAGATATTTTAAATCATAAATGGGATGGGTCTCATTTTTCTTCAATAATATATCATTTGGCTCCAGTTCAACGCGAAATAAAGGTTGGGGGATCTTCTTCCTGTTTATTATGTTGGATACATTTTTTACCTTGAATCCTTGGAGGGTGAGAGCATCTTTTACTTCAGCAGGGACAACGTAAGAATCTATGCCCTTCAATACGACCTGTAGGCCCTTGGCGCTCTTAAGCTGGAATGTGTAAAAACTTGTTTTATTTTTTTCCAATTCGTTAACCATTTTGCTGAAATCCTTTTCTTCATATATTTGAATTTTAGTTTCATCAATGTTACCACGCTTTATTGGAACAATGTGAAATGCTTTTTCACCAATGACCGAGATTAACTTCTTAATAAGTGTGTTAGAATTTTTTTGTCTAAGATAGATTGGTGGTGGTTTGGAGGTTTTTTTCGAGGATGCTTCGGGTTTGTCATTGTCATCCTGCAATATTTTAAAACGGTTTTGACGGTTAATTGCGGCGGCGTCGTTGTCCCTGGATATCTTCGGAACCGATAAGATTTTAGATGAATTTGGGCTTCGCCCGCGCTTTACTACTGTAATATATCTGTCCATTCCGACAGGCACCTTAGGTTTCTGAATACTATTGTCTATTGTGATAACTTGGTTAAGTGATGAACAAGAGCCCGGAGCGGATAATGGCACTGACTTAAATAAATATGAACTAGGCAATGGTAATGTTATCGAATCACTACTTGGCAACGGAGTAAGCGAAGTTGATCGCTCACGTAAAATTGGCTTTGCCGTTAGAAAAAGACTATCATCACATTTTTTATTTTTATTGTTTGCATTAAGAGATTCAGAGTAAAATAGGCATTCCTGCCGTTAGAACTCACTTCACAATTGTTTGTTTTTGAGGTACTCATACAGAGTATTCCTCAGTCACTTTGTTTGTGGTTTTTTGTTTGTTTTTGTTGTTTCAGTTTATACGAAAAATATTATTAATGCAAATAAAGCAAATTTAACAAAAACTGTACTTACTACGAATCAGTACTTATTACGAGTATTTTTTTTTGTTTGTATTTTTGTTTGTTTAGAATGAAAAAAAACTCCGCTTACACGCCTGTTCACTACGAAGGTTCAACAAGACTCAAAAACCGGTAACCCCGATTAACCGTGGTGGCCAAAGATAAGTCTATTGTTTTTTGTTTGCAATGTTTTCAAATTGTTTGCTTCGATTAACCGTGATTACCTCTATTATCCGTGATGACAGAGTTTTTTTTATTAACTTCAAATTCATACATACAATATAATACATAAATATGAAAACGGGGAATTCCCTTATTTGCATACGATGAGTCTGAAGCATTTACATACAAGTGATTAGTTTAATTTTGAAATTTGAGAATTGAATACATACATATGTACATACATATGTACATACATATGTATTAGACAAACAACATTACACGACTTTTTTTTAAGAAATTGTATTATTTTTTTGCTTAATATCTTTTTCTTTGTCTCATGTTTTTAGTAGAAAATGTAATGTATACATACTAATTTAATTTAAAAAAGTATATAAGCTTCTTGAATTATTTTTTTAATGTAAATATGTATGTACACCAATGTTAATTTGTTAAATAATAAAAATATTAAAAAAAAACTAGAATCAAAATTGTTATTCGATTAACCGTGAAAATCGATTATCCGTAATGCTTCTGGTCCCGACCATTACGGATAATCGAGTCCCGACTGTAAATAAAACCCAAAGTAACAACCCAGCAAACAATAATATGTAATAATAAAGTAAATCGGCATATTCGAAAAATAAACTAGCAAGAACTTCTGAATCAAACAGATTCTAACATTTTATTCAGCAATATAGCGGACAAATTTAAAAAAATTTATGAAAATTCTATTAAAACGTTACAATTTAAGAAAAAGAGAACAACAAAGCCGTGGATAACTGATACATTAGTAAAAAATTGTGAATTAAGGGATAAACTTTATATAAAATGGCGCAATAATAGAAATAACAAAATATATAAATGTGAATATAAAAAATATAGAAATTTCCTAAATAAAAGACTGAACTATTCTAAAAATGGATATTATAAAAATAAATTTTTTGATATAATATGCGTGCAACTTGGTAAACAGTGAACGAAATAAACGGGAAGAAATTTAATAGTATCGATAAAACTAAAAAAAAATTAGAAATGTGAACATAAATGAAATATGTGATAATTTTGCCAAAAATCTTAAGCTAAATGTCGAAAAAAATATTCATGAATGTAACATGAAAACAGTGCATCAATCATCCAATAGTTTTCCAAATTCATTCCATTTGCGGAACTCATTTAACGATGAAATTTTGAATGTATTAAACACTTTGCATATTTAAAAAAAAAGTGCGGGATATGATGGAATAAGGCCGGTAGACTTATAAAATAATTCTACAGTTATGGCTCCCATTGTGACAAAATTGATAAACCTCATCATCGACACAAGAATAATACCAGATGTGTTAAAAATATCGATTGTAAGACCAATTTATAAAAATGGTTCAAAATCAGACTTCAACAACTACCGACCGACCTCAATATTATCTGTTATAGAAAAAGTAATGGAAGAAATAATTTGCAGACAATTAGCCAACTACACAGAAAAATACAAAATCATCTACAATCAATTTGGATTCCAAAAGAGAAAAAACATTAATAAACTTCTTGGTATTTTCGCTAGAAAGGATTGGTATTAGAGGTCTAAAATCATTCGAGAGCTATTTAAAGTGCATTGAAATTCTATGTTAAGATGTATGGAAATTTAAGTGTCAAAACCAATTCAGAACATGGAGTGCCACAGGGCTCGAAACTAGGTCCTATACTGTACATAATATACACAAATAAACTTATGAACATGCAAAAACGGGAAAGATATTTGCGTATGCAGATGATACTGCAATAGTAGTTGCCCATAGAAACTTAGACTACACCACGAAAATAATACAAAACCAACTAGATATGGCAATGAGATGGTGTCATGACAATGGCTTAGTTATAAACGTGAAAAAAACCAAACTGTTGCATATCAAACCATCGCACTTTACATACGAAGACGAATGTCTACATAACACGAAACATATGGATCTCAATTATGATATTGATCTATGCAACACTACAATAGAAATAGTGCGAACGAAAGACGAAGTTAGTTTTTTTGAGGTTTTGAAAACGAACAGGACGACGGGTTTTCTCCTACTTGAAGACGCGGAACGTAATCTTCTCGTACGTCTGCCTCTACCATCGCAAATACTATTTATACGTTGTTCGATACGCTCCAATCTGCTTTCGAGGTCACATCTAGAAGCACGTGGCGTTGAGCTTACGGCTGCCAAATTTTGAAATTCTCCAACCTCTATGATTTTATCGGCTAATTTCGCCAGTTCTGCCAGGTTCGCATCGGAGGCCTGCAGTATAGCACGTACTTGCCCTGACAAGCGTTGCATCCACAATGATTTTAAAAAATCTGGGGTTACCTTGCCTTTTGACAACGTGCTCAACTCGTTTAAAAGTTGCGTTGGGCGTTTGTCGCCCAAGTCGATTTCGGATAGCAACTTCTGCGTTTTCTTTTGTTCGCTCTCGCAATAGCGTTCAACGATACACTTCTTCAAGTTGGCGTACTTGTTGCTATCAGGAGGATTCAGAATGGCATCCGAGACTTGCACGAGGACGTTTGACTCAATTGCAGCGACGACCGTGTTGAATTTTGCTGAGTCACCCGTAATGCCGGCAACGGCAAATTGCGACTCTACCAGCGCCAACCAGACTTTGGCATGGTCCGGCCAAAAAGGTGAGACCTTGACTCCTACGCGATTTAAGGTTGGGAGCTCAATATTGGAACCGTCTGGCACGGATGTTTCTCCTGAGTTTTTTTCGATGTCAGTTTGCATGTTGATTTGTCACTGATCACGTCGGGGTCACCAATTTGTGGGGTGTGATCAATAAAACCAAATTTATTTAAATTTTAGAATTAATTTAAATATTTATTAATGGTAATCAATGACAAAATTACAATGCGAAAAAAATAAGTTTATAGAAGGCCTGCCGATCGTATAAGAGAACGAGAACGTGTATTTTTTACTTCCGTTTTTTCACTAAGAAGAAAAGGGGACGAATACCAGAAAAAATGTAACCGGTAATTGGTAGTTCAGTGTTGTACACTTGTAACAATGTTCTAGAGTCACCACAAGGTTCATAAAGAAAAGATTAAATTTGTGAACAATTCTCACTCGAAGAGAATAGAAAGAAAAAGAAAAGAGTATTAAGAAGATACTACTGCGGAAGCATTGAAAGTTAAATAAAAAATATTTATAAAATTAACTGTAGGTTATCGGAGGATGCAGATATCTCTCGAATAAATCCTACTTTTATAACTCGCGAAAGCTAAAACCTAACTTCCAATCCATCGCATAACTTCCATTTGCCTCCGTGTGATATTGAATTTTTTTAATGAAGACTATATGTCATGGCCCACTTTTTGTGATATGTTCATGGCCATGTACATAAAAAACACAAGATTAAGTCCAGTTAAGAAACTATTTCACTTATCATAAAAGACAAAACGGGATGCACGAGAAATCCTTATGAAATGTTCACTGAACAGTCAGGGTTTTGATATTGCAAGAACAAATCTTTCTAACTGATTCGAAAGTCATAGTCTTTGTAAATGGGTGGATTTTGACCAGATCTATTTTACGTAAATCAGCCTCCAGTAATTCTACCTTAGTATCCTACTTTTGTGAAATCTCATTAGATAAAGAGATTTCTCGTTTTTGGAACGTGGAAAAACTTCCACGAAAAAACTATCTCACTTCGTCTGATAAATACTGTGATGACCTAGACAAAAACACCACCAAGAGAGATGTCGTGTGTCGTATCTCTTCCGTTAGCCGTAATGGCAAACTTGCTTTGATCGCCATATATTAAAGGAAAAATTGATTCAATTGGTTAATACGGGTCGAATATGGGTCATATGTATGGTATAAAATTTCTATCCCTTTGAACATAAACTCGGAAAATTCTACAATAAAGCTATGAGTTCAAATGTCTTAAGTATAATTGATATTCCTCATACTGGACCAATTCTTCAAACTGACTTAGCACTGTTTATCTTGAAATAGAAATTATTCGAATTCGTTTTTAATGCAGATATTGAAAAGATCTTTAGACACAATATTCCAAAGAATTTTATTTCGCAAAAAATACTTATATCAAACTCTACAAGATTATTAACTTAAGACTGCGACTTTTGGTATGAATTGTACGCCGATCTTGCCATACGAACAATCTCCAATATACTCTGAAATATGATGTATGTTGACGATGCATTAGCTGCGGCATACATAATCGAGAAATGAGCTTATTATAGCTGTACATTCACGACGCTCCTCATTGATATATTTGACAGCCAACTTAAAAAAAATATTAAGAAAATTCGCTCCAATGATTTACTTTTTGAAGACATTTTAGAGCTAGTTGATAGATGTAATGCATAATTCGCCAAACCTATCTCCTATGCGTAGTTCTTACGAAAATATTGATGCAAAGGATTTGCATTGAGTGCTCAGGAAGGGTTGACATCCTTACTACAGATTCACTTTTTCAATGGAATACGTCCAAGTCCAAGTATGTTGGTTGACTTTTGTGCTAATCAAATTTCTAGTTCGCTTTCAACTTAGATGGCGATATTGATCATGATCTTGAACATCTTTCAGAGCTTTCATACTGTGTACAGCACCTTATAATTATTCCGTATATTTGCCAATATTCACATCTTTTGGTTAAATTTATATACAGTAACTAAGGAAATCAGCTGGTTTTGCGGCTTATAAGAACAATATACTGGATTCCCGAAAGTGAAAAATCTGATAAAAGCTAACAGCTGCCCACCATGTATTTTTAATGAAATAAAATGCTAGAAACTACTCATTGGTACACTTCCTGGACGTTGCCAGTCCTAAATATTTGTGTGCTTTTCGACTAAAGATAGGTACCGACCGCCCCAGCTTTTTTCGCAGCTGTTATTTGTTTTGTTTCTACTCGCGGTTATCCTTTGCATCTCCACTCTGATAATGGGAAAATTATTATTGGTGTTTCCAGAATTATAACTAAAGGAGCTTGACAAAATTTTTCATAAGGCATTTCTACCAAATTTTAACCAAAAGAAATAGTTTTAACCCTAGAATATCATACTTGTTTTTTTATCGCAAATATCATACTTCGTCGAATCGTCTACGGCTATATTCAAAAGGATGCAAGGGATCATCTGAATACGAAAAATTTCCAGTGCTTCGGTTTTTCGATTGTTTCTTATGCATTTTATTGAAATAAAACGAATAAATGTTGGTTTTAAATAAAATTTAATCATAAAATTAATTTAATCATAAAAAAGTTTCACAGCACTCCTTCATTTGCCTTATTAACAAAATATAACAAAAAGAAAACAATTGAAAAGGATAACATAAAAACATAAAATTAATTAAATATTTTTTAATCTAAAAACTAACATATTAAATTAAAAAAATTTATAACTCTAGAAGTTTCAGTCTTTCATACAAGAGGCGCAGAGTTCTGTTTTGTGCTCCCTCACACTTTTTTTACATTTTGAGCATATGGACTTTGTCATACGTCATTTAAATGAGGGACAAAATGCATATATCTGCCGCTTCTCGTTCTTTTGTTGCTAGCAAACACCGTCACTGTTTTCCATACTATGTGGCAAAATACTTGCGATATTTTCTCGCACCGAATTTCTCAAACTTGGTATCTCAAGGCTTTCCGATATCTGCATTTGGACAAGCGAAAAATGTAATTTCTTCATGTACTCACTGCGACTTATAACCCTAAGTTTTGCTTCGAATATATTACGTGCATAAATAACGTAACTATATGAAAGCCATATTCAAAACGCCATAGGACTGACACATTGGTCATCTGTTTTTTTTTTTTTTTTTTTTTTTTTGGAGCAGCTCGTAATAGAGCACATTTGATCAAAAGTATCCACGCCACCTTGTGTTTTCTTGTAAAGTTCTACCATATAAGTTTTATTGGATGTTTGATTGACTGCTCCTTCTTCATTGCATGACAATAACAAAGAAACCGTTTTGTTTGGTTTTGGTTTATAAGAGAGTAGCGTTATTTCGTTGTCACAACAGAACATAGATCTGCCATATTTATTTTTTATTTTTTCAATTCTTTGAGTATTCCCTGTTTGCTTGATCGCAGAGTACCAACTAACGTTAGCTTCTATGGTTCACGTAATATTTCTATTTGTTACATAAACGGTTTTTCCTAATTATTTCACATAATATTCTCCTTGGCATATTTGTTTTGTTTGAACCTTTTCCTAAATACGGTTTGGCATCAACCATGTGCTTCGTGCCGCTGTCACACACCATTACCATTTTTAGGCCGTACTTTGCAGGTTTATTTGGTATGTAAATTCGGAAACTATATTTATCTCTGAAAGCTAGAAGTTGCTAGTCAATTGATAGATATGGCCCGGGGGTATAATTATCTTTACATTTCTGAACAAATATCTCCCACACTTTTCTAATTGGAGAAAATTTGTCACCAACTTGTTGAATGCGTACAGCTTTATCATCAAATCGAACACAAGATATAAGAAACCTAAACCTTATTCTGAATTGCGATACGAAAGTCAATGCGATGCGCAAATGAAATGCTATGCGAAAGAAAATTGGTATTCTATAAAGCTTTCGTAATCGCATTCGAGTTTTATTTTAAATCGTGGTAACGCCGGTCAAATATAACAACGATGGCCAGATATAACAATGCTGGTTTAAAAACAAACGTCAAAGTAAAATTTACAAAAGAGAAATAAAATTGTGATTGTGCTTAAAAAATAACATTAGTTTATATATTTGTGTAATTTACCAAAAATGGAATCTGTGACACTATGGTTTGATGATGAAGAGGCGCATGACCAAAATGAAAGGATGCAGAGAAGATTGCTTAGAAGCAAATCGGATATTCTAAGCTTGAATGCAAAAAGGTAATTTATTTTGAAGCATTGAAAACAATTAATTATGCAAAATATTTCTATTCCAGCTTTATAAAAAATTTTAGATTGAGCCAAGAGGCATTTATATATGTCTTAAATAACATTGGCTCCGAATTGAATACCACAAAATCAAGTGCGATTCCGCCAATTATCAAATTAGCGGCTACGTTAAAATTCCCTTGTCAAGGAACTGTCAACGGAGGAAATTGTGGATGCCGAAGATCTGCCACAATATATTACCAATTCACCCAGCTATAATAATAGTACCAGTGGTAATATAAAATACACAAACATTGCTAGAAATATAAGAGACGAAATAAAAAACAACATGATTTAAAAGCTAAGTCTTTTTTGTATTTAAAAACTTAAAGTCACTTCATTGGATTTATATTTCATTGGTTTTGTTTAGTGTAGACCTTGAAATCAGCCCAAACCTATTAAAATGAAAGTTGAAATTAAATACTTTTAGAAAACTATATTTTTAAGTGATTTATATATTTACCTTTTTCCATCCTGCAGTTTCTCTAACAGGCGGTCCGCTTGCATGTAATTCTTCGGCTAATGTCTGCCACAAAGCATTTGCCGACTGACGTGCATTTAATGTTTTTAAATGACGTTTTGCCAGATGGCTGTGTTTCATCATAAATTCCACCTTTATTTCAAATTGGTGCAATTTGGTGGTCTTGTTGTTTGTATCCCTGAATAATTTTAACAATTAATGTAAGAATAAATAAACAAAATTAGTATTTTTCACTTACATTTTTGCGCTTTGCGAATGCTGTTTTGCCATCGGATATATTTTGCGATTTTCGTATGTATCTCACATTTGTTTTCGCAATACAGAATACCGACTTGTCGCCTTTTCGCATTTTAAATGCGAATAAAAATGTACTTTGCGAACATCGTAACACAGAATAGGAAGTGTTTGCATTTGCATGTTTTAGAGTCGCATTGACTTTCGCATCGCAATACAGAATAAGCCTTCTGGCCTTAGTCATTACGGATAAATACTGAGCTCCCGAATACGATCGATCGAACAATTCATCAGCAGAAAGATGCTGATCCTTTTTGATAGCAGTCAAAACTAATATCCCTATGAGGGCAGATATTTCTTGTAATGAAGTTTTTTGCGGCTCATCTGTAGTAACAAGTAAGTTTGATTTTCGATTGACAATTTCAACATTTGTCCATTGAACTATTTCAGTGATAATATAATTTGCTATAAACATCTGAAAGCACTGCACTGATGAACGATATTAAGTCCATAACGGTGAGACTTAAACTTTCTGGTCGACCATTTGTGGTTATCTTTTCCACGCAATATTGATTTTGTGAACGATATTATACTGGACGTATACATTAAAGTATTTAAAGGAACGCCGTCTTCATATGAATCGACTGATTCTTCTTATGAATTGTCTTCTCGTACTTCTAGCCCATCACCTGACGTGTGGCTATCCTCTAAATTATATAAATTTTGTTCGCCATTATCGTCCAGTTCAATTAAATTTCTTCATCAGTTAAACCTGTACCAGTTGTCATTTTAATAGTAACGAGCAAATACGAAGCTAAAAGCTAAAAAACTAATGCTATAAAAGCAAGTTCTAACTTTCTAAAAATTACACAAATATCATACATCGTCATTTCGACGACGCATTTTCCAAAAAAGTCTTACCTATCGCGCAATTAGCTATACATGCGCACATACCAAGAGCATAACGACTGAAGCTGCACTTAAACTCAAAACACACAAAAAACAGAGAAGAGAAAACTAAAACAAAATGAATTATGATATTCCAGTGTTAAACTAGTTGGTAAGGCTTGTAGCGCCAGCCCTGATTGATATGTTTTGGTAAATATGTACTATATAGTTGTGGTTTACTACGCCCTATTGTATTGATTTTTAAATACAGAGTAGTAAGTTATGTTTTAACATATTTTGTCGGTGGTGTGTTTATAGTATTAGTAATTTAATTGTATTTACGACCGTAAAAAGGTTTACAAAATCTATTATAATAAAATTGCTTACCAAGACAATCTTCACTTTGGATGCCGAACTGCGTTTTATCAGAGGAATTCATCAGATCGGACCTTGGAATAGAGCATTCTTGAAATTCCGTATGGTCTGATTTTAGAAGTGGTTGTCTTTCAGTCATTTTTTTTGAAGGCTACAAAAGAAAAAAAATTTTATATATTTTTTTTTTAATTTAACACTTTATTGTTTGTTGTTGGCTCAGCTGAGTATATACCTGCATTTTATTGGTGCTAATCAAATCATGAATACTGCTCATTCAAATCATGTTTGAATAACATTCATATACTAGTAGCATGTGCCTTTGTAAAGTAGAAGCTACTGTACTAGACTAGTAGTCCGAAGGTAGCAGGTTCGACTCCTACCGCATACTTCGAGTGTTTCTGCAGACAAAGCAGCTTGTGTTTGTTATTTTTTTTTTCCCCCACTAATTTTTATTTTTTGTATCTTCAGAACTGAACTAACAAAAAGTGTTCAAATCTTAAATATAGATAGAATAATTAGGCCCAACCAGTGTCGGACATAAACTTAGTGATAATAATTAAAAATACATAAATGTCGTGTTAAGCACAAAATTATTTTCAAAAAGTTTCATCTGCGTTGCGTGTTAAGGCCGTAGTATCCCTCTTTTTTAAGCGGATGTGTCCAGGAAAGTTCAAGATGTTACGAGGAAGGGGATTAGGATGGGACTCGAGTTTTGTGAAATATTTGCCTGCATATTTTGCAATTTCTGCAGTCACAAGTGGCATATTTAAATCACGATGTAAAATTGAATTTTTCATGTACCAAGGAGCCGATGTTATCAACCTTAAAATTTTGTTTTGCATTCGTTGTATTCTTTCTACATTGGAAGCTGAAGCAGTGCCCCATAGCTGAATTCCGTAACACCATATGGGTTTCAAAAGCGACTTGTATATTAAAAGTTTACAATCCAGACTGAGTGTTGAATTTTTACCAATCAACCAATGTATCTGGGTTAATTTAAGCTTCATTTGTGTTAGCTTAGAGTCAATGTGCTGTTTCCATGTAAGCCGTTGGTCAAGATGTATACCAAGGTATTTCACCTGTGAATGTTGAGGAACAACTTGATTGTTGATACGAATGGGGGAACAAGTGTCTCTTCGTAGGGTAAATGTGACATGAACACACTTTTGTTCATTTACTTTTATTCTCCATAAGTTCAACCATAGTTCCAACAGGCTAATATGATTCTGAAGATATCGGGATGCCTCGTGAGGGTTTTCATGCATACTAAGGCAGGCTGTATCATCGGCAAATGTAGAAGTGAAGATATTACTGCTCAGAGGCATATCACAGGTATAAATCAAATACAAAACTGGCCCCAGTATACTACTACCCTGTGGCACACCGGATGAGATAGTTTCAGGCATACTCATGAAGTCTTCTTCCACAACAGTGAACTTCCGGGCAAGAATGTAACTTTCCAAAAGATTTACAATGTTTATTGGTAAATGTGTCTTCAGTTTTAAAATTAGGCCTTCATGCCACACTTTATCAAATGCCTGAGAGACATCAATAAAGAGGGAAGAACAATACTTCTTTTCTTCAAATGTTCTTCTTATGAAATGAACCAATCTATGAGTTTGTTCAATGGTGCTATGCTGACTTCTAAAACCAAATTGATGATCCGGTATACACCCATTATTAGTTAGAATTGGGGACAATTTAGTCATTAGCAGCTTTTCGAAGAGCTTTGAAATTGTTGGCAATAAACTTATTGGCCTATATGACTCAGCCTTCGTAAGATCTTTGCCCGCCTTTGGAATCATTTTGATCATAGCAAGTTTCCAGCTGTGTGGATAATACTCCAGTCGTAAAATGCCATTAAAAATAAACAACAGGATTTTAATAGCAACACGAGGCAACTGCATCAGCATCTTGTTACTAATTCCATCAATACCCGGAGCTTTCTTCTGGTTGGTTTCAGCAATTAGTTTTTGTACATCACGCATCTTAAACTTCATGGGTCGAGGGGGTAGAGCAACTACACTCGGCAAATCAACAGCACCAGTACATGAGTTTGCGGTAAATACGTGTTTTAAATGCTCAGCAAATATGTTACCTTTTTCAGTATTGGTTCTTGCCCAACCTCCGGTCGAAGTGCGCAGGGGTGGTTTAAACTCAACGGGTGTTTTAAGTTTTCTAGCTGCGCGCCACAAGGAGTAATTAGATGCTGCTGTGACATCGAGACCTTCCAGATAGTTCTTAAGAGAAGCAGATTTTTCAGATGCAAGCAACTCATGGAGTCGTTTAGTGCATTCTCTAAGTCTGATTTTATGTTGGGGTGATCTGTGCTGTTGCCATTCCCTTCTAGCTCTTCTTTTTTCACATACGAGACGTTCAATGTCCGCAGAATAAATTCTATTAAACCCAGTCTGCGGAGAGGAGGTAGTGGCATGTTTAGCAGCCTGTTTAATATTTTCAGTAAGATTGGCAATGTTGAATTCAATATCATCGGAAGTTCTAAGCCTGATGTTTTCCGTACAATGACTACTTAGATATTTTTTGAACCCCAGCCAGTTAACACGATTTATCATCTTCACATATGGGTGAGGTAAGTCACTTCTTAGTGGGCTGCAAATTGTAACGATCGTGGGAGAGTGATCGGAGGAGAGATCATGTGAAGCTTCAACATGAATTAAATCCCTAGGGATATTTTTCATGACCCCAAAATCTATAACATCCGGAATTTTTTGTATGTCAGTTGGCCAATAAGTGGGCTCCCCGCTCGAAATGACATCCAAACCCATTTTTGAAATTGTGTTGAACAATGCTCGACCTCTAGGTGTAATAAGACGCGACCCCCAGAACGTATGCTTTGCATTGTAGTCGCCAGCTGCTATGAGACAAGGGCCAAGAGTTTTATAAAAATCCTCGTATTGATCCTCAGTGATTGAAAATCTGGGAGGGGAGTAAATGGATGATATCACGAAATTTGTACAAAAATTTTCAATACAAATATTTGTTGCCTGCAGATGGTCCTCACAAATGTTCTCAAGAATGTAGTGTTTGAGTCTTGACTTTATTAGAAATGCCGATCCTCCGCATGCTCTTCCTCTCGGGTCCTTTGTATCATATAAGGTGTAGCCACTCATTTTAAAAAGGCTTCTCGAAGTCAAATGAGTTTCAGATACCAACATTATGTCAATATTTTTTGCCGTGAGGAAGTGCTCAAGTTCATTTTTATGTTGGCGAATGCCGTTTGCGTTCCAGAAACATACTTTTAACGAGTTCATGGCTTGTTAACTAATGCTAGAAGTAAAGTGTTCTGCATTCGCAGCATTTCTTGCATCATGCTAGTCATATTTGTTGTAAAGTTGTTTATTGTTTGCACCAAATTGTCAATAGTAGCTTCAAGGCGATTGAAATTAAAGCTTGCATTTGCATTTGTTGTACTAGTTGGTGGTGACACTTTTTGCACTGGAACTGAATTGATCTTCACAGCGTCAGCATACGATACTTGTGTAGAAATTGGTTGGGCCATAGGAGGATAAGTAGCGGAGTACGTATTTCCTGTTTGCGCTGGAGTTACTTTAGGCTTTTGGCTCATAGCTTGTTTAACAAAAGAGAACACAGGACATCCCCTGTAGTTAGCAGTGTGATTACCTCCACAATTACTGCACTTTTTTTCCTTCTGGTCCTTCGACTTATTGCAAATAGCAGTATTGTGTAATTCACCGCACACAACACAAACACTAGGTAATTTACAGTAAGTTTTCGTATGGCCATATTCTTGGCAATTATGGCACTGTACGGGACCAGAACGCTTGTGTGGTTCTTCAGCTGTGATTTTCCGGTATAATAGATATTTTAAATTGTAAATGGGATGGGTCTCATTTTTCTTCAGTATTACATCATTTGGCTCCAGTTCAACGCGAAATAGGGGTTGGGGGATCTTCTCCCTGTTTATTATGTTAGAGACATTCTTTACCTTAAATCCCTGGAGGGTGAGAGCATCTTTTATTTCAGCAGGGACAACTTAAGAATCTATGCCCTTCAATACGACCTGTAGGCCCTTGGCGCTCTTAAGCTGGAATGTGTAAAAACTTGTTTTATTTTTTTCTAATTCATTAACCATTTTCCGGAAATCTTTTTCATTATATATTTGAACTTTTGTTTCGTCAATGTTACCACGTTTTATTGGAACAATGTGAAATGCCTTTTCACCAATGACCGAGATTAGTTTTTTGATAAGTGTGTTAGAATTTTTTTGCCTCAAATAGATGGGTGGTGGTTTGGAGGTTTTTTTCCAGGATGCTTCGGGTTTTTCGTTGTCATTCTGCAATATTTTAAAACGATTTTGACGGTTAACTGGGGCGGCGTCGTTATCTCTGGATATCTTGGGAACCGATGAGATTTTAGACGAATTTGGGCTACGCCCGCGCTTTACTACTGTAATATATCTGTCCATTCCGACAGACACCTTAGGTTTCTGAATACTCTTGTCTATTGTGATAACTTGGTTAAGTGAAGAACACGAGCCCGGAGCGGATAATGGCGCTGATTTAAATAAAGAAGTACTAGGCAGCGGTAATGTTAGAGAATCACTACTTGGCATCGGAGTAAGCGAATTTGATGGCTCACGTAAAATTGGCTTTGCCGTTAGAAAAAGACTATCATCAATTTTTTTATTTTTATTGTTTGCATTAAGAGCTTCTGAACTCACAGTAAAATAGGCATTTCTGCCGTTAGAACTCACTTCACAATTGTTTGTTTTTGAGGTACTCATGCAGAGTATTCCTCAGTCACTTTGTTTACGGTTGTTTTTTTTTGTTTTTGTTGTTTCAGATTATATGAAAAATGTTATTAGTGCAAATAAAGCAAATTTTAACAAAAACCCGTACTTATTACGAATCAGTACTTATTACGAATATTTTTTTTGTTTGTATTTTTTTTGTTTACTATGTAAAAAAAACTCCGCTAACACGTCTGTTCACTACGAAGGTTGTTTGTTAATTAAACAAATAATAATAATATACTTATACAAAAATGAACATATACTATACGAAAATTCACTAGAATTCAATCATGTTTTTCTTCTTGTGACCTACAAAACACACAAGTATATACATATGTAAGTATAATAGTTTCAGAAAACATTCATACAAACACAATGTAAACAATTATATTCGACTTGTGTCTTTCTCAGCTAAGCCAACAAAGACAATATATTGTTAAATAATTATTTTGGATAATATCTCGAATTATGAATTAAACAAAAAAATTAAAATTTATAACATTATTATGCATTGCGAAATAAATATACATATGCACATCTAAATACAGAATTAGCCAAATCGTATGGCTCACTGTTTTTGTGATATAAACGACATGCTTTACTTTTTATATCAAAGACGTTTTTAAATAAAAGAGTAACATATTTCTAACTGACAAGGAGAATATTATCAATTCGTTTGTTTTTTTACTTTTTTCAATGTTTGCAAACGCATAACTTTATCATTTGTGTACCGATTTCTAACATTTTTTATGTGTTTGAAAGAGTTTGCTTGAAGGTCGGTTCTATATTTTTTCGATAATTGGACAGGCAACATTTCGCTACCCGAAAATTTAATTATCGCATAACTTCTCCAATAATGGACCGATTTTCGTTTCATATGAATTAAATTGAATATCGGACGGACAAGTCGTCGCTCGAAATAATAATGATAATATAACTAACCCCGCAGCTATGGACCTACATACATATTTAAAAAAACATTACTTAAGAAGATATTTCAATCTTTCCTGGGAGTAAAATATAAACCATAAATTAGTTATAACGGGTTTTAAGCTAACACATAGTTGTTTTGGCCTTGTAATTTGCTCGATTAGCTCTCTGCATTGAAGTCGGTTTTTTTACCATAGTTATTTTCCGTCTTAGTTAAATTGGCCGTTGTGAAATAAAAGCAGAGTTGGCTGTTTTTGCGCTGAAGGTATATTTAGTATTAAGGCTTCAGTAAGAGAATATGTATTTCAAAAAAATAATTTGAAATTAATCTGATCTATTGCTTGTTACATTAATCTACGAATAATATACTTAAGGTATGACTCAGCCAGTGCTGGTACTAGGAAAACATTTAGATTATGGGAGGAAGTATAGAGGAAGTATTTTTTGACTTGCAGCTATACATTTTGGGAAAAAACTTACACAGAAGTTTTTTCCACATACGAGCTATACGGCTAAGGAACAAATTTTTTTGTATTCCGTGGTGCAATTCACTGGCATATAAGCCACAGTTGCATATGCTCTTAACATAGAATATCTTGTTAAAAAATGGGTTTCTAATGATCTCACTAGAAAATAGTCCGCCGTAGTACTGACAAATCAATGAAATACATCCCACGTTGCATCGTTGCTGCAGTTTATCAATAAAGTTGTCTATACTACTGTCACCGATGACTCTCTTCGTCCTCTCCTATACCGGTTGAGTAACTTTATATGTGGAATTTGAAGGGCCGGCCAATAGAAGAAAGTAGTATTCCATTTTTGGGGAAAAATTAAGTAGCAAACAGGAAGTGCAAGTATGATACATTATCTTTAATTTTATCCTATGCGAGTTTTTTATTTCATTAAAAAATTTGGTATTTTCGAAGAGTCCACTATACCGATTTTGTTTTCATAATTTTAAAACGACTAGTCCAATGTCAGTAAATTAATTAATTTTGAGCCTTGATAATCCTTAAGTTACACAAACACTATTTTATAAAAACACGTTCAGAGTTATTCCCAAGAAGTGGTGAAGTATATATTTGTTAGTAAAAAATATTTATTCCTGAAAAAAATGTTCAACTTAAAATAGTTAATCATATCATTTTATTATTTTAAAATGAATTTATAAAGAATTTTGAGTTTTAAAACACCACTAAGGAAAAATGTGGGATGATGTTCCACGATTTTGAAAGCTGTTACGCGCTGGCTTAGCCAAACAAAAAAAAAACTTTTATTTCAAGAGTAAGGCTCTATCAGAACGTGTTCAGAAGGGCATTAATGGTGTTATCTCCCGACTAGCTATTATGGAGTTGTGGTTACGTGGTTCTTAACCCGGTATCTAAGCGCGCAAACATATAATTTCTACTTTCATGCCATCCTCTAGAACCAAAAGTAGAATTTAAATAGAACATTGTTTCGAAATGTTCTTAAATAACAAAAAAAGTTTTAAACTTACGGACGTTCTTTATCGGACCAGATCATCACTTCCCACACAAAATTTACGACTGCATCTTAGGTTTTTCTTTTTTTTTTTTACTAATTGAAATCAAAATTTATTATTATTTTTTTTCTATAGTAAGCAAAATTTACAATGGGTACTTATATATGTATAGCAAATATAAAAGAAGGCAAATAGGCATGTATATATATAAAAAAAAATGTGTAAGGTAAGTATTAAAATTGATAATAATAAGTCTTACTCACGTTGAAGTCATGAATTATTTTGCAGAAGTTGTTGGGCCCAGCAATCCTCGCAGGTTGACTTGCTTGATCTTTTTTTTTTTCGATTGAGCGTCGAAATTTCTGGTATTCCTTATGAGGGAGTGAATAAGTGTTATTTATATCAATTTCTGTGTTTTTTGTTTTTCAGTTATGATTAAATGATAATTATATATTAAGAAATGTAATAATGACAACAATAAAAAAAATTGAATAAAAGTAATGTATTAGTTTTACAAAGACAAGTACAAGTAGAATATAATTAGGTGTGGATGGAAAAAAAAATTGATCTCTTTTAAGAGATGGTTTGAGGAGAATATTAATATGACTGCAATGTGATTGCAGTGGAGATATGCCTTATGAAAAAAAAATGGCGAAAAATCAGTAAGGAAAAAAAATGTATATATACAAACAAATTGAGTACTTTCTTCTTTCTTTTTCTTGAAGAAACAAAATTTTAAAATAAGACTTAAAATTTATACTTTTAATTAAAAAAAAAAGAAAAATATCTATCCGTCTTTCTCCTTTTTTTTTACAAATTCATTACAATTAATATTTCATTAAAAATTGTTTTTCTTTTTTTCAAAAATGGCGTAGTGGCGTCTGTACTAAATTTTCCTAGGTTATACATACATACTTGATTGTAACAGATCTTTCATCTTTTCAAAATGGCGTAGCGGCGTCGGTACTAAAATTTTCTAGGTTATACATACATGCTTGATTGTAACAGATCTTTCATCTTTTCAAAATGGCGTAGCGGCGTCGGTACTACAATTTTCTGGGTTATACATACATACATGGTTGTGACAGATCTTTCGTGTACTAAAATTATCCGATTGTACATACATCAGTATGTGCCGTCCCAGGTGTTACCACAACTCCCAGCTCTTAACCACCGCACCACCGCTTTAATATAACCGCTGCTGAACGGGAACGCTATTACGGGCTCAGGATATGACAATTGCCTTTCAAACCCTCGCCTCCACCATCGGAGCAAAATTTTACTGCGTTTCTTCTTCCCTCGTTTCGCTAATATGATGATTTCTCCTTCTTCTTTAAAATTTGGATGACTCTTAATATCCCTCTATATTTATAGGTGACACTCCCCTTTATTTTTAATTTTTCAATTAACACACAAAATTGGCTTTCCTTTCTTTTTCTGATTACTTTTGTGATATACAATTTAAATTTTTCTCTGATGTTTTTTGAGTCATTTGATTAATTTCATTATAACCACTATATAAGGATCGTTATCAAATGTTCACTAATTTGTGATTTATTTTCTTTTTTCCTTCACTATTTTTTCCTTTTGGTTCCTTTTCTTAAACAAACACAAGTACAGCTAACAGTGCAGCAGACAAAACATAAAAGTTCCTTATTGTTATCTTCCACTCGGACAACTTGTCGTCTGTGCGTCACCTCGAATAATAATCTTTCTTCAAGAAATAAAAATCTTATTAACCTGCACAACTCAGTTGGAATTATTGGAATTATCCCGCTACCAATTACTACTCACAAAACTCAAAACAAAGTAGGGTTGCCAGATGTAGTGATCCTAAACTTCCCTTACTATTTTCCAAAGAGTCATGGGTTTGTTCTCTGTTATGTAGAAGTAACATGTTGTCTGTATCCTGTTATTTATATTAATGGAAGAACCTGTATATGGCCTGTGCATACCCATATTGTGCCAAGATCATTTTCATTTACCGTCCTCCTCATGTTCGTAATTTAAGTCAAAGGATGGAATTTGAAACGATGCCATTTCTTACTAATTTCAAAAAAAAAACGAAATGGTAGGATGGCTAAACATAAACAGGGAATTGTAAGCTTTATATGGAAAAATTATTTTTACTATTAAAAAAAACAATTACAATAAAAAAAATGAGTTGGTGATTTTGGCGAATTTTGGCACCAAATTGGGTACAAAAATTAAACAAAACGAATCGGGCATCTCTGTTTGTAAAACTAAGCTGTGCAAACCAAAAGAGACTTAAGGAGCGACAGGCCTGGGATTAGTGCATTTGTTAGCAGCAATGTTCATGTAATTTAAATTTAATTTTTAAATTGGTTTATTTTACTACCATCATATATTACTAGGTAATAATTACAACAAAACAAAATACCATTCCAAGTTGCACACTCCTCACATGGTTTCGTTACGCGTCCATTGAATATTTACACAGGTGCGTACATACGCATGTGCACAATTCTTGTGTACAAATTTACCGAGACTTGAAACCCCATCTCTGGAAAAAGACAAAATCTAGCTGGTGAGAGAAGAAGAAAAAAAAATGTGAGAAGAATGTCGCGAAACAACAAACAACCCTTAATTCCACTATATCTGTGCTTGGAAAATTTTTGCATGTACTCATCGTACAATGATCAGAGAGAAACAAAAACTGGAAAAAAATACACATATGTATGTATATAATGATAAAGTACTCACTTTAATGTACATGAAAAAAAACTTGAAGAAATATTACAGCAACATGTTCGAGTTTGAGTCAAAACTAACGTGCAGAATTTAATTATACTCTATTAGGGAGAAGCATATTCTCGCAAACAGAAACCAAATTGAGAAACGTATGCGCGTATATAAATGAAATGAAAATGAAATTAATTGTTTGACAATAAAATTTTTTTTTTTTTGCGTTGACAACATTCGAAGTATTAAGAAATCGCAACAAACCTTCTTCAAAGGAAAATTTAGCTCAAATTTACATTTGAAAAAGGAAGAGCGATTATTGATGTTTCTTTTCCATTACTACTCTAATAAAAGTTTTTTTTTTCGCGTTTTTGCAGCTGGTGTAGGTGTGGCTCGACCCACGACCATGGGAACAGACTTTACTTACAACAACTAGCCGGGCGAAATCTATGGCTTTAAGTCTGACGCATGAAATTTGCCGACATATTTCCCCTCTTGATCCTCTATTTCATATAAGTTGCTACCTACTAGACCCCTTATCCTACATTTAATGTATTTTGGCATAAATTTCCTGTTGATATGTTTCGACAGGTTACTTAAAACATGATTTTTTCTGAATACGATCTGACCTGTCTGATATTTGATTGGCCTACTTCGGAGGTTGTACGATTTAGTTGCCTTATAGTGGGCAGTGGTTAAGTTCGTCCGGATTTTCTCCCGTAATTTCGCGAGTTTGTCACTGGGCAATATTACGATATCTTCTCCAGACTGGCAACCGATTTTGTCTAAAATTTTGTATGAAGAGCCATGTTGAACCATGTTCTGACCAAACGTTGCGTAGTAGGGTGAACACTTAATGGCAGAGTGGTAGTCACTTCTTAATGTGGACAAAATTTGGGGAATACACTTGTCCCAGTCTCGATGTTCCTCTTTGTTTTTCAAGAAATATCTTATTTTTGTTATAATTTCACGGTTAGATCGCTCTGATGCATTCGGATGTGGAGCATAGAAACCGGTTGTTATGTGTTCAATGTCATACGCCTGCAAAAACTCTTTTAGTTCTTTGGAAACAAATTGTTTAGCATTATCACTATGAATGCATCTTGGTACGCCAAAACATGGGAATAGTTCCGACTCAAAAAACGATATTATATTTAACGATGTTGCTTTTCTCATGCACTTTAAAAACAAAAATTTGGTCATATGGTCTAGGCACACGAATATGACTGAATTTCCAATTTTGGTACGCGGATATGGGCCAAGAAAATCACAATATAACCTTTCGAAAGGTCGATTAGTTATAAATTGTGCACCCATCTGTGGTCTCGTAATTTGGTTAGATGGTTTCAAACATTTACAGGTATCACAATTGTCAATGTATGATCTAACATCTTTTGCCATTGTAGGCCAAAAATATTTTTGACGAATTCTTGAAAGCGTTTTAAGGAAACCACCATGATTTGAAATGGATGAGCCATGCGCCTGATCTATTACAGATTTCGTCAATGTTTTTGGTATCCAAATACGCCACATAGTATCTTCCTCATCTTCTGCCCCAACTCTAAACTTTACCCGTTTTAAAATTTGTTTTCCACTTATGCATAAATCAGGCAATGAATCATTATTTTGACATATGCTTTCTCTAAGTTTTTGGTATTCACCCTCATCAAATTCAGGGGACGAAAGATCAACCTCCAATGGTGATTGCACAAGATTAACTTCATCTATTTCGACCCTGGATAGACAATCTGGCACCGTGTTTAAAGCTCCCTTGCGATGTTCAATCTTAAAATCGTAACGCTGAAGTTTCAAGCTCCAACGTGCCAATCTGCCACTTAAGTCTTTCTGTGACATTAACCATCTCAGAGAAGAATGGTCTGTTATTATGCGGAACTGAAGGCCTTCTACATACGGTCTGAACCTATTAACACTTACAATGGCTGCTAGGCATTCCAATTCCGTAACCGTGTAGTTCTTTTGAGCCTTGTTCAACTTCTGCGAAACATAAGCGATAGGATGTTCGTTCCCTTCCTCGTCATATTGAAACAATACTCCGCCCACACCGACACTAGACGCATCGCATTGAATAATAAATTCCTTTTTAAAATCTGGCTGCGCTAACACTGGGGCGGAGGACAATGCCAATTTAAGTTTCTCAAACGACAATTTAGCTTCGTCAGTAAGGAAAAACTTCCCCTTTGATTTCTTTAAACAGTCTGTTAAGGGTCCTGCAAGATCTGCGAAATTGCTGATGAATGCCCTATACCAATTTGCCATTCCCACAAATCTACGGACCTGCTTGGGCGTTCCAGGTAAAGGAAAATTGCTAATGGATTCAACCTTCGTAGGATCCACTTTTAAGGAACCGTTACCAACTATGTAGCCAAGATATCGAATTTCCTTTTGGCAAAACTTGCTTTTACTAACGTTTATGGTGAGTTTTGCTGCTCTTAAGCAAGAGGCTACCTGTGATAAAATCTCCATGTGTGACGAAAAATCTGCGCTACAAACAAGCAAATCATCTAGATATACAAACACATTCCCGCGTAGCCGAGACGGAATGACCTTGTCCATTAAACGGCTCATGGTCTGGGGACCATTACACAGCCCAAAAGGCATAAACTTATATTGATACAAGGGCTTTCCGGGTATCACGAAAGCTGTTTTTTCTTTCGATGAATCTGTCAGCCGGATTTGTAAAAAGGCATCTTTCAAATCAATACCGCTGATAAAATATGTGTCCTTGAGGCGGCTTAGTAGACCGTTGATATGGGGTAGCGGATACGAATCCTTTTTTGTCACTTCGTTTAGTTTTCTAGAGTCAATGCATAGGCGTACCTTTCCCGGTTTACGAACAAGAACAGCTGGGGAGCACCAAGGTGAATTGGACTCCTCTATGACACCCATACTCAAAAGTCTATCTATTTCCTTGAATGCTTCTTCCTGCCTAGGGGGCGATAACGGGTAGTGCCTACACTTAATAGGGGCCGCTTCTCCCGTATCGATGTGGTGTTGCAATAGATCTGTACACCCTAGACCCAATTTTTCAAATGCCGGGAACTCTAATATTACCATTTCTAAGACCAGTTTTTGTTCGCTGGTAAGCATATGAAAATTTTTCTGTTCGGCTGAATCCGATGTTATTTCTGCAACGTTGTTAATTGGAACTATGTCGGGTGCAAGGGCGAATTCTCTCCAAAAATTCGTTCCAAAATAAGCGTTTTGGCTCAATGAGGGAACTAAATAAAATATAATTTCCTTTGTCACACCTTTAAAAAAAATTGGAATATTGCAGAATCCTACTACGTTTTGCTTCGCTCCATTAGCTGTGCGCACTGACGATCTAATTGGCGTATATGGAATTTGGTTTTTCTTGAGGAACTCTAAACAGTTGTTACCTAACACCGATATATTCGCTCCCGAATCGAGCAAGCCGATTAATGTATCTTGCAAAACTTTAACCTTGGCGAAAGGTCTATCATCGGCCCCGTTTATTATCGTTGACTCTAAAATTTTGCGAAAAAATTTTCGTTTTTTAAAACGTAAGCGACACTTCCTAATTCTGAACGTTCGTTTTCTATTTCCTTTCTTGTCGTTCATATCATAATTAATGTTATAGCCCACTAAAGTGTCGTCTGTTTGTATGCTACTATCAACTTTTGAGATATTTGCGGAATGAGTGTCAAGAACTGAACAAAACGAATCTGGGGTCTGCGTGAATTTTTCCGCCCTGTAACTAGGATTGGATTTTAAAACGTCTTCGTGCAAGGCAGATGTGTCTGCGCTATTATATTCTATTCCTGTCTCGGGGTGTGAGGGGGTGGACGAGTGTCCCCGGTTGCCAGTTCGCCCACTTTCCGGTTTCCCTGGTATCCATGTTTGTTTGGGCAGTTCGGTGTTAGGGTGCCCATCTCACCACATTTAAAGCAGAATGGTGCCTTAATCTCCTCGGAGCAATAGATGTAAGAATGCCCAAGCTTCCTACAATTCCAGCATTTTACGCCTGAATAATCGTACTTAGACCTTCGATTTGTTGCTTGAATAGCCTCGATCTGAGGGTCTATGCATTCTCCATCGATTGTTTCACCTAGGGCTTTTTCCAATTCACTTACATTCTTAGAAGATGTTAATTGGAAATTTTGATATTTTGAATCTCGCAGAGTGTGTTCTGCTTTTCGCGCTATATCTCGAAAATCATCCAAGTTCCGTGCATTGGCGTTAAACAGCAAAAATCTTAAATTTGGTTGTAAATTTTTCAACATAATATCAATTAGGGTTACGTCAGGTAAAGGACTCAGGAGTCTCGAATTTAGTGTCACCATCGCGGTATGAAATTCATCATAACTTTCTTTAAAGTGTTGTCTTCTCAAGGAAATTTTCAATAAAATATCATGATCTGACTCAACATGTCCAAATTCTTTAATCAGGGCATTGCGTAAATCAGGGTAAGAGATATTGCGATTTTGCTTTGCATAAAGCCAGTACCATTGTTCAGCACGCCCCTCCAGCAACATATAAAAATTCGATAACAACTGTTCATCAGAACACCTAGAGCGAGCACAAAGCGTCTCAACCTTAAACAAGAAGTCAGTTACAGAAGCTGAACCATCGAAGCTTATTTTCCATTTTTCGAGTTTTACATTTTCGTTAAATATGGGTCTGTTCTGCTCGAATTGACGACTGGAGTGGGGGAAATTTAAGTTTTGGAACATTTCCGGTATTTGGTTTGAAGCTGTAGCTCGCGCCCCGCTAATTTGGGTTATGCTCTCCTTAATACCTGTTAATTCCCTACGAAATTCCTCTTGGGTGTTTCTCATAGTTTGTTCCATTAAATTAATTAGCGTACTAAACGAGTTTGCCACCTCAGGGTCTGCCCTATTGGTGGTAGCTAACGTATGATTAATATTGAATTGATTCGAGCGCGGTGAAAATGGGTCTGCGTTAGGATCCATGGAATGGTTACGCGGTAGATTCCCTAGACCTGAAAGTGATACCCGCTCGGCAGGTAAGTTTGATTTATCTAAACCTACATCCGGACCAAAACCTGTGTGGAGAAGCCCCTGTGCTGCTTCAGCCCCATTAACCGGCGAATGTACTACCCTAGACCTATGCATAGCTGTATCGCTTTGAAGCTCTATAGAGATGTTATTACGAGATGCTGACGTGCCTCGGTCTCCCCTTTTTGGGATAGTGCCCTGCGCGCCCCTAGAAGAGTTTCTAGTATTCATAACCAAAAATTATACTACTGATAATCTATCAATATCAATAATCTATCAATAAAAATATATAAAAAGTTAAAAACAATAATTATTGAATTTAAGAAAAAAAAGAAAAAGAAAAGGAATTGGAGGTTATTTTCATAAACAATTTTGGGAAATGATGACCGTATCCAATCCGACCGCCGCAATATAAACATGAAAAAAAAATTTTCGAAGAAAATAGAAAAAACCAATTTAAAACAATGTGATATAATGAGTGCAGGTAGAAAAAAAACGAACTGATTATCCTGCGACATAAAAAAAAATTGTAAAATTGAATTTTGAATGGACTCGAATAATCAGCTCAAAACTGTCAACGTTTTAACTCGGTGCAATTATTGCCAAAATTAGAACTTCAGCATTAAGACTACCAAACTGAAAAGAATGACTTTGCAACATAAACTTTCCTTCACCAGCCTTCCTAAATCGCGTAGGCTCTTGGCGTACAGATCCGATTGAGACCCAGACTTAAGTAGAAAGGAGATGATACAGTAGGTTAAGTCTGACTCAGTAAACACTTGCTGATCGAAAACAAAAATGTTAATTAATGTTGGTTTTTACTGGCCTTTGGCCTTTTCCGTTGGGCGCCATATATGTTACGCGCTGGCTTAGCCAAACAAAAAAAAAAAACTTTTATTTCAAGAGTAAGGCTCTATCAGAACGTGTTCAGAAGGGCATTAATGGTGTTATCTCCCGACTAGCTATTATGGAGTTGTGGTTACGTGGTTCTTAACCCGGTATCTAAGCGCGCAAACATATAATTTCTACTTTCATGCCATCCTCTAGAACCAAAAGTAGAATTTAAATAGAACATTGTTTCGAAATGTTCTTAAATAACAAAAAAAGTTTTAAACTTACGGACGTTCTTTATCGGACCAGATCATCACTTCCCACACAAAATTTACGACTGCATCTTAGGTTTTTCTTTTTTTTTTACTAATTGAAATCAAAATTTATTATTATTTTTTTTCTATAGTAAGCAAAATTTACAATGGGTACTTATATATGTATAGCAAATATAAAAGAAGGCAAATAGGCATGTATATATATAAAAAAAATGTGTAAGGTAAGTATTAAAATTGATAATAATAAGTCTTACTCACGTTGAAGTCATGAATTATTTTGCAGAAGTTGTTGGGCCCAGCAATCCTCGCAGGTTGACTTGCTTGATCTTTTTTTTTTTTTCGATTGAGCGTCGAAATTTCTGGTATTCCTTATGAGGGAGTGAATAAGTGTTATTTATATCAATTTCTGTGTTTTTGGTTTTTCAGTTATGATTAAATGATAATTATATATTAAGAAATGTAATAATGACAACAATAAAAAAAATTGAATAAAAGTAATGTATTAGTTTTACAAAGACAAGTACAAGTAGAATATAATTAGGTGTGGATGGAAAAAAAAATTGATCTCTTTTAAGAGATGGTTTGAGGAGAATATTAATATGACTGCAATGTGATTGCAGTGGAGATATGCCTTATGAAAAAAAATGGCGAAAAATCAGTAAGGAAAAAAAAAATGTATATATACAAACAAATTGAGTACTTTCTTCTTTCTTTTTCTTGAAGAAACAAAATTTTAAAATAAGACTTAAAATTTATACTTTTAATTAAAAAAAAAAAAAGAAAAATATCTATCCGTCTTTCTCCTTTTTTTTTACAAATTCATTACAATTAATATTTCATTAAAAATTGTTTTTCTTTTTTTCAAAAATGGCGTAGTGGCGTCTGTACTAAATTTTCCTAGGTTATACATACATACTTGATTGTAACAGATCTTTCATCTTTTCAAAATGGCGTAGCGGCGTCGGTACTAAAATTTTCTAGGTTATACATACATGCTTGATTGTAACAGATCTTTCATCTTTTCAAAATGGCGTAGCGGCGTCGGTACTACAATTTTCTGGGTTATACATACATACATGGTTGTGACAGATCTTTCGTGTACTAAAATTATCCGATTGTACATACATCAGTATGTGCCGTCCCAGGTGTTACCACAACTCCCAGCTCTTAACCACCGCACCACCGCTTTAATATAACCGCTGCTGAACGGGAACGCTATTACGGGCTCAGGATATGACAATTGCCTTTCAAACCCTCGCCTCCACCATCGGAGCAAAATTTTACTGCGTTTCTTCTTCCCTCGTTTCGCTAATATGATGATTTCTCCTTCTTCTTTAAAATTTGGATGACTCTTAATATCCCTCTATATTTATAGGTGACACTCCCCTTTATTTTTAATTTTTCAATTAACACACAAAATTGGCTTTCCTTTCTTTTTCTGATTACTTTTGTGATATACAATTTAAATTTTTCTCTGATGTTTTTTGAGTCATTTGATTAATTTCATTATAACCACTATATAAGGATCGTTATCAAATGTTCACTAATTTGTGATTTATTTTCTTTTTTCCTTCACTATTTTTTCCTTTTGGTTCCTTTTCTTAAACAAACACAAGTACAGCTAACAGTGCAGCAGACAAAACATAAAAGTTCCTTATTGTTATCTTCCACTCGGACAACTTGTCGTCTGTGCGTCACCTCGAATAATAATCTTTCTTCAAGAAATAAAAATCTTATTAACCTGCACAACTCAGTTGGAATTATTGGAATTATCCCGCTACCAATTACTACTCACAAAACTCAAAACAAAGTAGGGTTGCCAGATGTAGTGATCCTAAACTTCCCTTACTATTTTCCAAAGAGTCATGGGTTTGTTCTCTGTTATGTAGAAGTAACATGTTGTCTGTATCCTGTTATTTATATTAATGGAAGAACCTGTATATGGCCTGTGCATACCCATATTGTGCCAAGATCATTTTCATTTACCGTCCTCCTCATGTTCGTAATTTAAGTCAAAGGATGGAATTTGAAACGATGCCATTTCTTACTAATTTCAAAAAAAAAAACGAAATGGTAGGATGGCTAAACATAAACAGGGAATTGTAAGCTTTATATGGAAAAATTATTTTTACTATTAAAAAAAACAATTACAATAAAAAAAATGAGTTGGTGATTTTGGCGAATTTTGGCACCAAATTGGGTACAAAAATTAAACAAAACGAATCGGGCATCTCTGTTTGTAAAACTAAGCTGTGCAAACCAAAAGAGACTTAAGGAGCGACAGGCCTGGGATTAGTGCATTTGTTAGCAGCAATGTTCATGTAATTTAAATTTAATTTTTAAATTGGTTTATTTTACTACCATCATATATTACTAGGTAATAATTACAACAAAACAAAATACCATTCCAAGTTGCACACTCCTCACATGGTTTCGTTACGCGTCCATTGAATATTTACACAGGTGCGTACATACGCATGTGCACAATTCTTGTGTACAAATTTACCGAGACTTGAAACCCCATCTCTAGAAAAAGACAAAATCTAGCTGGTGAGAGAAGAAGAAAAAAAAAATGTGAGAAGAATGTCGCGAAACAACAAACAACCCTTAATTCCACTATATCTGTGCTTGGAAAATTTTTGCATGTACTCATCGTACAATGATCAGAGAGAAACAAAAACTGGAAAAAAAATACACATATGTATGTATATAATGATAAAGTACTCACTTTAATGTACATGAAAAAAAACTTGAAGAAATATTACAGCAACATGTTCGAGTTTGAGTCAAAACTAACGTGCAGAATTTAATTATACTCTATTAGGGAGAAGCATATTCTCGCAAACAGAAACCAAATTGAGAAACGTATGCGCGTATATAAATGAAATGAAAATGAAATTAATTGTTTGACAATAATAATTTTTTTTTTCGCGTTGACAACATTCGAAGTATTAAGAAATCGCAACAAAGCATCTTCCAATGGGTGTAACAAGCATAGCTGGTGTTGAGTACACAGCGTCAGATCAAAACCCATATGAAGCTCTTATATGGTCGCTTTAAAATATATTTATACTTGGTTAAGAGTACAGCTACTTTCATTATTATTTCATATTATAATCAAGTGGGATATTTGAAGAATATACTTACGATTAGAAACAATTTTTACGTTAACTTGGTAATAAAGTGAAATTTATAAATATAAATAAAAGCGTTTTTAATATAATACAATATATACAATTGGCGAAGAGAAAATAAATGAACATTTCAATCTGCTAAAATAAAAAGCATATGTATATGTATATTTTGTTTCAACAACGTTTCTGAAAGAATTCTATTTTATCACAAGAAAATACAAATATAGACACAGGAAATGGTAACTAATTTAGTAGCACTACTTCAAACATGAAATTTTCCAGAATTTTCTCCTAGCAGCGTGGATGTTATGGGAGTAAAGGATGGATATACATCTATTTTTGGGAGATTATATGTAAAGACAGTAAATTCAATAACTAATTGTGTTAAAATTTATTGGTTCTAGCGCATACAATGTATTAGATAGTTTATGCAGCCCTGATTCACTTCTACGAGAACCCATGACGTTTTCTGTAAGATTTTGGGAACGCACTATACACCTCCAACCATAGTATTCCACGAACATAAGAATTTTCATTGCCCTGTCAAAAATTAAAATGAAACAGTTGCAGAATAGTTTGCTCTCGACAAAATGTTGGCACTGAGCTGCAAGTTTAAAAATAATTTAGTGCCTTTGTCTTAAATAAATTTTTTATGGGACTATCAAATTATATAGAAGAGGATGTGAGAATGATAAAAATATTACAATACAGCAAGCCCTAAGAATTGCATTAATAATTGAAATAAAACTTGCAGTTATAGCGTCATATTAACGGCCTGTTTGCCGATGTCGAAAGAAAAATTTCTTTCGCAATCTAAGCGAAAGAAAACTGATTTGGGTTTACCTAAATTGGTTCTATGCGAACGATGACTCGAACGACAACTCGAACGAAAACGTAAGTGTTTTCATACAAAAATGCGTTTGTCTATTTCGAAGTTGTTGTCAACTTTGCGAACACAAATTTCAAAATCAGGCACCAGTTATCTTGTGTTCGAATGACAATGATTTTTTGAAAAAATATATAAATAAACAAATATTTTATAAAAAAAAATTTTTAGTTAACAAATAGCTTTTTTAGTTGTGAGTACATACATACATTCATACATATTGTTACGAATATGGAGTGAATAGTCCTATTGTAATTGCTCTAGAATATACTGAAGTGTTGTTTTTTTTATTGATTCTTATTACTGAGTTGTTTATTATTTGCTGAATTGTTATGTACTGAATTGTTTATTATTTCTTATTCACTACATTGTTGTTGTTATTTTTTTATTTTTATTTGCTTTTTGTTTACTCATTTTAAATGAACACATAACAGCTATACATACATGCATACATAGTTACTTGTTTACTAGTAAGATCATGATTATTGCTGTTGTTGTCTGTCGGCATCTGAATATTGGGTACGTGTATGTGTGTATGTGTGTATGACTTGTGTTTACGTTTAATTTGAGTGTACGATAATGTAAACAACTTTAACAAACAAACATGATGATTATTCGAGAAATGATCATTAAGAGTATAAAAGCTGCGCGCATCAACGTCAGTCAGTCAGTAAAGAGTTAGAGTTAAAGTTAAACTCCGTGAGAGTCAGAGTTCAGTAGACAGACAGTGTTGAGTCTGTGATTAGTTAGACTTTACCGTGATCGTGTAAAGCGTATTAAGTGGTTACTATTGCTTTTGAGCATAGTACAGTGGTATTAAATTAAATAAAGTAGTAGCTGTTAAGTACTAAAAATCAAACAATCGTGCGTTTAATTTCATTGCAATAAAAGAATCCACGGAAAACGTTTTTAAAAAGGTAAAAACGTAACAATTGGTGTCAGAAGTGGGATTGCAAAATGAAGTTCGACGAGCTTAAAGTGGAACAACTAAAACGAGAGTTGGCCAAACTGGACTTGCCCACAGTTGGTAACAAAGCAGAGCTGCAGAAAAGGCTACTGGAGGAGTTTATTCGGCTTGACCTGGATATCAATACCTATGAGTTCGAAGAAAAAGAAGAACTGGAGATGGGTACACGTTCAGCTACAAGCAACATCGACATAAACTCTATGTTTGCAGCGTTTATGCAGAAAATCGAAGAAAACTCTAAGGAGATCAAAGAAAGTTCTAAGGCCAATAATGAAAGGATGATGCAGAAAATGGAGGAAAACTCTAAGGCTATCAATGAGGTCAAACAAAGCGTTAAGGACAATAATGCAATGATGTTCCAGAAAATCGAAGAAAACTCTAAGGTGCTGGAAGCAACAAATAAAAGGCTGGAGGATATCTATGAATCCGTGAATGTGAGGGTTAACACCATTGCAGATAAATTGACTGACATGGAGAGAGAAGTTCACAGCGTCAACAGAAAATTCGATGTGCTAGAAAAAGGGGTACAGGAGAAGTTTGATATGCTGGAGAATGGTGTCGATCAGAAGCTACACAGCCTGGAAGATAGGGTACGTAATCTTCAACTGCAGGAGGGGCCGATGCGGGTTATTCCGGAAGCTGCGAGTAGAACAAGAGCGCCCACCTTTGATGGCAGCACGCCTTTTAACATTTTTCAATTTCAGTTTGAAACTGTAGCCAACAGAAATGCATGGGTAGCGGAGGAGAAATGCACTGAGTTAATCTTGGCATTAAAAGGCGCTGCTGCACAAGTCCTAGAAACTGTGCCCGTTACATCAAGAAATAGCTATGAGGACATTATGGCGGCTCTGCAACGCAAGTACGGTGGAGAGCATAAGAAGGAGATACACAGAATGGAGCTAAGAGGCAGAGCACAGAGACCCAATGAGACCCTACAGGACTACGCGATGGAAATTGAGCGGTTGGTACAGCTTAGCTATCCTGGAGAAAGTCCCTCATTTTTGGATCACTTTAAAATGGAGGCATTTGTGAACGGGATTCGTGATCCTGATATCAAATTCGCTGTGTGCGCAACACAGAAGGCATCATTCGCTGAAACCGTCTCATTTGCGTTGGCCCAAGAGACAGCCCGGGTAATTTCAAGACCACAGGTGCACAAAATACGGGAGTTAGAGGTGGTTAATGAGTCAGGAGATGGATTGGTTAGTGCGATAAAGAAAGCAGTTCTGCAAGCGCTGGCCGAAAATTCAAATAAAGGAAAAGCAAAATGTTTTAACTGCGGAAAGGCAGGTCACTACCAGCGCGACTGTAGAGCCCCTAGAAAACGTACTAGGTCCGTATCCCCGCAGAGGCCGAGCAAAAGAGGAGGCCTACAACAGTCACAAACCCAAGAATCTCCGTTAAACTGAAACGAGCCGGCTTTGAGGGGCAAAAGCTGGCTCCCACAAGTGATGGCCCCACAATCTCCATATCAGTAATGCAGCAGAAAAACAGCAACTTAACTGTCGGTGGATACATCAATGGGAAGAAGCGAACCTTAACAATAGATACAGGAGCTTCGCAGTCCATAATAAGGCCTGATTTGGTACCAGGAAGGGTTGAAGCGCTGCATAACGTGAGGTTGCGTACAGCTACTGGAGAGGCCGCTACCGTCTACGGTAAGACAGAGACAAAGGTGTGTGTAGCTAACATTACCGTCAGGCATGTGTTCATTGTTGCCGATATTGTTGACGAGGTGATCATTGGTGCAGACTTCATGATAACACATGGTATAAACCTGCACATGGGCCAACAAATTATGACTTGGCGTGATATCGAGATACCGCTAGATGTTGGCTATGAGAATAAGCTCCAGGTGCTAAAACTAATTGCTGAGGAGAATCAGCGAATTCCACCACGTTCTGAAGCGCTGATATGGGCTCGATTAGAGGGAGATTGTGCGGACAACCGATTGTGGGTAGTAGAATCAGAAGAAATAAAGAGCGACTTAATCACAGCAAAAGCCCTCGTGGAAGTGCGTGCGAACAAGAAAATCCCAGTCAGAGTTCTAAACTTATCAACCAATGAGAAGATCGTGAACCCAAAATTCTATATGGGCAGCTGTACTCCAGCAGAGGCAATCATAAATTGCGAGTCCGAGTCGAAAACTACTAGCTTGTCACCCAAAGAACGCGAAATATTTGAACAACATGTGCAGAAATGGACAACAGGGTTGCCATCATCCGATAGAAACAAAGCGAAACAACTGCTGAAGAAGTACGCCTCTGCTTTCGCCATAAATAATAAGGGGCAAGGGAGAACGGCCATTGTGAGGCATGAAATTAATACTGGCGAAGCGAGACCCATAAAGCAAGCACCCAGAAGTGTACCACTGGCCAAGCGGAACGAAGTTAAAGAGCTAATCAATGAAATGCAGCAGAGTGGGGTAATCGAACCATCTACAAGCCCGTGGAGTTCACCGGTAGTTCTGGTAAAGAAGAAGGATGGTAGTACTAGATTTTGCGTTGACTACCGGAAACTAAACGATGTTACGAAAAAGGATAGTTATCCACTACCTAGGATTGACGATACCCTAGATACGCTGGCCGGAACAAAGTGGTTCTCCACATTGGACTTGCAGAGTGGTTATTGGCAAGTGGAAATTGCCAACAAGGACAAGGAGAAGACTGCCTTTAGTGCAGGTGATGGTTTATGGCAGTTTAGAGTTATGCCATTTGGACTCTGCAATGCACCAGCTACATTTGAGCGTCTGATGGAACATGTATTAAGGGGGCTTCACTGGAGGACGTGTTTAGTCTACCTTGACGATATAATCATAATGGGTAGAACTCTTGATGAGCACTTGAAAAATTTGGCGGAAGTCCTCAACCGGATATCGTCGGCTGGACTTACTCTTAGCGCGAAGAAGTGTGCATTGTTCCAGAAAGAGGTGAAATATTTGGGACATCGCGTAACTGCAGATGATATTTCGACGGACGAAGACAAAATAAAGGCCGTAAGGGACTGGCCACGTCCACGAAATCTCCACGAATTGCGCAGTTTTCTGGGACTTTGCACATACTATAGACGATTTGTGCCAAATTTTGCCAGCGTAGCCGCCGATCTACATGAGCTGACCAAGAAGTCACGATCATACCAATGGGGAGACTTGCAGGAACGAGCATTTCAAAAGCTGAAGGAGTTATTATGTACGGCACCAGTTCTAGCATACCCGGTTGCTGGAGGAAGATTTGTGCTAGATACCGACGCAAGTGGCTTCGGTATAGGCGGAGTACTCTCCCAAGTGGTGGATGGAGTGGAAAAAGTAATAGGCTATTATAGCCGAATACTTTCCAAGCCTGAGAGAAATTATTGCGTAACACGTCGCGAGCTTCTGGCCGTGTTAGAATGCATAAAGCATTATCACAAGTACCTGTATGGCCAAACTTTTACGTTGCGGACTGATCATTCTGCGCTTAGGTGGCTGTTGCATTTCAAAAACCCGGAGGGACAGTTGGCGCGATGGATTGAACGACTGCAGAGCTACGATTTTAGCATCGAGCATAGAAAAGGGGCAAAACACAACAACGCAGATGCCCTCTCGAGACGACCGTGCAGCCTAGAATGCAGACATTGCGTTAAGGCCGAACAGAAAGAGAGTGTAATTGACGTTCGGCTGACGCAAATAGACTCTCATGAAGACTGGCCAACAGCGCAGAAAAATGACCCGGTGCTCGGAAAAATAATGGCCGCTAAGGAGAGTGATAGCCGGCCTGCACGCAATGAAATGGCGGCTGAGGGCCCGCTTGCTAAGGCTTATTGGGCGCAGTGGGACAGCTTACAGCTGTTAGATGGGGGCCTGTACCGTATATGGGAAAGTGCAGATGGCAAAACAACTTCCAACTTAATAGTTGTGCCATCAGCCAAGATACCGGAAGTCTTGAGAGAGTTCCATAATGGTCCCAGTGGAGGTCATCTTGGGGTTAACAAAACACTGGAAAAGCTGAAGCAACGTTTTTACTGGGTTGGAGCGCAACAATCAGTAGCAGACTGGATAGCAAACTGTAAGGAATGCATAGCGGCTAAGGGTCCAGTACGGAGAACTCGAGCGCACCTGCAGCAGTATAATTCGGGCGCGCCCTTTGAGCGAATAGCCATGGATGTAGCAGGCCCTTTTCCCGTCAGTTCCGCTGGTAATCGTTACGTACTTGTAGTGATGGATTATTTCAGCAAATGGCCCGAAGTATACCCCATACCAAACCAGGAAGCTCAAACTGTGGCAAATGTTTTCGTCAACAACTGGGTGTGCCGATATGGTGTTCCGATGGAGTTGCACTCCGATCAGGGTAGGAACTTTGAGTCTGCCATTTTTAAGGAAATGTGCGAGCTATATGGCATAAGAAAAACTAGGACAACGCCGCTTCATCCGCAATCTGATGGCATGGTTGAGAGATTTAACCGCACATTGGAGGAGTACCTACGGAAAGTAGTGAGCGAGCATCAGAGGGACTGGGATGAGCACATTCAAAAATTCCTTTTGGCATATCGGTCGGCTATGCATGATTCAACATCTAGGACACCAGCGAAAATTGTGTTTGGGACGGAACTGAGATTGCCTGGTGACTTGGAATTCGGCATTAAATCTACGCCAAGGGATGAGCAGACCGGGATTGCTACGCAGGAGAGACAGCGCCTGCACGACCTGCACGAATTCGTACGTAACCGAATCCGAATGGTCAGCGATAAAATGAAGGCCAGGTACGATGGAGCTGCAAATTCTGATGGATTCCGCGAGGGACAACTGGTTCTACTATTTAACCCACAGCGGAAAAAGGGACTGTCCCCCAAACTACAAACACATTGGGATGGACCATACAAGGTGATAAAGAGATTGAACGATGTTGTGTATAGGATACAGAAACACAATAGCCCCCGCTCTACAATGAAGGTAGTACATTTGGAGCGACTAGCGAAATACGGAAGCGGTGGTTCTGTGCCTGTTCGGGACGAACAGGCTTAAGCGGGCGGCAGTGTTACGAATATGGAGTGAATAGTCCTATTGTAATTGCTCTAGAATATACTGAAGTGTTGTTTTTTTATTGATTCTTATTACTGAGTTGTTTATTATTTGCTGAATTGTTATGTACTGAATTGTTTATTATTTCTTATTCACTACATTGTTGTTGTTATTTTTTTATTTTTATTTGCTTTTTGTTTACTCATTTTAAATGAACACATAACAGCTATACATACATGCATACATAGTTACTTGTTTACTAGTAAGATCATGATTATTGCTGTTGTTGTCTGTCGGCATCTGAATATTGGGTACGTGTATGTGTGTATGTGTGTATGACTTGTGTTTACGTTTAATTTGAGTGTACGATAATGTAAACAACTTTAACAAACAAACATGATGATTATTCGAGAAATGATCATTAAGAGTATAAAAGCTGCGCGCATCAACGTCAGTCAGTCAGTAAAGAGTTAGAGTTAAAGTTAAACTCCGTGAGAGTCAGAGTTCAGCAGACAGACAGTGTTGAGTCTGTGATTAGTTAGACTTTACCGTGATCGTGTAAAGCGTATTAAGTGGTTACTATTGCTTTTGAGCATAGTACAGTGGTATTAAATTAAATAAAGTAGTAGCTGTTAAGTACTAAAAATCAAACAATCGTGCGTTTAATTTCATTGCAATAAAAGAATCCACGGAAAACGTTTTTAAAAAGGTAAAAACGTAACAATATGTATGTACATTTGGGGTGGGTTATTGCCTACATGTACATATACATATATGTACATACATACATACATAGGTACTTATTTTGTATTTGCTACTTGCAAAAATGACACATATTGTTTGCAGATTTGAAATCTAGAACCAAAAAGAAAATAGCTGACAACAAAAAAGTATGCAGGAAACAGGTGGTTGTAGTTATATTTTTTTTATTTTGTAAACTTTTAGTTTGTTTTGGTTACATTTTTTTTATTTCGACAGCTGATTAATTTCAAAAGGAGTTGCATTTGACTTCAAACAATTTAGTAGTATTTTTTGTATTTTTAGAGGAAATTGCTGTAAAACAATTATACTTACAAGTTGGCACTACTTTGCTTTATTAACACGTAAGATACAAAAATTGACTGACGTAAGTAGCTGCGAACGAAAGTGAGTGACATTGACAAACTCAAATTGATTCGAATGTGCGTGAGTAGCTTTCTTTCGCATTAGTTTTCTTCCGATATTGACAAACAGGCTATAAGTCTTAGTACACGTCAATTCTAATTCGAACAATATTGTAGCTGGAGTTTTGTCTCACAAATTTTCGAGTGGTATTAAATCAATTACATTTGTTTCAAGAGCACTAACTTTAAATGAAAAAAAAAAAAAAAAAAAAAAATACAAGACTCTTGAAAAAGAGCCGATAGTGATAATTAGAAAAATTATATGTAAATGTAATTGAAGGAGATAATTATATAAATAATATAGGGCTACAAAACAGTTCTTCCTGAGGAATTAACATCGAGATCTTATGACTGGTGGCCTGGTCTTGTAAGGATATTTAAAATATGATTCGTAATTACAAAGACTGTCAAGAGCTATTGCCAAGCCTACAAAAAAGTCATTTAATTACAGGAATGCCTACTATGATAGTTTGGAGTCGCAATCATGTGAATTTTGCGATTGGATATATTGATAGCAGCCTACTATCAATAAAGTCCAATGCAGTTGGTGTGTATGGGTTAGATCCTAGGTTTTTAAAAATTCTCATTTCAAAACTTCTTCCTTTTATAACATTTGTTTTCAACAAGATTTTTACTACCAACCGATATCCCAAAATTTTGAAACTTTCTAAAGTTATTCCTGTTCCTAACAGGCCGATAGCAATCTTCCCGTTTTTATCTGAAGCCTTTGAAAGATTAATTCATAACCAAGTTATACCGTATCTTGAAAACAACAATATGCTCACTGACCAGCAATCAGGTTTTCGTAAAAATCATAGTTGTATAACGGCCCTCATAGATGTTGCTGAAGATATAGACGTTGTATCATAGGTAACGTTACCTTTTTAGTTTTGCTAGATCATTCTAGAGCATTTGATACGTTTGACTATAACATTTTGTGTCTTAAACTTAAACATATGTCTAGATTTGCATCAACTGCCACAAATCTAATATATTTATATTTAATCAATAGAAATCAATACGTTGAAAAACCTACCTCAGTTCCAATCTTTTTGCCGTCAATTCGAGGTACCCCACAAGGTTCGATCTTAGGCCCTCTACTTTTTTCGCTATACGTGAATGATCTTAAGAGCAAACTCGAATTTATGTAGGATTAGATTGTATGCAGATGCCGTTCAGTTATATATCATTAGCAGCAACACCGCGGTTGATGAATGTGTAAGGACTTGAAACCAGCAGTTAGGTCTCATTCATGAGAGGTCCACTGCTAATGGGCTAGCAATTAATCCTACTAAGTCCTCAAGTATTTGATTATTAAAAAAAATTATTAAACTTGACTGTAATCCTATTTAAACTTTAAACAACCAGGCCATAGATATTGTTAACTCTGCCAAGAATCTTGCTATATACTTTAACAACACTCTGACTTGGTCTAATCACATTATTTTCTTAATGTTAAGGAATCTTTGGCAAACTCAATACTGTACTCCAATTAAAATTATAATACCTCTTGCCAAGTCTTATTTAATACCTATCTTATTGTATCTCCTTATCTTACCGTATTTGCCAGCTGCGATAGCAAAAGTAAAAGGAAACTTAATGTGGCGTTTAATAACATTATTAGGTACATATATATATGGTCTAAGAAGATATGACCATATCTCCTCCTATGTAACTTTACCCTACGGCATTAGCTTTTATGATTATTTAAGATTGCGAGTGTTACTGTTTATGCATAAAATTATATATACACACCAGCCCAAACATATCAATGAACGTTTAAACTTTTGAACACTTGATAGAGGTAAAAGAACTCTTGCATTTGATCATTGTACATTGATTTCTTATTATTTTATTGTTTTAGCTTTTCTTATAAAATGTTGTAAACCGTTATATATAACCTTGCTGGGATAACTACCTTGTCGTGGTGTGAGGGCTTAAGTGTGGGCTGAATTGCACACCTCTTCTGAAGGCGAACGAGGGTCCTCTATAGGATCCATAATTTAACTGAAGAAGGCGGTGGGCATAAAAGCCTGCATACTAAAAGTTATCCACCCCCAAACAGAGGTGTTACGCGACCCGTGCCTATCTGTTCTCTTTGCAGTCGGGGGCATGAGACTGTATTTAAACGGAGCTTTGCTGATACCTGGGCACCTCAGCAAATAGACTACGCCCCCTCCACGTTACCGGGGGCTATGACGTGGAGGAGATCCCTTTCCCCACACTCGTGGGACCAAAATGAATAATAACAATAATTACAAACACAAAAACGAAAAAATAACGCTGACGACAATGGACATACAAACGAACAACGGAACAGAAAATCGGACAAGGACAGCGACACCAAAAAGAGAGGAAGAGGTGGTAATACCCGGGGAGGACTTAAAGTCAACCCAGCCTTCAGTGACAGGTGGGAATACTAACTCAGACTCTCATAACGTAAACCAGTCAGGTAGAGATGCTTCGCAGAATCTAGACAGACTGGTGGATGAGGTGAGCGACAAAATCGCGAGCCTAAATACTGGAAAAAAGCGGCTCTCTGGGGCTCAAAGGCGAAAACTTGCCAAGAAGAACCAGACAGCAGCTAAAAATGCGCAAGATGCCCTAAAGGGAGCATCGGAAACTCCCTCCACCTCGGTAGAGACTGGTAAGAGGATCCGATCTCCACAAGAGCAGAACATTGCGGAGCCGAAGCACAAAAAAAGGTGCTCCTCGTCGACCAGTAAGTCGCCAAAACCGGGCGTCTTCCTTCTTAAAGGAGTCTCTATGAAGAATCCTTCTAGTAAGGTGCAGCACTTACTGAGAAGGCGGACACGTCGGCGAAATCTTCCGCGGAAGCGGAGAACGCCAAAAAGCGGAATCTCTTCACGCACAAGAGGAAGCTAGACGTAACTAAGGAAAAAGAGCCGCCATCTTCCGCTAAAGTAGCCAGGAGGCTATATAGGGACAATCTCCGCTACGCGGTCTTTGACACCTCACGTCCGACTGGCAAAATACCAAAAAATCAACAGCAAGTGGTTGAGGATCTGGTAAATAGCGCGATATTGGAATACGTTATAGCAACCGATAACGGATCTCCAATAAAAATAAACAGCTGCGAGTTTCAAAGGGGCGTGCTGTTGCTAAGATTAGCATCGCAGACCTGCGCAGCTACCCTAAAGGAGTTGGTAGAAGGAATCCCTCCGCCATGGGAAGGCTGTAAGCTGGAACTGGTGGAAGGGAGAAATATACCAACTCTAACCAAGGCAACCTTCTACATCAAAGGATAAGGATGCAAATTCACATCCGACCGTGTTTTGGAGGTTATTGGTAAACAAAACAAAGAACTGGCGGTAGAGAAATGGGAGGTGTTCCACAGAGAGGAGGACCAAAATAGAACTCTTTTTGTGGTGGGCATCGACCAGGGATCTATTTCCAGCCTTTCCAAATCTGAAGGGAAGGTGTTCTTTGTTTCAAAAGCTGTCTGTTTGAAAATAGGCAAGTCCTGTATCGGCAGCCAGGGGAAAACCAAGGAGGAGTTGGAGCACAAAATCACTAACTCCCAAGAGGACCGCCTATTAGAAGGATGATGTGAGAGATCATACAAATTAACCTCCACCGGAGCGAGACGGCAACTCACGCTTTGATGGAGAAAATTAACAAAGGTAAGATACATGTGGCATTAATACAAGAACCCTGGACGACAAAAAACAGGGTTAATGGATTAAACCATGTAAACTACCAATTATTTTATGCTAAAACAGGGAATCGTCCGAGGACCTGTATTCTTAGTCACAAAAATTTATGCTTTCTTTTATCCACAGAGTTGTCAACAGCAAACGCAACAGTACTGAAGCAGGGAAATGGAAACATATGCCTAGCATCAGTATACTTGCCGTATGATGCACCGACACTACCACCAACGTCGGAATTACAACACTTGGTTGAAGATTGCAGAATAAAAGGTAGGAAAGTACTAATCGGATGCGATACTAATTCGCATCATATTGCATGGGGTAGTACTAACATTAATAAGAGGGGACAGGCTCTTAGAATTTCTGAATACTAACGATCTATTAACTGTTAATACTGGTAATACGCCTACCTTTATTAATAGAATTAGAGCGGAGGTATTAGATGTAACCATATGTTCTGAAAACGTAATCGATGAAATTGCTGAATGGAGGCTTCTGAACGAGCACTCATTCTCAGATCATCGTTATATTATGTTTAAAATTGCAAGGCAACCGCCAGAACCTATAACCTTTCGAAACAGGGCTAGAACTGATTGGGCAAAATTCGAAAGGTCACTTGATTCTCATTTAGGGCAGGTTTCTTTCAATCGCCTAGAAAGAGAGGATATAGACAGTAAAGTCAAAATCATTACGGACGCTTTAGTAGAGTCGTTTGAAGAGAGTTGCCCACTTCGGGAAAGAAAATCCCCATACGAGAAACCATGGATGACAGGGGAGATTCGGGCAATGGGGAGGGAAGTCCGCCGACTCTATAATAGAGCGAAACGTAAAAGATTACCAGTATATTGGGAGGATTATCGTGATAAACTCCGAAATTACAACAAGAGAATAAAAACAGCTAAACGTACATCCTGGAGGCTTTTCTGTGAACAGGTGGACAGTGTAAGCGATGTTTCTAAAATTAAAAAATTTTTGTCAACAGCCCACACTCAGGCTGAATCATTAGTGGATGAAACGGGCAAGACAATTGAAAATGTGGAGGAAACCATTAAACTCCTCATGGATACACATTTTCCATGCAGCCCGGCCGAACTTTCGGCTATGCTGGACGATGGGAGAAGTGGTGAACATGATGTGCCTATTATCAGCGATAGGATGGTTATGGAAGCGATAAAAAGCTTTTCTCCGTTAATGGCTGCGGGTCCGGATGGTATCTTTCCGGCGCTCCTGCAGAAAGGGATGAATTTAGTTTCGACACATCTTGCAGGAATTCATAATGCATGCTTAACACACGCATATATTCCAGTAGGCTGGCAGGAAGCGGGTGTAGTGTTTATCCCCAAACCTGGCAAGCCAAATTATTCTTCACCAAAGGCTTATAGACCAATAAGCCTAACTTCCTTCTTGCTGAAAACCATGGAGAGGATAATCGACGACATGGTTAAAGGCAGGATCGCAGGCCATATGCTGAGGTTCAAGCAACACGCATACGTCAAAGGTAGATCAGTGGACACTGCATTGCATAATGTGGTGTACTTTATAGAAAGGTCTCTTAATGAAAAAATGTACACTCTCGCGGTTTGCATCGACATTGAGGGGGCTTTCAACAACGTGCATACCGACACACTTATCCATTCTCTGGACCAGTTTAATGTCAACCGCGCGATACGCGACTGGATTGGCAGTAGGCTAAGGAACAGATGGATTAATTGTAAGGCGCACAATATAAGTATAAGAAAAAGGGTGCAATGTGGAACTCCACAAGGGGGATTTTATCACCCCTTCTATGGACCACAACAATATATACCCTTATTAGGACTCTGACCGATGAAGGATTCGAGACAGTCTGCTATGCAGATGACGTCATGATACTTCTGAAGGGAATGGATCCAAATCATTTATGCAGGAAGGCCGAGGAGGCATTAACCCTGGCACACAACTGGGCTCAACCAAGAGGGTTGAACGTTAACCCAGAAAAAACTGAAATTGGCCTATTTACAAGAAAGACGAAGATAGCTCCATATGATGAGCCGCGCTTTCTTGAAAGGACAATAAATATTTTCGACAGGGTGAAGTATCTAGGAGTCATTCTTGATCGGAAATTAAAATGGAAAGAACACATAAACGAAAGAGTCAAAAAGGCTCATATATGTTGGTCAATCTGTAAACGGGCCATAGGCACAAGATGGGGGCTGAATCCAGAGATGACACACTGGCTTTATAGTAGCGTCATCAGGCCGATTATGACCTATGCTTCTATAGTGTGGTGGACGTCGATGGAATATAAATGCAACATCAAAGCTATACAGAAAGTTCAGAGAACCTGATGTCTTGGTATAAGTGGGGCCTTCCGAACGACATCAACAATATTATCTATCCAGCCAATCGAAATTCGTATAAAATACGAAGCGGCTCTTGCAGCAAACCGACTAAAGGTGATGGGTGGGTGGATCGATCAGGAACACGAAGCGCATCATCAACGAATCTTTACGGCAATAGGAGAGTCCATACCGGAAAATGTCGCAAATGACCGCATACCGGAGACTAGACTAGAGGTCAACTGCGGAACATTGATCCCCGACATCCATTCCTGGTTGACCGACCCTTGGAACCAGAACCCCATGGGGCTTCGTTGTTACACGGATGGATCAAGGTCGAGAGGGAAAACGGGACTTGGTGTTTATATAGAAAACACCACAGAACTGTTTTTCCGCCTGCCGGACTATTGCACAGTTTTGCAGGCGGAAGTTCGGGCGATAACGGAGTGTATCAGGGAACTCAACGTAATGGGGAGGTCAGGACTTGTGAATATATTCACAGATAGTCAGATGGCCATTAGAGCAATCTCAAAGGAACGCACTAAATCACGTACAGTTTGGGATTGCACAAACGCTATTAACAGTTACTCGACATATGGTGAAGTGCGCATCATATGGGTGCCAGGGCACGCGGGGATAACTGGAAATGAGAGGGCAAACTCACTTGCTTCTAGGGCAATAGAGTTATGTAATATAAGCTTGGAATGCGCGAAACCTTTCGATGCAGTTAAATCCGAGCTAAAGACTTGGGCACATAGGGCCCATTCAACTCTCTGGAATAACGGAACCATGGGAATCAATACAAAAATTCTATGGGGAGATCCAGACGAGAGAAGAACGAGGGAGCTGCTAAAACTATTAAGAGCTTACTAAAGCTCGAACTAAGTAGAATAATGGGAGTTGTCACAGGGCACTCTCAACTACTGGCACATCTCAAACGCATCGGAATAGCGGGAGGAGATGAATGTAGAGCATGTGGGGAGGAGAGCGAAACATTGGAACACTATTTGTGCCAATGCCCCGCCTTCTCACAAATAAGATCCCGATATCTTGGGGGTGATATCTTACCGGACATAAGCCGATTACGGGGAATATGCTGGAGGAAATTAAGGAACTTTGTGAGTGACACGGAGTTTCTCTAGACCTTTGGGTCAATATGTTATGGTTAAATTCAAAGGAGCGCACAACAAGCCTTCACTGGCTTAGGTGTATGTCGTATGACATGGGCTGACATACCCCTACAATCAACCTAACCTAACCTAACCTTATGTAATATAGAGTATTAAGCAATTAGCGCTTCCCTAATATATACAACGAACATAACTAACATATGTATGTGTACACAAGTATATGTGTACACATACACATCAATTGTACAATCTCCGTAATAAGAAATAAAAAGACGTAAATGGCGCTGGATTGGCCACATTTTAAGAAGATCAACGAACGACATCGCAAGAAATGCCATAGACTGGAACCCGCAGGGAAGCCGAAGAAGAGGAGAAGGAAAATCGATGTAGAAGTGGCTGGGATGGGGCCTGGGGCAAAGTGAGAGCGTTGGCACAAGACAGGAATATGTTCAACCAATTCATTGAGGCCCTATGCTCCTTATAGAATCGATGGGATCATATATATATATATATATATATATATATATATATATATATATATATATATATATATATATATACATATATATATATATATATATATATATATATATATATATATATATACCTTGTTTCACTTTGTTCGCTTGATATATTACATATTGGCGACGAGGTTTAAAAGAAAAGCAAAATTAAAAAGTGAAGTGTGTAAATAGTATACTTGTACATACAAATTACTTTAATATACATATGTATGTATCTATATACATACATATGTATATATCCTATACTTTTAAAAAAATAAATAAATAAATAAAAACAAACAAAAAACAATACAATATGCCAAAGGTTGAGGAAGGAAGTTCTAAAATAGCACCAGTCACTGTACTACAAACATCAAATATAACGGAGTTCAACCCTAGCCTGGAGTCTCGGGAAGTTTGGAGGAAACGTCTCGACATACACATCTGTGAGATAAATTGCATAGATATACATAAAGAAATCGATTTCGCTGAAATCAATTGGTGCTGTTCCTTACAAGGTTTTGCACAGCTTGTGTAGTCCTACTTTTCTAGCGCCAAAAAAGTTCGAATCGTTGTGTGAAATATTAAACAAGCATTATACACCACTTACGATTATTTTTTGTGAACGAAAAAAGTTTCATAGGGTATGTAAACAAGATTGTGAATCCGTAATCAGGATGGTTTGCCAAATTTGGCATAAGTTTAGACGCTTTTGTCTTAAATCAATTTGTAATAGGCTTACCAAATTTCATTTTCGAAAGGTTATGTGAAGAAGACGGAAATCTCACACTGCAAAGTGCACTAAAGAAAGCGATGATTCTAGAAACAAAAAGCATAACAAAAGAAGAAAATAAAGTGAATTTTGGTCGAAGGCCTTATCGCGCTAGTACCCTATACTTTTTTTTAGTTACATTAATTGTATTGTGTAATTAGATCATAAATAAATAAATAAATAAAGTGAATTTTGTTAGCAAGCAGAAATTCCTTAAAAGAAATAACGGTGTTGGTAAAAGAGCTAGTAGCAGTAACAGCGGCAGTAACAACAGCAGCTTTAGTAGCAACAGTCGAAGTAGTTATGACGCAGGCTGAGAAAAAAGCAGCGGTAAAACAAAATCTTCATGCTCTCACTGTGGATGGAGAAATCATGGTTCTCAGTTTTGCAAATACAAAAACAACACGTGCCATTCTTGTGGCAAAATGGGTCACCTAGCCACAGTTTGTAACAAAAATAAAAGTGTTAATTATGTATCTAATGACAATAATGATAGCGATTCTAATAAAGATTTATTTAATTATTAAATTTTCAGTGTGGCTGAGGGCAATTCTAGTGACGTGTATTCTCTTCCAGTCGTTATTGAGGGTGTCAAATTAAATGCTGTATGTGATACTGGTGCTTCATGCACGTTCTTACCCATCTCATTTTACAAAGGAAATAGCATTAAAAAGAATTTTCGACCATACAGTGTCCGAGGGCACGATGCGTTGGTCACATTTAAAGGTAATACGAAATCTGTTACTGTTGCGGATTCTGCAAATCCACCATTACTTGGTCGATCGTTCTTACGTTCGTTTAATTTTGAGCTGCTGCAAGTGAACAGTATTAATCAAGACAATGTTCGGCGATCGTTAATTAATTGGAAAATAAATACCATGAAGTATTTGAAGATAAACTTGGTGAATATAAAATTAGTAAAATTTCATTAAAAGTCAGTGAAAATGTAGAGTCAATACTTTATAAACCTATGCCTTTGTCACTAGCATTGCAGGACAGAGTTGAAGAGCAATTACGTCATTTGATCGACACAGGTGTACTAGAAGCAGTCGACAACTCTGAGTGGTGTACTCACATAGTAGCAATTTTGAAGCCTAACGGAGACATAAGAATATGTGGCGGTTACAAAATTACTATAAACAAATTTTATTGGATTTTAAATATCCTTCACCTAAAATATACGAGACTTTTATAGAATGCATTTTTAATGGAACCCTATGCAATTTAAAAGGCGAAAAGTTCACATCATATCGAGAAAAGAATACCCAACTAAATGTAAAGCACGGATATATATTGTGGGGCTACAGAACAGTGATACCAAACAAATTCAATCCCAGAATTTTGACTGAACTACATACTTCTCATTTAGGAATAGGAAACACAAAAGCTCTGGGCAGATCATACATATAGTAGCCGGACTCGACAAAGATGTTGAAAAGTTAATAAAAAGCTATATACCCTACAGCCAAGTCCTGTGAAGAGCAGCTTCATACCGTAGACAGCATGCGGACTTATATGGAGCCGAATCCATGTTGACTTTGCTGGACCTATCAGAAACTTTCATTTTCTAATTGCCATCGACTCTTTTTCAAAGTTTTTAAAAGGAAGGAAATTAAAACGGTCTACACAATAGCAAAGTTAAAAGAAACGTTTTCGCGATATGCATTGGTGGATACATTAGTGAGCGACAATGGTCGTCTATTCACTTTGAAACAAACGGGAAAGATGTAGAGTAATAAAAGCATCACATTTAAACTCTAATGAAACCGAATGATTTTGTTTACACTGTGTACTTAAATTTGAAATATATTTAACATTAAACAGAATAACACGATCTTTTCAACAACAGCTTTAGAAGGAACATATAGAGCATTAAGCAATTAGCGCCTCCCTAATATATACAACTAACATAACAAAACTAACATAAGTATGTATGTATATGTATACAAGTATGTATATGTAATATGAATAGTCTAGCAACATCAATTGTACAATCTCCGTTTTTAATAAACATGATCATAAAGCATTTGAATTCATCATTAACAATACCTTGTTTCACTTTGTACATGTAAGTAATTATTATTAAATTATATTGTATTTAAAAATCACCCACAATTTATTATCAACTTACTTAATTAAATATAGTGCAATTTAGTTATTGTTTCTTATTTCTTCATTTATTGTGTTTGTATATGCTGCAGTATAAAACATAAGTCTTGTGTATAGGACGTCGAAAAAACTAATAAATATGAAATAAATTTGAATTGGATACCGTCCGTTTTACAAATGCCATTATTTTTCTTTATCAAGGTGGTGAAAAAGCAAAAGCGTCTGTGTGATAGAGCCTTATGAGATAAATGTGTTGTCTTCTGCGACATATGCGAATAATGAATATTTACGGGGCGTTCATCAGCGAGGATGATTTTTTGAGTAATAATTATTGATATTCCGTGTATATTTTAAAATTTCGGAAATTCCTTGTAAGAATTGGCTTACGTATTCTTCTTCATCCATACTTAGTTTTTCTCCACAATCTCAGGTGAGTATCAGAGTTAATAAGATTGATGCCGCCAGACGAAATCCTTCAGCGGTTAACCCTGTGGAAACCCAAACTTTTTCTCCCATAGAGCTACTCTAAGAGAATCAATATTCTCATCAAAGCAGTCTATGCCTTCGACATACTTTTTGTGCATTTCCAGGAAACAACAATATAATAACCCCGAGATCATCTCTTGGTTTTTAGACGTGATCTTTTCTGTTATCTCACTCAGGTTAAGCATGTAGCAAAATGAAAATGCAACAGTTCATAAATTTTGTTACATACTTATAATACCTGCAGGTGACACTTGACAAATTTTTACCAAAAATTTTTACAATAAAGGAACTCACGTCAAATATTTTTACTCTTGAAACTTAGCGAAATCGGGTAGCTGCATTTTTTGACGTGAAATTTGCATGTCTCTCAGTAGTTTGGTTGAAGATGAAATGGTGGACGAGCTGGTGAAAGAAAATCTAACAATGCTTTAGGATAGTTTAGATATAGTATTATCATTACGACGGGGTATCGTATATTATATACCAAAATTTAAAGTTTAGTGCGATGACGTTCTAACCCAATTAGTTGATAATCGCAACCGTCAAATGTTACGTTGTAGCAAATTAGAATTCTTTCTATTATCTTCACTTATATGTTCTAGCAAAGAATTTAACAAAGAAATGCATATAAGCAACATAGTATTTACAACCAATTAGTGCTATATAGACTGGGTTCTAGTGGTGAAAGTCTCAATATAAGCAAAATAGCAACAATATTTGGTGTTGGCGATGCACAGTGGCTGAAAATCGTTTTTCATTGGCCAAAATTCTGTAACTTTTGAACCGATCAAAATATTGAAGTAATTTTTTTTTAATGGATAGATATTTAGTTCAGCTTGACTCAGTTTTAATTACATTAAAATTGATTAAGGACTTTTTAAGGACTTCTAGGTCAAAGTTGAACTTTTGATTTTTTTTAACTTTTTGAGTGACATATGGGTTTATTTTTTATTTGCATATTAAAAAATTTTATATTTGTAACTTAATAACAATTATAATTATTTTTTGTGATAATGTTACACTCAAAAAAATTTTTACACTCAAAAAAATTTTTACACTCAAAAAAAAAATAGTAAAATTAACTGGAGATTTTGCTGTTACCGCAGAAAAATTTTTTATTTTTTGCTGTCAAAATAGGTTTTATTTATTTTTATTTTTTACTAATACTATTATTTTTTACTAATACAATGGAAGGCAATTATAATTATTATTCATTTGACACAAATATTGAATATTCTATATTTTGCTCTGTGCTATTTCTGTTCTTTAGTAGTTTTTTGGCTTCTTTATCTAAACCCCGATGTTCCACTTTCCATTTATTTCGAATATTGGAGATGAACGGATCTGACGTTGCTAATAATATATTAAATAGATCTTCATTTGTGGAATTTCGTGAAATTTTTCTAGTATTGTGCTCTCTATAAAATCTGTAATCCTTGTTCTTTTTTCCTGAGCCTCCTCTGATAGATCTCCAAGTGGCACCAAATGATATTTAATGATATCTTCTCCATGATAAAGGATTTTGTGAACAGTTGCAGTTGGTTGTATATATTTTTGCAGTTTCCTTAGCATAATCTCCAAATTATTTAGAGTCAATTTCTTCATTGCACGCAAGTACTTCTAGGATTATTTTAAATCTGAAAATAAGGTTTAAATCCACTCCTGTTATTTCAGATGCTGTTTCTGGATCTGAAAAGAATCTTCGCGCGGTATTGCTTGACCCTTGTTTTGGCTGATCTACAATCAATCCAATTTTGCGATATTCATCTTGTTGGTTTCATTGTTTCTTATGGATCCTGAAGACCCGAAATCCAAATCATAACTGATTTTTAGTATATGTTCCATAAGTCGTATTCTTGCATGTAGTGGTGATAATCCAAATTTATATGCATCGGTATTATCTAATGATTTTGTCGGAACTTGGTTTACTTGGGTTGATGCTGCTTGGCATATAATGCAGCTGGATGCAGCCTTCGTGTTAGTCAAAGCCTGACCTACTTTTCCATCTATCATTGTAAGTAATAATTGGTAGCTTACTTCAATTTGCTGCCCATCTAACTGTAATTGTAATGGCCGTAGTGTTGCAATTTGGGCCTTGATATCACTAATTTCTTTGTTAATGGCACCACGAGTTTCTTTTTTGAATTCAAATTTGATTGGCCTGCAGTATTTCGTAGAAGATGGTGTCTCATTTTCCCAATATCCATTGTAGTCGAATCTTCCAAAATCTTTTTCAATCGCAATGGTACAATTGATACCATGAACATATCCGAGTCCGAAATATTTTCACATACAACTTGTTTGTATTGGTTTTGTACCGAAGAACCATCACATCCCCATTTGCAAAAAAGAATTAGCTTTGTGTTTCCATATTTCTTTAACGCATTTCCTGGTATTGATTGTAGCAAGCGTTCGGCTGTGTGACCAAGTAGAGATTGTAGTTGTACTTCTGCCGAAATTGGTGTGATTGTAATAGTATCCTTTGATGGCAAACAGTCCATTTTAGCAGCAGTTATGTGATGATATGCTGGATAGATATTTGAGCCCTTTTCAATCGCACGCAATCTGAGCTTAATATATTGCTGTTTTGTTAATTTCAAATCCAGAAATAAGGCTAATGCCTCCTCATCTGTGTACTGTATTGCATCGCTCGGAGTTGGTATACTTTTAAGAAATCGTTTTGTTCTCACTGGACTAGCTCTAATAACTTTTTCAATGATATCCACTTTTGTTAATTGGTTCTGTGATCGTAATTGATGTAGGAAAGATTCTTTTATATTTGTACAACCAATTGCATCGTTAACATCTTTAAGTTTCCGCCTCTTAGATCTATTGCTGCAGTTGTCCAATGATTTGCGTGGTCTTCCAACCTTATCTTGCTTTGCTGTTTCTGCAGCGACAGTAAGTTGGCCTTCTAACCACTTTTCACTTTTTATATAAAACTTTTGTTTACTGTATCTAAGTTCTTTGTAGCGTTTTTATAGTGCTTTAACAAAATTAGATAATTGCTGTAGTATTTCGGTGCTACACGAATTTAAGTTTAATTTTATTTTACCGTAACTAAGAACATCTTCCTGGTTTTTATTTCTAAAATACTCTTTGGCTAGTTCTTTATAACCGAAGCTCTCCATATTTTTCTGAATATTTTTATTTGAGTCTGTTATCATTTATCACTGGCAAATATACGTAAGTACTAGGCTTTAGCAAAAGTACATTTAAATTCAAATACATTTACTTTTTTTAAAGATTCTCAGTATAAAGCTAAATACAAAAGAGCAGCAAAGCAAACAAATAAAGAGAGAGACAAATGTAAAAACAATCTTTATTGTCTTTATATGCTCAGAGTGTAAATATGTGTGAAAAAGTCGCTATATTGTCAACACCATTAATTTAAGTAATTAACAAAAAGTAGCTAGTAAGTAAGCTCGTTACTTTGTGAATAAAAGACTGACCGAGTATTATTGCAAAAATAATAAAAAGCACGCGCTTTTTATTACATGGTGTCAGAAGTGGGATACACAGCGGAATAAGTATCCTGTCATTTCCTGGGACTATCAAAAGAACAAACTAAATTTCATCGAGAAGAACACCACGTGAAAAATGGCATCGAATGATCGTCTGCCTTCGGAGCTGGACTGTACAAACTTAGCCAACGAGTGGCCCGACTGGAAGCGGAATTTTTTAGTATATATGATTGCCAGTGGAAAGGACAAGGAACCAGAAGATACCAAAATTGCCAATTTCATTTGGTTAATCGGGAGTGATGGTGCTAACATCTACAACACTTTGTTTCCGAATGATGGAACAAAAAATTCGTTGTTAGGTACCATTACAGTTGGTACAAATGTTGCTCAGCGTACTCTTAATGATGTCCTAGTGAAATTCGATGGACATTGTTTACCACAACGAAATATCGCAATGGAGTCACACAAATTTAATGTTGTTTCCCAAAAAGAAGGTCAATCATTTATGGAATTCGAAACCAAATTGCGGACTCAATTGCGTTATTGCGAATATAAATGTGAATGTGGCAAACTATATGAGGATCGAATGTTACGCGATCGGATCATTGTGGGGGTCCATGACAAAAAGTTACAACTTAACTTTTGGATGGCCGTGATGAACAATTAAATTGAGTCATTGAGATATGCAAAAGGCATGAAGCCGCGAACTCAAACAAAAGTATACTGGATGCCAAACAACCGGTAGTTAATTCATTGAAAAACGACGACTATACTAAACCAGTCACTAAAATTTGTTTTAACTGCGGAGGCTCTTGGACGACTAGTCATGTAAAGGAATGCCGAGCTAAAGACGCAACGTGCTATTTCTGTCAGAAAAAAGGTCATTTCCAACGAATGTGTCGTAAGCCAAAAAAACCATCAACGGGAAATGAAACCGGTAATGCCAAATCGAAAGTAGCGGAACTCAACTGGAGAGATGTAGTAGGTAAACATAACAATAAGATAATATTAGAAAATAGCATATTAATTAAAAAAAATATTCTTAGGTTAAATGCAATAGCAGCGGTGACTAAGCAGTGGACTAAGAACTATAGAGTAGGAAACAGGGTTGTTACGTTTAAATTGGATACTGGAGCAGATATAAATTGTATACCAGTTGACATTGTTAAGGAATTGGGAATTGAAGCATATAATAAGAATAGAAATATTTCAGTTGTGGATTACAATAATAATAGAATAAAGAGTTTTGGTTTTTGTATTCTTAAGTGCGTAGAAACTATTTCTGGGATTGGGAAAATTGCTGAATTTGTTATTGTTGATCGGAGTCGTGAACCTATACTTGGATTACAAACATGTCAAAAATTTGGATTGATAAAACGTGTAGATGCTAATAGTTGTGAATATAAGGGGTCAAAGGAAGTATTCATGGATAGATACGCAGATGTTTTTCATGGAGTGGGGAAATTTCCAAAAACATTTTCGATTTCATTGAAAGAAGATTCTCAACCAGTATTACACTATAGGAAAAGAGTACCAAATTCATTGTTAGATAAACTAAGGGGTGAATTAGAACGAATGGTGAATGAGGGTATAATTGTTCCCGTTGATTACCCAACAGATTGGGTAAATAATTTACAAATAGTTGAGAAACCGAACGGTGAGCTTCGTATTTGCTTGGACCCGAAGGCATTAAATAATTGTATTAAGCGTGAATATTTTTTGATCCCCACGGTAGATGACCTAGCTTCAAAATTAGTAAATAAAAGTATTTTTTCTGTGTTAGATTTAAAAAGTGGGTTCTGGCACATGGAACTGGACAAAAGAAGTTCAGATTTAACAACATTTCTAACTCCTTTTGGAAGGTTCAGATTCATTCGAGTGCCATTTGGTCTCAACTGTGCGCCAGAAATGTTTCAACAGGAAATGGTCCGAATTTTTGGGGACATGAAAGAAGTTCTGGTATACTTTGACGATGTCGCAATTTGCGCAGCGAATGAGGAGGAACATGATAGGATTATGGAAATAGTTATGAGTAGGGCTAGAGAGAATAACATAAGATTTAACCCGGAAAAGATTCAATATAGGCAAAAGGAAATAAAATTCATGGGAAATATTATTTGTGAAGGAAGAATTAAAGCTGATTTAAAATATCGGGATGCTATATTGAAAATGAAAAGACCTGAGAATAAAGCAGATGTTTTACGGTTTTTAGGTATTTTAAAATATTTAGCAAGGTTTATTCCAAATCTTTCAAGACAATCCTCTGAATTGCGGAATTTAACGCATAATAATGTAGAATTTCAATGGACGGATACACATGAAAGGGAGTTTAAAAATTTATTGGGTATAGTTACGGCTGAGCCAGTATTGGCTATATTTGACCCAAAGGCCCCTGTAATAGTGCAGACGGATGCGTCCAAGGAAGGACTGGGTTGTGTCATTATCCAAAATGGTCATCCTGTGATTTTTGCTTCGAGAACTCTGAGTAAAAGTGAACAGAAATGGGCTCAAATTGAAAAGAAACTTTTGGCAATTCTGTTCGCGTGTCAGCGCTTTCACTTTTTCTTATATGGGCGGGAGTTTACTGTGGAGTCAGACCACAAGCCATTGGAAGCTTTAATAAAACGCGACATAGATGATGTGACGATGCGACTTCAGCGCATGTTTATGTTTTTGTTAAAATATCCATTAATGAAAGTCGTCTATAAACCAGGTAAAGAATTATTATTGGCTGATTGTTTGTCGAGGGCACAATTGCCAGATGTTATGGAGTTGGAAGAACTTTCTGGCGTGCTTCACTCGGTAACAAAATCAGTTTGTTTAACGCCAGAAAATTATATGTACTATCAAGAAATCTTAAGAGGGTATAGCGCATATTTGCGGATTTGTAATTATGTTGTAAATGGATGGCCCGGATTTCACAAACTTGACGAGTTGAGTCAGTTATTCTACAAGCTCAAATCTGAATTACACGTGGAAGATGGTTTATTATTCTTAAATCACAGATTAGTTGTACCGACAAAAATGCAGCGCAAGATGGCAATTTGGCTTCATTCACCGCATCTTGGTATAGAAAAAACGCTTGCCAAAGCAAGAAAACTTTACTACTGGCCTGGTATGAATAAACAGATTAGAGATTTAGAGACTGCCTGTAGAGTCTGCGAAGGATTTAAAAGAAATAATCAAAGGGAACCCTTGCTTCAGGATGAGATTCCAAATTATCCATTTCATATAGTAGCAATGGATCTTTTCGATTATGCTGGTCGCACGTATATAGCAGTGATTGATGCGTATTCAAACTTCCTGATTTCTTTACCTATTCAAAAAAAGACGTCTGCGCATATCATAGATACTATTTGCCGAATACTTAATCATTTGGGATACCCGACTGTAATTAGGTGCGATAATAGTCCGTTTGGATCTGGGGAATTCTCGAAATTTTCTGCGAATTACAATGTTCAATTTAGATTTTCGAGCCCAAGATATCCACAAAGTAACGGACTAGCGGAAAAGGGGGTCTCAATTGCAAAAAATATTCTTAAGCGCTGTGTTAAGACAGGTGAGGAAAACCAATTTCAGTATCGACTCCTAGAATACAACACAACCCCGTTAGCAGATATGCGTGTTACTCCATCTGAATTATTTTTTTAGAGGCTAGTTAAAACAAAATTACCAATAGCTGGTTCACTTCTTAAACCGAACAGCATCAATCAGCAGGAAATTAGACAAAGAATTGAGAAAAAACGAGAAAAACAAAACTACTATTATGATAGGAATGCTAAGCCTTTGTCAAAGTTGCAAGACAATGAATTAGTTTTATTTAAAAAAAATGGGAGAGAATGGCATTATGGTAGGATAGTATCGGCTTATAATAATAGATCATATATTGTTAAAGATAACTTTGACAATCATTTTAGGCGGAATAGACGATTTATTGTAAGAACAAAGAATGATGATTTTAATGCTTCTGGTTTGTTATATGAGGAAGGTGGTACGGGATCGCGGGATAAAATTACAGACGTCATACCATCACCAGAGGAGGTTTGTGACAATAGTACAACTGAAGGTCCAAGTAGCATAAACGAGCCAGTTGTTTCAGGGGAGGTCTCTGCCCCTATTGAAATAAATCCTGAAAGCACTGGTTCACACATTAGTAGTGATAGGACCAACCGTGAGAATTCCAGCGGGCTTACAATAACCAGAAGTGGTCGGACTGTGAGACCGCCACTTAGATTTGGTAGAGATTATGGGGTTGATTCTTTGTCCACATGCTAGCAACTTTAATTTTTATAAATGTTACTAAAACTTATTAAAAAAAAAAAAAAAAAAACGTGTAAATATGTGTGAAAAAGTCGCTATATTGTCAACACCATTAATTTAAGTAATTAACAAAAAGTAGCTAGTAAGTAAGCTCGTTACTTTGTGAATAAAAGACTGACAGAGTATTATTGCAAAAATAATAAAAAGCACGCGCTTTTTATTACACAGAGCATTTACATTTACTCATTCTTGCTTACTATAAGCAAGTCAAAGTAAAACAAATATTTGCTGATATGCTGTAAGTATTTTTCTAAGTATTTATTTTACCATATGAGTATTTTAAGCATTGAAATCAAGCAATAGTTATGACTATTTAATGTTTTTTATTTGCAGACGATTCCTTATAATTAATAAAAAACTAATTGAAAAATTAAATATTTGAGTAATTAAATGTTGGTTTAATAAAATTTTATTTTTATTTTTATAAAAAAATTGTTTCTTTACATTTTTAAGAAGCATATGCCCTCCCCAATAACGGTTAAACAACGCTTGAGTGTTTAGTTACAGTTCATGCTAAATTTACATAAATTATTTTTTTTTTCTTTCGAATAATTTTTGTAGAAGATTTTACAAAGTCATAAGTCACATGCGAACAATTGCAGGAGATATGCAAATAAAGATTTGTAAACTTATTCAAATCAAAACTTAAAATTTTTTGCAGTTTAAGCTATTTCTTAAATTTTTTTTTTTTCAAGTAGATATGTTGATAATTTGATATTAGAATCAAATTAAACAAAAATGTAATTTCATACAAATAAAATAAAAATTACAAAAATACTCAAGTATTATACTAAATGGTTTAAGTACTGCTTGCCGTATTTGCATGTCTTATTATTATTTTTGCTTACTTTTCCTATGCTCTACCACTTGCTGTATTTATTTTGTACAAACACAATATTTATTGTGCCTGTTTCTTATAAGAGAACAGCCATTTGCTTTTTTAAGAGAAGAGTACCATAAAACAAATAAACGAAAAAAAGAGGATGTACTCAATTACTTGTTTTTTGTACTTTTGCAAAAGCCTAGTAAGTACGTATACGTAAAGGATTAACTTATTATTGAGTAATCCCTTATCGAATCCGTAGTTTTATACATTTTTAGATACATGTTATTCACACATTGATCTTTAATTTCATAGCAGGTGGTACTTAAATTGAACAAAACTGCACTTGTTATCCAGACCTTAATATCAGGGAAAACTAATTAGTATCTCGCCAATATGGGGTTCTTTTTATCTTTAATGGTTTAATGTCGCGATTATTATTGTGAAATTGTTTATGACTTTGGCTGACCGTAACAGTTATATTAGAAAGAGATCATATGTTTACTGTAGAACCTATTGTGATATTTTTATTACTGATTTTTTTGCTGATCAAAACAAAGCCATAAAACCCTTTCGCAGGTATTATATTTAATTATTTTAGTTTTACGTAGTCTAAAGTAAAAAACATAAACCTTTAGGCAAAAAAGTGAAAATTTAATACACCATTGTATACGAGTAATTATAGGGGTGTTTAAATTATCGTAATTTGAATTTTTTTTAAAGAATTTCATTAAAATTAAAAAAGTGTTCTACCGGCGGGTCGTGGCGGGTGCAAAAGTATATATAGGGTTAAAGAAGACACCTTCCACTTTCTTCGGGTGGTATACGTTTCTTGTTCCCTTTTGTTCCCTAGAAGTTCTATTCCACTAAAATTTAAATTTCCGAAAAATATAGTAGTTTCATAAATATTTCGTAACACCTCTAATATTAAACGCTAGAGCGGTAACCACTTACCACAACTAAAGGCTATAATCCTACCAACATTATAAAAAAGACCGCAGGCCATTATCGATGATAGCTTGCGAGTAGTAACCATTTATTTTTGACAAAAAACTGATAAAAAAACACCTTTTTTTGAAATAACAAAAACAGTTGAGTTTGACAGCATGCCACGCCCACAAATATCAATATTTTAACCTAATTTTTTGGCTACCTTAATATGGATATATTAGCTCCAAAATGGGGTAAAAATTTTAAAAATCGGTGACAAAAAAAATTCGACTTTTGGCCAATGAAAAACGATTTTCAGCCACTGTGCGATGGTGGAACAATTCAAAATATAATCCGTACGAATTATGCAGACATGAACTACTCAAAGCGGAAGGTGTTCACCTTACGGCATAGCAGATATCGTGTTCAAGTAAAACACTTTATTGGTTTATTTATTATTATTGATTTTATATTCTAAAAGAGCTACGAAATCCTATGTCATCAAGTAAACATAAGAGGTTATATTACTTGTGGATAATGGTCTCATGTATTACTCATAATATATCATTTAGTGACGACGCACAGTGGCTGAAAATCGTTTTTCATTAGCCAAAAGTCTAATTTTTTTGTAACCGATTTTTTAAATTTTTACGACTTTTTAAAGTTAATATATCCATATTAAGGTAGCCAAAAAATTAGGTTAAACTATTGATAATTGTGGGCGTGGCACGCTGTCAAACTCAACTGTATTTGTTATTTCAGATAAAGGTGTTTTTTTATTAGTTTTTTGTCAAAAATAAATTGTTACTACTCGCAAGCTATCATCGATAATGGCCTGCGGTCTTTTTTATAATGTTGGTAGGATTATAGTCTTTAGTTGTTGTAAGTGGTTACCGCTCTAGCGTTTAATATTAGAGGTGTTATGAAATATTTATGAAACTACTATATCTTTCTGAAATTTAAACTTTAGTGGAATAGAACTTCTAGGGAACAAGAAACGTATACCACCCGGAGAAAGGCGAAAGTGTCTTCTTTAACCCTATATATACTTTTGCGCCCGCCACGATCCGCGGGTAGAACACTTTTTTAATTTTAATGAAATTACTCTAAAAAAATCAAATTACGATAATTTAAACAGCCCTATAATTACTCGTATACAATGGTTTATTAAATTTTCACTTTTTTGCATAAAGGTTTATGTTTTTTTACTTTAGAAAAACGCAAAAAAAATCAGTCATAAAAATATCACAATGGGCTCTACAGTAAACATATGATCCCTTTCTAATATAACTGTTAGGGTCAGCCAAAATCACAAACAATTTTATAATAATAATAGCAACATTAAACCACTAAAGATAAAAAGAACCCCATATTGGCGAGATATTAATTAGTTTTACCTGATATTAAGGTCTGGATAACAAGTGCTGTTTTTTTCAATTTAAGTACCACCTGCTATGAAATTGAACATCAGTATGTGAATAACATGTACATATCTAAAAATGTATAAAACTACGGATTCGATAAGGGATTACTCACGTACGTATATTTGCAAGTGATAAATCATAACAGACTCAAATAAAAATATTCAGAAAAATATGGAGAGCTTCGGTTATAAAGAACTGGCCGAAGAGTATTTTAGAAATAAAAACCAGGAAGATGTTCTTAGTTACGGTAAAATAAAATTAAACTTAAATTCGTGTAGCACCGAAATACTACAGCAATTATCTAATTTTGTTAAAGCACTATAAAAACGCTACAAAGAACTTAGATACAGTAAACAAAAGTTTTATATAAAAAGTGAAAAGTGGTTAGAAGGCCAACTTACTGTCGCTGCAGAAACAGCAAAGCAAGATAAGGTTGGAAGACCACGCAAATCATTGGACAACTGCAGCAATAGATCTAAGAGGCGGAAACTTAAAGATGTTAACGATGCAATTGGTTGTACAAATATAAAAGAATCTTTCCTACATCAATTACGATCACAGAACCAATTAACAAAAGTGGATATCATTGAAAAAGTTATTAGAGCTAGTCCAGTGAGAACAAAACGATTTCTTAAAAGTATACCAACTCCGAGCGATGCAATACAGTACACAGATGAGGAGGCATTAGCCTTATTTCTGGATTTGAAATTAACAAAACAGCAATATATTAAGCTCAGATTGCGTGCGATTGAAAAGGGCTCAAATATCTATCCAGCATATCATCACATAACTGCTGCTAAAATGGACTGTTTGCCATCAAAGGATACTATTACAATCACACCAATTTCGGCAGAAGTACAACTACAATCTCTACTTGGTCACACAGCCGAACGCTTGCTACAATCAATACCAGGAAATGCGTTAAAGAAATATGGAAACACAAAGCTAATTCTTTTTTGCAAATGGGGATGTGATGGTTCTTCGGTACAAAACCAATACAAACAAGTTGTATGTGAAAATATTTCGGACTCGGATATGTTCATGGTATCAATTGTACCATTGCGATTGAAAAAGATTTTGGAAGATTCGACTACAATGGATATTTGGAAAATGAGACACCATCTTCTACGAAATACTGCAGGCCAATCAAATTTGAATTCAAAAAAGAAACTCGTGGTGCCATTAACAAAGAAATTAGTGATATCAAGGCCCAAATTGCAACACTACGGCCATTACAATTACAGTTAGATGGGCAGCAAATTGAAGTAAGCTACCAATTAGTCCCTACAATGATAGATGGAAAAGTAGGTCAGGCTTTGACTAACACGAAGGCTGCATCCAGCTGCATTATATGCCAAGCAGCATCATCCCAATTAAACCAAATTCCGACAAAATCATTAGATAATACCGATGCATATGAATTTGGATTATCACCACTACATGCAAGAATACGACTTATGGAACATATACTAAAAATCAGTTATGATTTGGATTTCGGGTCTTCAGAATCCATAAGAAACAATGAAACCAACAAAGAGTTAAGAAGTTCAAAAAAGAAACATGTTCAAGATGAATATCGCAAAATTGGATTGATTATAGATCAGCCAAAACAAGGGTCAGGCAATACAAATGATGGTAATACCGCACGAAGATTCTTTTCAGATCCAGAAACAGCATCCGAAATAACAGGAGTGGATTTAAATCTTATTTTCAGATTTAAAATAATGTACTTGCGTGCAATGAAGAAATTGACTCTAAACAATTTGGAGATTGTGCTAAGGAAACTGCAAAAATATATACAACCAACTACCCAAGGAGAAATATGTCTGCAACAGTTTACAAAATCCTTTCTCATGGAAAAGATATCATTAAATATCATTTGGTGCCACTTGGAGATCTATCAGAGGAGGCTCAGGAAAAAAGGAACAAGGATTACAGATTTTATAGAGAGCACAATACTAGAAAAATTTCACGAAATTCCATAAATGAAGATCTATTTAATATATTATTGGCAACGTCAGATCCGTTCATCTCCAATATTCGAAATAAATGGAAAGTGGAACATCGGGATTTAGATGAAGAAGCTAAAAAACTACTAAAGAACAGAAATAGCACAGAGCAAAATATAGAATATTTGCAATCAATATTTGTGTCAAATGAATAATAATTATAGTTGCCTTTCATTGTTATTTAAGTACGAAAAACATAGTATTAGTAAAAAATAACAATAAATAGCACCTACTTTTGCAGCAAAAAATAAAAAATTTTTCTGTGGTAACAGCAAAATCTCCAGTTAATTTTACTATTTTTTTTTTGAGTGTAAAATTTTTTTTTGAGTGTAACATTAAAAAAATTCCATTATCACAAAAAATAATTATAATTATTATTAAGTTCCAAATATAAAATTTTTTAATATGCAAATAAAAAAAATAAAACCATATTTCATTCCAAAAGTTAAAAAAAATCAAAAGTTCAACTTTGACTAGAAGTCCTTAAAAAGTCCTCAATCAATTTTAATGTAATTAAAACAGAGTCAAGCTGAACTAAGTATCTATCCATAAAAATTACTTCAATATTTTGATCGGTTCAAAAGTTACAGAATTTTGGCCAATGAAAAACGATTTTCAGCCACTGTGCGACGATTTTGATTATAATAGTAGCTACCCAACGGAAGATTGTCCCGAAACAATAAGCGAATAAATTTTTCAAAACAAGTTCGACATTAGCGACAGGCTATTTATCAAATTATGTTTGGATAAAAAGTTTTTTTGTAAGTAGAAAAGCGTGATATTTAATATTTATGGAAATATATATTTTTAAATGTGCACATACCATACCATATTTTTAAATTTTTTGTTTTGGAACCTAAAGCTCCTTTTGTATTTTAATTCTGGCTCATATCTAGCGATTCGTTCACTTTTCCTCAATTTCTAAAGATTTTATTCTTTCATCTTTCTCTATCTCTTTTATTTTTAATCTCAATTTCTGTTTTTTTTTTTTATTGCATTTCAGCGTCAAACTTTTATTTTTGAAATTTAAATTCCTCTTCGAATTTCTCTTTTTCAAAATTTATTTTTAAGCGCTGAGTATCATTTTTCTGCGGTTGAAACTTAGCTTGTTGCAAAAGAGAGGTTTTTTACATATGCAAAAATGTTGTGTACCAGTGCCAGCAATCGTTAGGCAGATCCATAATTCAACTACCTCTGGGTTAAATTCATGATCAGGTCACATATTTTGTTCTTCGGGTTTCTTTACAGAAGCCCACACAGAAAGAAAGAAAATAGTACACAGTTTCGACGCCAAAGATCCTCTAGAGTGAAATCGTTGTCTTCACAACATATCCTGGCTTCGACATTCAGGTAAAACAACTCCAGAAGTTCGTTATGTTGAATTGTGCGCCGCGCACAACCACCTTGTGCAATTAGTAATGAAACAAAATTTTGCTAGGAATGAAAGTCGAAAGCAAATCGTGATTAAACAGGGATAAAAGTCTTGGCTTAATCAGACGTACAAAGATGCAGCCAGATCCGGAATTGAAGCTCTTAATATCTGGCGTAACGATAAAAATCCAGATACTGTCTCGCTGCGCAAAAGGCGATATCTTCATGTGCCAGAGTACTAAGGCGCGAAAAAGCTCTAAATAAGCAGCGCTTTAGCTCTTGCTGCTAAGGGTAGCAAATGCTTCTGGTCATTCATTAAAAGAATCAAGGATAATGCTAGTTCTTCAATTCCAACTATTTTAAAAGATGACAAAATATTCACCGACCCGGTTGATAAAGCTAATCTAGTGGCCGAATCCACTGCCCGACCTCGAAAGAGTATCTGTAACTATGCCAGAATTATTTATTCGAGCACCTGTAGTTAAAAAGGTATTGGCTGATCTCAATGTAAATAAATCTGCTGGACCGGATGGAATCCCAGCACTGGTCTTGAAGCAGTGCTGTTCGACGTTGGCTTGTCCATTAGCCAAACTTTTTTTGAAAGTTACCTCCCAATAGCGATATGTTTCGCACTTTCCAAAGTGATGGAAAGTATGGTTAACTTCCATCTTGTGAGTTATTTAGAGTCCATAATTTACTAAACGACCGCCAGTATGGTTTTCGTAGGGGCCGCTCTACTAGTGACTTACTGACACTCCTCTCGGAGAAATGATGTAATTCTATTCACCATTTTGGCGAAAGTAAGGTGGTGGCTCTAGTTATCTCCAAAGCGTTTGACAGGGTCTGGCATGGGCCACTTCTGGCAAACCTAGGTGCTTTTGGTGTCCGTAATGCCCTCGCTCGGTTTATATCGAGCTTCTACTATTCGATTTGTTATAAATGGGATCTCATCAGACGAGTTCAAGATAAATTCAGGGGTACCACAAGGCTCCGTTCTCTCTCCTATCCTGTTTCTTATCTTTCTTAATGACTTATTATGCAAAACTTCGAACTCTAACGATTCCTTGGCAGATGACAGCAGCAGAAGCCATTGCTACTCATTTGACCATAGGCCAAGTCCGTTGGAGATTAGGGCTATGAGGAAAAATATGCATGATACTATAAATCAAGAACTTGTAACAAACTCTGAATGGGGTCATACGAATCGAGTCGATTTTAATACTTGGAAGACACAGTGCTATATGCTTACGCATAAACGTATTACCCTACATCTGTGATTATGGGTGATATAAATAAAGAGGAATTAAAAGCCTTTGATGTTCTGGGCATGAAAATTCAGTGTGATTTTTGATGTACTGAGCACATTTTTCATATCGCTAAAGAATCATTCAAGTGCCTCGGTTTTTTAAGATGGTGTAAGAGATACTTCACCCCTTCTGATATCCTTACTACCACAAACATCCGGCCGAAAATGGAATACAACTCTCACATATGGGCCGGTGCTTCAAAGTCAATTCTGAAACTACTGGACCGCGTACAGGAGGGGGCGAAAAGACTCATTGGTGACAATAGTGTAGCCAACTGTATTGACTCACTGGAGCATCGTTGCAACTTGGGAAGTGTTACGATGTTTTATCGTTACTTCAATGGAATATGCTCTAATGAAGTAAAGGAACATAATCCTGAGACCCACTCTTACTTACAAGCAACACGTTCCTCATTAAGATCACATCCATTTGTGGTCGATATAACAATTAATCGCACTGCGCATCGCAGAAACATTTCTTTCTTTGATCGAATAGCTCGTGTGTGGAACGAGCTCCCTGCAGATGTCTTTCCTGTCATACGCAGCATTGAGAGGTTCAAATCGAATGTCTACAAGCACTACTCTCGCTATCCTCCTTAAACTATCTTATTTTCCTAATTATAGCGCAATACACTGCATAAATAGGGGTCATCCCCTGAGTACTGGTCCAATTGAAAAAAAAAAACAAAATCATAAACGACCTGCAAAATTTCTTTTGTGCCTGAAATGTTTTGTAAAGCATTAAAAACTAAAATAGAAATTTCTGGAAAAATACTATATGCAAAATATTTTTGTCTCTAACTTCATAGGTGCATGGGTGCACCTGTGTGCTGTGGTTTTATCACATTTCGTATGTGCGCATGTATATGTGTACGTTTTTTGATTATGATGTTGCCTGTCTACCTGTATTTTTATATATATTTTTATTTGCTAATAATCATTTCCTTGTTGAACCTTCGTAGTGAACGGACGTATAAGCGGAGTTTTTTCTTACATACTAAACAAACAAAAATTACAAAAAAAAATATTCTTAATAAGTACTGATTCGTAATAAGTACTGATTTTGTGAAATTTGCTTTATTTGCCCTAATAATATTTTTCATATAATCTGAAACAAAAAAACACAAACAAAGTGACTGAGGAATACTCTGCATGAGTACCTCAAAAACAAAAAATTGTGAAGTAAGTTCTAACGCAGAAATGCCTATCTTACTATGAGTTCGGAAGCTCTTAATGCAAACAATAAAAATAAAAAATGTGATGATAGTCTTTTTCTAACGGCAAAGCCAATTTTACGTGAGCAATCAACTTCGCTTACTCCGATGCCAAGTAGTGATTCGATAACCAGTTATCACTATAGACAATAATAATCAGAAACCTAAAGTGCCTGTCGGACAGATATATCACAGTAGTAAAGCGCGGGGGGAAACCCAAATTCATCTAAAATCTCATCGGTTCCCATGATATCCAGGGCTAACGACGCCAACTCAGCTAACCGTCAAAACCGTTTTAAAATTTTTCAAGATATCACTGACAAACCCGACGTATCCTCGAAGAAAGCCTCAAAACCACCTCCAATCTTTTTGAGGGGAAAAAATTCAAACAGCCTTATTAAAAAATTAATTTCGGTCATTGGTGAAAAGGCATTTCACATTGTTCCAATAAAACGTAGTAATATTGATGAAACAAAGATTCAAATATATAAGGAAAAAGATTTCCGCAAAATGGATAACGAATTTGAAAAAAATAAAACAAGTTTCTACACATTCCAGCTTAAGAGTGCTAAAGGCCATATATTCGTATGTTGTTCCTGAGGAAATAAAAGATGCTCTCACCCTCCAGGGATTTAAGGTAAAGAATGTCTCTAACATAATAAACAGGGAGAAGATCCCCCAACCCTTATTTCGCGTTGAACTGGAGCCAAATGATATTAAATTGAAGAAAAATGAGACACATCCTATTTATAATTTAAAATATCTCTTATAACGAAAAATCACAGTTGAAGAACCACACAAGCGTTCTGGACCCGTACAGTGCCATAATTGTCAAGAATATGGCCACACAAAAACTTATTGTAAATTACCTACTGTTTGTGTTGTGTGCGGTGAATTACACAATCCGGCTATTTGCAATAAGTCGAAAGACCGGAAGGAAAAAAAGTGCAGTAATTGTGGAGGTAATCACACTGCTAACTACAGAGGATGCCCTAAACTAAAATTATTTTTTTAAATAAAATTTAAACACAAGTTGATATGCGAAAGTGGAGCTGGATTGGCCACGTTCTGAGAAGAGCAGACGATGATATTGCGAAAGTGGCGATTGAATGGAACGACCAAGGCAGCAGAAGAAGGGGCAGACCAGCTAATACTTGGAGAAGACAAACTGAATTTGAAGCGAACTCTAACAGAATGTCATGGTCTGAAATGAAACTGCTGGCACAAGACCGATCAAAATGGAAAAGCTTTGTTATGGCCCTTTGTTCCACCATGGAACTACAGGAATGAATATATATATATATATATATATATATATATATATATATATATATATATATATACATATATATATATATGCCTGGGGCTTTATTGTTGTCAGTAACATATTTGAAAAGAAATTTATTAATATAACAAAAGAAAGTAGTGTTTTAGGACAGCCTAGTTTGACTGCCCGTAAGTTATCATAAATGTGTTACGATAACTTTAATAAGCCCTATGGTTCGAATTGGACCAAATTTTAATTTATTTACTATAAACTTTGTTGTCTCTTCACCTTTCTTTGAATAAATAATTTGTGACTTTATTACACTGCTTTGCAAAAAAAAGGAAACATCAACTTCTTCGTTTAACGGTTTAAGTTCAACATCAAGCCTTTCATTATTCTTGCATTTTACAATTTATGCCATAGGTACATAAAATTTAAAAATGACAATAAAATCAAAGCGGTAAAATCTCTACTTATATTTGTATGTATGCACAAATATTTTGTATGTATGTCTGTATGATTGTTAATTGTAATGCAAACATACATCCATATACGTGCATTTAAAACTGAACAGCGGAAAATACCATAAAATTGAATGCACTTGTAAACATTAGGGTGGCTTATAACAAAATTTTCAATCAGCATGCATGAACAAATATTAAAGACTAAAGTTAACAAAATTTCTTATATACCACGTTTATACGCACGTCTTATTTGCAAATAGAACTATTTGCAAATAACTAATTCACTGTTTATACGGGAAATTGCATACAGAACTTATGTTATTATTAGTGATGCCATGTGACAAAAATATGATTGTTTGGTAAGTAAAACACAAAAAACGTTCATGAAGTGGCAACGTCTTACTTTTTATTTGCAAATAGTGTCGTTATTCACGACTTGTTTCAGTAACTCACTGAAAGTTACAATAAAAAAGTTATACGGCAACATTCTTCTTTTTTATTTGCAAATAAGACGTGCGTATAAACGTAGTAATAGTGACTTAACAAGTAGTTTCAAGAATACACACTGAAGTTGCCACCACAGCTATAGTTAGTAATCTGTGGTTGCCACTGTTCTTAATAAATAATTATTGTCGCCATTTGCTACTACTTTATGCGCAATTATTTTTTAAATTAGGCAAACAATTGATAGTTAATAAATATTTTGAATATAACTTAACAAAAATAATTAAGTTTTATTGGAAATAGCTTGTTTAGTTAAAAAAATTAAATATGTTTCTCGTCGAAAGAAATATTTATCTACTCTGGCAAGCATCGGTGTATTTTCGAAGAACAAAAACACCTGACAACTAAAAAGTAAATGCAAATCACAAAAGCAAATAACAACAATTGTTACAATAGAAAGTGTTTGCAATTTTTTTTATCTTTTAGCCAATTTTTTGGTACAAAATCATCAGTTTTACTCTTAAAATAAATAAAAAACAAATAAATGTGTTCAATTAATGAGTTTTTATTGAGTTAAATATAAAAAGCCGTCCAAAATTAAGATAGTGATTTCAGATCGTCAGCCACATAGCTGACCGGTTCCAAATCACAACAGTTCAAAAAGTTATGTGCGCAGAACACCTTTTTTGTGAATTCAAACCACTTTCACAAAAAGTGATTTGCAGAACATGCCTGATAATGTTGGTATCTGAGACTCATTTGACTTCGAGAAACCTTTTTAAAATGAGTGGCTACACCTTATATGATACAAAGGACCCGAGAGGAAGAGCATGCGGAGGATCAGCAGTTCTAATAAAGTCAAGACTCAAGCACTATGTTTGCTGGGATACAGTAAAGTGAAGTAGTGTTTTTTTTCTGCCGGCTCGTATTTTGAGTTTTTTTAAATTATATCACAAGTCCGGTTTGACTTTTTGCTGCATATATTTGTTCGCTGATATTTGTACTGTCGTGGAACAGTGAAGTGTAGGGGTTGTGACTAATAAAACTTGCAATAACATCAAAATTTGTAGTTTGCTAATTGGATTTTGGCTGTTTATATATGCTAAAAGTCTTTATTACAACATATTACAACGTTGCATATGATTGATCTCTTTCATACGCATTAAATACAACATTGTCACAGCTCCATCTACGCTCATAGTGTTTTGGTTTGTGCCTTCGATATAAGTGGATTTTACCTGTGTTGTCGTATTTGTATTTCTTACGAGCTCATCGATATAATAAATATCATCATTCATTGTGTAACGTCTCATCACCTGTTTGTTTTAAGGCCCAACTATAATGTGCTTAACCAAACTTAAGCTAGTGTCAAAATTCAACGAAAAGCATATCAAATGCTTAAGTAAATTACTAAAGACTTTTAGATGGCTATATTGTACTTATTGAGCTTAAAAACTTTTTACACTTAGTTGCAAACATTTGTACTTTTGGAAAACTATTTTCGTTTTTATTTCTTTAAAATGTAATATTTTTGACGAAATTCATTTAATTTGTAAAAGTTATAAATATATTACCATAAACAAGTAACTCCAAGTTTATCTTTTATTTATTTATAAAGTAAACGAAAACTAAAATAAAAAAAGTACTAAAAAAACAACAGTGGTTGCTTCTTTTAATTGTAAACAATTATATGTATCTATTGTGTACAGTGTTTATTGGAAAATTTTTAAAAATGGATAGAAGACTGAAATTCCTGAAGACAGTGAAGTTAATAAATTGTGCATTTGATGGAATATGTGTTCTTCAAGAAATAAGAGAGACGGTGACGAAAAGAAAACGCTCCTGCTCAGTACGGGAAATAAATAGAGACAGAAAGATGAATGGGTTCTTGATGAGTCATTTGCTTAAGCAAGAGCGAAATTTAACGCACTTTCCTTAAGCAAATGACACTTGACGAAACTTGACGAAAAGTTACTTAAGTACATTATAGTTGTATACATTTGATTGTGTGTATTCGCACATTTGCTTAATTTGCATTAAGTACATTATAGTTAGGCTTTTACTCAGTAAAGTATGGAGTGTTCTAATACAAAGTGTACTTCTACGGGCACTGATCGTATGGTGTCGTGCTGGTTGTGCTTTAATCATTTCCATTTGAAATGTAGTAGTCTTAAGGTGCGTGACGCTGATGCTTTGGCGGATCCACTCAAATCTCTTCATTGGACTTGCATGGGCTGTAAAAATGTAAAAATTGAGTTTTATAATTTTTTTAAAAACACTAAGTTTGATTTTGATGAAATTAGCAAGGAGTTTCAAGGGTTGTAGGCTAAATTATCTAAATATGGTGAATTATTCTGTAAATACACGAATTTAGATAAATTTGTTAGCGCACAAAATAATTGCTCTCTGGGACGTAATATGGTTATTACTAGATCTGCTGCATCTTAAAATATAGTTTCTGTTCCTGATTCTGGTTTAGCTGCTCCATCAAATTCTTTTATAACGTTATCACCAACTAATATGGGCAATGAGCTCAATTCTCGGCATTTGGAAGCCGAAAGTTCCTTGTTGCCAGTTGCAAATTCCAATGTTTCAACTAAGACACCGTTAGCTGTTACACCAAATTCCTTAGAATTCAGTGCGCCATTGCCAGAAATATCTGTCAATAACACAACAGAACCAGCAAGTATTCGAAATTCAACTTCTGTACCATATACACCTCAAGTCACTCCCAAGCCGTTGAAGGTTATACCTCCTAGCAGACATTTTTGTATCTCGCTTGGCATCAGATACTACAATTGATGATGTTGAATATTATATAAAATCTAAGATACCTATGATTAATAATATATCTGTGTATAAATTTTCATACACCAGCCCGAGAGACATAGCATCTTTTAAGGTTTTGGTTGCTGATGAATCCTTTAAATATGTACTTGATCAAAAATTTTGGCCAGCCAGTGCATTTGTACGTGAATACATATATAATGTAAACCGAAGAAATATAGGACGCCTTCCGGTACCAACTAACCAAAAAAACTCAATATAACAACTGATCTGCCAACCTGATGCTCATTTTCTCGTCCTTTCAATAATGAGTTAAAATTTTTTTCCCAAAATGCATCTGGTATTCGTACTAAATTATCTGATGTCTATAAATTTACTGCTCAAGCTGATTATGATGTTATTGTATTGTGGAAACTTGGTTAATCCCGGCTATTTGTGATGCTGAATTTTGTGACTTACATCAATACCAAGTGTTTCATAAGGACCGTGATCTTGAAAGTTTGGGAAAATCTCGTGGTGGAGGTGTGTGTATTGCTGTTAAAAGAACTTTAAATGCTAAACTTGCTGCTCTTTCTGATACAAACCCTGTATTGGACCAACTTTGTGTATGCATTACCAGCTCTAAAAATTTTTTAAATCTAGGCTTAGTACAAATCAATTCTTTCACAAATAAATTAAACCGCATTTTGGATTTAATATTTGTTCCTGAAGCGATTAAATACTCGTTATCTGTTTGTCCTTTTCCTATGTGTATAACTGACATGCATCACATCCCTTTAATTTTTGTACTATCTCATTTTAAATTTATTTCTATTTGCAAAAGCGATAATAATATTTATAATTTTAATGATTGTGATTATGATAATTTGAATGCGGAAATTAAATCTATAAGTTGGAATAATCTATTTGATGCTAAGGATATGGCATATTGTTATAACATATTTATTAATACTTTAAATAATCTCATTGATCGTTTCGTTCCTTTTTTGCCACAAAAAGTTCACAAACTTCCATGGTATACTAAGGGTTTAAAAAAGCTAAAAAATCTTAGAAACAAAAATTATAAAAAATTTAATCAAACTGGTGATTTACATTACAAAACACTCTATGAACATTATATGCGTGAATTTAATTTTCTTGATAAGTTTTTACATAATCAATATACATGTATAAAGCCTATTGTTGACTTCGGTTATGTTCAATTAACATTTAACGATATCGTAAATAGCATAAGAAATATTAAGAATTCTTTTGGTATTGACGTCGATGGTTTGAGTTCATTTTTTATAAAGAATCTGGCTGAAAGTTTGAGTAAACCTTTACTGTACCTTTTTAATAAATCGTTGGATGAAGTAATGTTTTATTGATAGATGGAAAATTGCTTCGATTACCCCTGTCTTCAAAACTGGTGATAAATCGAACGTTATTAACTATCGTCCAATTTCAAAATTGTCTAATATTTCAAAAATGTTTGAGTATGTAATTAAGGAAAAGATGTTTTTTGCACTAAAGCGGTATATTTCTGTTGAGCAGCATGGCTTCTTTCCTAGTCGTTCTACCACTACAAGCTGTGCTGTCTTTAATCACTTCTGTATATCTGTTTTTGAAAAACATAACCAAGTTGATGCAATTTTTATTGATCTGTGTAAAGCGTTTGCACATAATATACTGTACCTTAAATTAAGTAAAATCGGTTTTTATGCCAAGTTTCTTAATTGGTTTATGTCCTATTTGTCGAATAGAAAATACACTGTTGTTTTAGAAAATTTTGTGTCCTTGCCATATACTTCAACCTCAGGTGTGCCACAGGGTAGTATATTAGGCCCGTTATTGTTTGTAATTTTTATTAATGACATTGGTAGTTATTGTGCTAGTTCACAATTTTTATTGTATGCTGATGACCTGAAACTTTATAAGGAAATTACTTCTGACAATGATGTCATCGCTCTTCAACTTTGCATCGATGAAATATTCTATTGGTGCAGTATTAATAATTTACCTTTGAATGTGGATAAATATTTTCAAATGAGCTTTCATAGGTCTAATATTCGTAATCTAATAGCATCCCAGTACAAGTTAAGCAACTTTAACTTAAAAGTTGTTAACCAAGTGCTAGATCTTGGCATTGTTTTGGATTGTGAACTTAACTTTAATGCACATCTTCATTATATTATACCTAGAGCTTATTCTGCTTGTGCATTTATAAGAAGAAACAGTCAGAACTTTTCGGATCCCATAATATTAAAAATTTTATACACTGCTTTTGTTCGCTCGAAGTTAGAGTATTGTTCTTTTGTTTGGAACCCTTTTTATAATGTACATACTGATAGAATTGAAAGGATTCACAAGAAATTTGTTAAATTTGCACTTCGTAATGATCTTTCAATGCTGGTCCCGACTACATGTAATGCTCGTTGTTTTCTTTTGGGATTAAAGCCACTTTATGTACGGCGTACTATTCATTCCGTTAGGATTGTCTATAATTTGATTAATAGTTTTATCGATTGTGAATACCTATTAAGTTTGATTGGATTTTTTGTACCTTTTCAACACCTTAGATCCAATAACCATACTCTTGTTACTCATGTTACTAATTATGGAATGCGTGAACCTTTGTTACGAGTTTTGAATAATATAAATAAGATTTCTAATATTATTGTCTTAGACTTTTCATTGTCTGCTAATGATTTTAATTTGTTATTAGAAAATAAGGATTTATTTAATGTTTTATGTAATTAGTATATTTGTTAGCCTGTAAGGATTATTTTGCATAGGTGAATTAAATTAAATAAATAAATAAATAAATATTCTTGAGAACATTTGTGCAGACCATCTACAAGCAAAGAATATTTGCATCGAAAATTTTTGTTCAAATCTCCTGATATCATCAATTAACTCCCCTCCCAGATTTTTAATCACGAGGATTTTTACAAAACTCTTGGACCTTGTTTCGTAGCAGCTGGCGACTACAATGCAAAACATACGTTCTGGGGATCGCGTCTTATTACACCTAGAGGTCGAGCGTTGTTCAACACAATTTCAGAAATGGGCTTGGACGTCATTTCGAGCGGGGAGCCCACTTACCGGCCTACTGAAAAAAAATTCCAGATGTTATAGATTTTGGCGTCATGAAAAATATCTCTAGGGATTTAATTCATGCTGAAGCTTCTCATGATCTCTCCTCCGATCACTCTCCCACGATCGTTACAATTTGTAGCCCACTAAGAAGTGACTTACCTCACCCATATGTGAAGGTGATAAATCGTGTTAATTGGCTGGGGTTCAAAAATATCTCAGTAGTCATTGTACAGAAAACGTCAAGCTATGAACTCCCGATGATATTGAATTTAACATTGCCAATCTTACCAAAAATATTAAACAGGCTGCTAAACATGCCACTACCTCCCATCAGCAGACTGGGTTTAATAGAATTTATTCTGCGGATGTTGAACGTCTCGTATGTGAAAAAAGAAGAGCTAGAAGGGAATGGCAACAGCACAGATCACCCCGAACATAAAAATAGACTTAAAGAATGCACTAAACGAGTCCAAGAATTACTTGCATCTGAAAAATCTGCTTCTCTTAAAAACTATCTGGAAGGTCTCGATGTCACAGCAGCATCTAATTACTCCTTGTGGCACGCTGCTAGAAAACTTAAAACACCCGTTGAGTTTAAACCACCTCTGCGCACTTCGACCGGAGGTTGGGCAAGAAACAATACTGAAAAAGGTAACATATTTGCTGAGCATTTAAAATACGTATTTACCCCAAACAAATGTACTGGTGCTGTTGATTTGCCGAGTGTAGTTGCTCTACCCCCTCGACCCATCAAGTTTAAGATGCGTGATGTACAAAAACTAATTGCTGAAACCAACCCGAAAAAAGCTCTGGGTATTGATGGAATTAGTAACAAGATGCTGATGAAATTGCCTCGTATTGCTATCAGAATCCTGTTATTTATTTTTAATAGCATTTAACGACTGGAGTATTACCCACACAGCTGGAAACTTGCCATAGTCAAAATGATTCCAAAGGCGGGTAAAGATCTTACTAAGGCTGAGTCATATAGGCCAATAAGTTTACTGTCAACAATTTCAAAGCTCTTCGAAAAACTGCTCATGACAAAGTTGTCCCCAATTCTAACTGATAATGGGTGCATTCCGGACCATCAATTTGGTTTTAGAAGTCAGCATAGCATCATTGAACTAACTCATAGACTGGTTCATTTCATAAGAACATTTGAAGAAAAGAAGTATTATTCTTCCCTCTTTATTGATGTTTCTCAAGCATTTGATAAAGTGTGGCACGAAGGCCTTATTTTTAAATTTGAGGACATATGTATCCATCAACATTGTAAATCTTTTGGAAAGTTACATTCTTGCCTGGAAGTTCACTGTCGTGGAAGGAGACTTCATGAGTGTGCCCGAAACTATCTCATCTGGGGTGCCACAGGGGAGTATACTGGTGCCAGTTTTGTATTTGATTTATACCTGTGATATGCCTCTGAGCAGTAATATCTTCACTTCTACATTTGCCGGTGATACACCCTGCCTTAGTATGCATGAAAACCCTCACGAGGCATCCCGATATCTTCAGGAACATATTAACCTGTTGGAACTGTGGTTGAAGTTATGGAGAATATAAGTAAATGAACAGAAGTGTGTTCATGTCACATTTTCTCTGCGAAGAGACACTTGTTCCCCCATTCGAATCAACAATCAAGTTGTTCCTCAACATTCACAGGTGAAATACCTTGGTATACACCTTGACCGACGGCTGACATGGAAGCACCACATTGACTCTGAGCTAACACAAATAAAACTCAAATTAACTTAGATACATTGGCTGATTGGTAGAAATTCAACCCTCAGTCTACTTTTAATATACAAGTCGCTTTTGAAACCCATATGGTGTTACGGAATTCAGTTATGGGGCACTGCTTCAGCTTCCAATGTAGAGAGAATCCAACGAATGCAAAACAAAATATTAAGGTTAATAACATCGGATCCATGGTACATGAAAAAGTCAATTTTACATCGTGATGTAAATATGCCACTTGTGACCGCTGAAATTGCAAAATATGCAGGCAAATATTTAACAAAACTCGATTCCCATCCTAATTCCCTTGCTCGTAACATCATGAACTTTCCTGGACACATCCGTTTAAAAAAATGGATACTACGGCTTTAGTACGCAACACTCCAGATGAAACTTTTTTAAAATATTTTTCTGCTAAATACGATTCTTATGTATTATTAATTACTATCACTAAATTTATGTCCGACACTGGTTGGGCCTAATAATTATATCTATACTTAAGATTTTTTTTTTCACTAATTTTATTTATTGTATCTTCATTAAAACTGAACTAACAATAAGTATTCAAATCTTAAATATAGATATATAATTAGGCCCAACCAGTGTCGGACATAAACTTAGTGATAGTAATTAAAAATACATAAATGTAGTGTTAAGCACAAAAAATATTTTCAAAAAGTTTCATCTGCAGTGTGGCGTATTAAAGCCGTAGTATCCCTCTTTTTTAAGCGGATGTGTCCAGTAAAGTTCAAGATATTACGAGCAAGGGGATTAGGATGGAGCTCGAGTTTTGTTAAATATTTGCCTGCATATTTTGCAATTTCAGCGGTCACAAGTGGCATATTTAAATCACGATGTAAAACAGAATTTTTTATGTACCAAGGAGCCGATGTTATTAACCTTAAAATTTTGTTTTGCATACGTTGTATTCTCTCTACATTGGAAGCTGAAGCAGTGCCCCATAGCTGAACTCCGTAACACCATATGGGTTTCAAAAGCGACTTGTATATTAAAAGTTTACAATCTAGACTGAGGGTTGAATTTCTACCAATCAGCCAATGTATCTGGGTTAATTTAAGTTTTATTTGTGTCAGCTTAGAGTCAATGTGGTGTTTCCATGTAAGCCGTCGGTCAAGGTGTATACCAAGGTATTTCACCCGTGAATGTTGAGGAACAACTTGATTGTTGATTCGAATGGGGGAACAAGTGTCTCTTCGTAGAGTAAATGTGACATGAACACACTTTTGTTCATTTACTTTTATTCTCAATAAGTTCAACCACAGCTCTAACAGGTTAATATGTTTCTGAAGATATCGGGATGCCTCGTGAGGGTTTTCATGCATGCTAAGGCAGGCTGTATCATCAGCAAATGTAGAGGTTAGGATATTACTGCTTAAAGGCATATCACAGGTATAAATCAAATACAAAACTGGCCCCAGTATACTCCCCTGTGGCACACCGGATGAGATAGTTTCGGGCACACTCATGAAGTCTCCTTCCACAACAGTGAACTTCCGGGCAAGAATGTAACTTTCTAAAAGATTTACTATGTTTATTGGTAGATATGTCTTCAACTTTAAAATAAGGCCTTCGTGCCACACTTTATCAAATGCCTGAGAAACATCAATAAAGAGGGAAGAGCAATACTTCTTTTCTTCAAATGTTCTTCTTATAAAATGTACCAATCTATGACATTGTTCAATGGTGCTATGCTGACTTCTAAAACCAAATTGATGGTCCGGTATGCAACCAATATCATTTAGAATTGGGGACAATTTTGTCATGAGCAGCTTTTCGAAGAGCTTTGAAATTGTTGACAGTAAACTTATTGGCCTATATGACTCAGCCTTGGTAAGATCTTTGCCCGCCTTTGGAATCATTTTGACCATGGCAAGTTTCCAGCTGTGTGGATAATACTCCAGTCGTAAAATGCCATTAAAAATAAACAACAGGATTCTAATAGCAATACGAGGCAAATTCATCAGCATCTTGTTACTAATTCCATCAATACCCGGGGCCTTCTTTGGATTGGTTTCAGCAATTAGTTTATTTACATCACGCATCTTAAACTTTATGGGTTGAGGGGGTAGAGCAACTACACTCGGCAAATCAACAGCACCAGTACATGTGTTTGGGGTAAATACGTGTTTTAAATGCCCAGCAAATATGTTACCTTTTTCTGTATTGTTTCTTGCCCAACCTCCGGTAGAAGTGCGCAGGGGTGGTTTAGACTCAACGGGTGTTTTAAGTTTTTTAGCAGCGCGCCACAAGGAGTAATTAGATGCTGCTGTGACATCGAGACCTTCCAGATAGTTCTTAAGAGAAGCAGATTTTTCAGATGCAAGCAACTCTTGGAGTCGTTTAGTGCATTCTCTAAGTCTGATTTTATGTTGTGGTGATCTGTGCTGTTGCCATTCCCTTCTAGCTCTTCTTTTTTCACATACGAGACGTTCAATATCCGCAGAATAAATTCTATTAAACCCAGTCTGCGGATGGGAGGTAGTGGCATGTTTAGCAGCCTCTTTAATATTCTCGGTAAGATTGGCAATGTTAAGTTCAATATCATCGGGAGTTCTAAGCCTGATGTTTTCCGCACAATGACTACTGAGATATTTTTTGAACCCCAGCCAGTTAACACGATTTATCATCTTCACATATGGGTGAGGTAAGTCACTTCTTAGTGGGCAACAAATTGTAAAGATCGTGGGAGTGTGATCGGAGGAGAGATCATGTGAAGCTTCAACATGAATTAAATCCCTAGGGATATTTTTCATGACCCCAAAATCTATAACATCCGGAATTTTTTGTATGTCAGTAGGCCAGTAAGTGGGCTCCCCGCTCGAAATGACATCCAAACCCATTTTTGAAATTGTGTTGAACAATGCTCGACCTCTAGGTGTAATAAGACGCGATCCCCAGAACGTATGTTTTGCATTGTAGTCTCCAGCTGCTACGAAACAAGGGCCAAGAGTTTTGTAAAAATCCTCGTATTGATCCTCACTGATTGAAAATCTGGGAGGGGAGTAAGCTGATGATATTACGAGATTTGAACAAAAATTTTCTATGCAAATATTTGTTGCTTGTAGATGGTCTTCACAAGTGTTCTCAAGAATATAGTGTTTGAGTCTTGACTTTATTAGAATTGCTGATCCTCCGCATGCTCTTCCTCTCGGGTCCTTTGTATCGTAGAAGGTGTAGCCACTCATTTTAAATAGGCTTCTCGAAGTCAAATGAGTCTCAGATACCAACATTATATCAATATTCTTCACCGTGAGGAAGTGCTCAAGTTCGTTTCTATGTTGGCGAATGCCGTTTGCGTTCCAGAAACATAACTTTAACGTGTTCATGGCTTGTTAACTAATGCTTGAAGCAGTGTGTTCTGCATTCGCAGCATTTCTTGCAACATGCTAGTCATATTTGTTGTAAAGCTGCTTATAGTTTGCACCAGATTGTCGATAGTAGCTTCAAGGCGACTGAAATTAAAGCTTGGGTTTGCACTTGTTGTAATAGTTGGTGGTGAAACTTTTTGAGCGGGAATAGAGTTAATCTTCACAGCGTCAGCATACGATACATGTGAAGTAATTGGTTGGGCCATTAGGGGATGAGTAGCGGAGTACGTATTTCCTGCTTGCACTGGGGTTACTTTAGGCTTTTGACTCATAGCCTGTTTAACGAAAGAATATACAGGACATCCCCTGTAGTTAGCAGTGTGATTACCTCCACAATTACTGCACTTCTTTTCCTTCTGGTCCTTCGACTTATTGCAAATAGCAGTGTTGTGTAATTCACCGCACACAACACAAACAGTAGGTAATTTACAATAAGTTTTTGTATGGCCATATTCTTGACAATTATGGCACTGTACGGGTCCAGAACGCTTGTGTGGTTCTTCAACTGTGATTTTTCGGTATAAGAGATATTTTAGGTTATAAATTGGATGGGTCTCATTTTTCTTCAATTTAATATCATTAGGCTCCAGTTCAACGCGAAATAAAGGTTGGGGGATCTTCTCCCTGTTTATTATGTTAGACACATTCTTTACCTTAAATCCCTGGAGGGTGAGAGCATCTTTTATTTCCTCAGGAACAACATAGGAATCTATGCCTTTCAATACGATCTGTAGGCCTTTAGCACTCTTCAGCTGGAATGTGTAGAAACTTGTTTTATTTTTCTCAAATTCAGTGACCATTTTGCGGAAGTCTTTTTCATCGTATATTTGAATCTTTGTTTCATCAATATTACCACGTTTGATTGGGACAATGTGAAATGCCTTTTCACCAATGACCGAAATTAATTTTTTAATAAGGGTGTTAGAATTTTTTTCCCTCAAATAGATTGGTGGTGGTTTTGAGGTTTTATTCGAGGGTAAGTCGGGTTTGTCGGTGATATCTTGCAAAATTTTAAAACGGTTTAGACGGTTAGCCGAGTTGACGTCGATATCCCTGGATATCTTGGGGACCGATGAGATTTTAGATGAATTTGGGCTTCGCCCGCGCTTTACTACTGTGATATATCTGTCCATTCCGACAGGCACTTTAGGTTTCTCAATATTATTGTTTATAGTGATAACTGGGTTAAGTGATGAACACGAGCCCGGAGCGGATAATGGTGCTGATTTAAATAAAGAACTACTAGGCAGCGGTAATGTTATAGAATCACTACTTGGCATCGGAGTAAGCGAATTTGATCGCTCGCGAAAAATTGGCTTTGCCGTTAGAAAAAGACTATCATCAATTTTTTTATTTTTATTGTTCGCATTAAGAGCTTCAGAACTCACAGTAAAATAAGCATTTCTGCCGTTAGAACTCACTTCACAATTTTTTGTTTTTGAGGTACTCATACAGAGTATTCCTCAGTCACTTTGTTTGTGTGTCTTGTTTTTGTTGTTTCAGTTTATACGAAAAATATTATTAATGCAAATAAAGCAAATTTAACAAAAACTGTACTTAATACGAATCAGTACTTATTATGAATATTTTTTGTTTGTATTTTTGTTTGTTTAGTATGTAAAAAAACTACGCTAACACGTCTGTTCACTACGAAGGTTCAACAAGACTGAACATACTTAAGATTTGAATACTTATTGTTAGTTCAGTTTTTTGAAGATACAATAAATAAATATTAGTGTGAAAAAAAATTTGCTAATAAGAGTATTTAAAGTAATGTCTTCATAATTGTTATTTATTGAAAAATCATCATTCTTCAATTAGTGTTTGTGTAGTGAACAACATGTTGCGGAAAGAAAAAATAATATTAAATACAATAAGAGTGTGTGGAATTGAACATCCCCTATGCATATCGAGATACCCGCGCGATACTCGTGCAGTTTTGTTTCCTTTTTGCTTCAGTGTATTACCGAAGGAAAAAATGAACTTACGTGCAGCATAACTTTGTGAAGTGGAGGAAGACGGGAGTCCGAATCCTAACAAAACAGCTCGGGCGATACCCAATCCTGTGAAGTTATATCGTCTAAATGAAGTTATCAGTAAAGAGCTGAATAAACTAGCGCTGCTAATCCCTTAAAGGAGATATCAACGATAACAGTGATGCATCTGATTGTAGTGAAGAGATGCAGGCAGAGGACAACAATAGAAGATTGGTGCCATCGGTGATTTATCTCAACAAGAGAAAACCTGACAACAGCCAGGTCCATCCTTGGAAAGGGTAATTCCGAAGCCGAGGGAAAGCCCAAATGCAGGCAATAAAGGTGTTCCTGAAAAAAAGAAGGAGCAACGCCAAATAGGAAGTAAATCTGTACCAATAGTTACAACTTATAACATTAACGTGAAGGAGTTAGAAAAAAGAATAGGACATAAAGATTATAACATAAAAACCCTAGGAAAGAACGTGACCAATATAGGATTATTGAATTATTGAGAGAGCAGGGTATTAATTTCTATACTCATACTTCTAGCGTGAAAGACCTTTTTCTGTCGTCATAAGGGTCTTTAAGGCACCTTTGACTCAAATAAAGTACTGGAGTACATGAAAAGTCTCCAGATAAATTGTAGGCTTTTGAGCCTACATAATATTGGTGGTGACAGATGGCTGTTCCAACTGGCTAGGGATTCGGACCTAAAAAGTTTTAGGAACATACGGTTCATTCTCCATTATAGGATACACATGGAGAAACATTTAAAGAAGGATCTGGTACAGTGTTATAAGTACCAAAGATTCGGCCATGTGTCCACCAACTGTAACATGCCATTCAGGTGTGTTAAGTGTGGTGAATCTCACGAAACTGGCAATTGTAAGGTATTGGCGAAGAATGACAACACGGCCGAGATTTTAACTACTGATTCGACAACCGATCAAGCGATTAGGAAGGTAGGTCTTCTAGTCAAATGTGTAAACTGTGGACAGGTGGGCCATCCGGCCAGCTCTAAAGATTGTCCCAAACGTTTAGAAATTCTTCGCAGAAAGACTGAAGGCGCGAGTGCGAATGTTGCACCTATGCGTCGGACTCCTATCAATGCTTCACGCGTTGTTAACGGAGTCTTATATGTCACTGCTACTAAGACTGCGGTAAATAATGCTCCTAGGACTGTTAGGGTTATCTCCTCTACTATTTCTAGGAATTCCCAAAACAGTGGGATTACTGTTGAGTCCGCTAGGGCTGAATTTAACTTTATTGACAGCGACTGCAAGCGCCTTTTTGGTAGAGATATTCTAAACTGCCTGGGGAAACTTAAGGCTTTGCTAAGGAGTACAGGGCGCTTAATAATGGTAAGGAAAGATCCCAGGCATTGCTTGGTATGTTAATATCACTGTAGCGTGATGACTAATATCATGAAATGCATACTAATAAATATAAATTCCATAGTTTCAAGGCACAAAAGGTACTATTTGGATCTTTTTCTTAGAGAACACCGTCCAGATATACCACTGATTGCGGAGCACAAGTTGTCCTCTAGGCATAGGCTTGAATACAGGGTGTGCAGAATTTTCAGACAGGATAGACAAAGCAGTCCCGGGGGTGGCACTGCCATTTTTGTTAGGAATGGTATAATAGGATTGGTTGTAATAGGTTTGCAGTTGATTTAGGTCCAATCGAACAGGACTGACGGTAGCACCGAACCTTTATATCGACGTATTCGCGTCCTGGAGACACATTTGTAATTTCTGATTTAGACTCTATCCTGGAACTATCAGGTAGGGGGGATTAATAATAGGTGGAGATCTAAATGCTTAGAATCCATACTGGGGAGGGAACGTTTGTGTCCAAAAGCTCGCATTCTTCACGAATTTCTTTTGTCTTGCCCTGGAATCGAAATCCAACGGACCAATGGTCCCACACGAATTACCAGCACAACATCCTCATTCATTTATATAATAATGTCTTCAACAGATATCTCACCTAACCCATTGAACCCAAATGGGCTGAGATTAATGAATTTTGAATCAGATCACCTAGCGGTAGAGATAATTTTGAGGTTGGTAGCTTAAGACGATGCGCGGTGCCTACAATGTTCATTTATAGGGATCGGCTTAATGCAATATTGGCACGTGATTAACCATGTTTTAAACTCCCAACTGACCGCAATGTGTCACCAGAGGAGATAGACCAATCTATTGATTCAAGGCATAGTTTTCAGTAACGCCATGGATGAGGCAATTCCTGGACCCCTTTAGTCAACAGGGGACTTCGGAAACTTCCTCCTGCCATTCTTGGCTTTATAGCTAAGAAGAAAAAGCTTAAGAGGATATTGCATCGTACCACTGATGCTGGCAGATATTCGATAATTAAAGCTGACAGTAGGAATGCGGATAGGATTATTCAGGGAGCCATAGCCATCTTCGAAAAAAAATACTGGACAAACTGCTCATAGAACATACACCTTGGCAACAAGACCTATAGAAATGTGAGAAAGGGTGCCAGAATTAGGAAAAAGTGTCTATTGGAAGGGTAACATCTTCTGGAGAGACGCTGATCACTGAAGGCTGCGATATGTCTGAATTGCTAGCAGACAGATTTTGCGAGGTGCATAGGAATGGTAACTATCTTCAAGGTCATCTATGGCAGATACTGTGGCACAGAGGGTCTCGACATAGAAGAACTACCTTTCCACCTTATCCCTCGGGCAATCGGTCAAGGCCGATGGTTCTTGGAGTGCGAGATTCTTACACCCGACGATATTGGATATGCCCTTCGGGTGAGAAGGAATAAAAAAGCCTAGTGATGCTGATGAAGTTCCAGACTATGTCTAAAGAAAAACAGAGCAGCCAACATGGCTTTTTTTGGCAATCTTATACAACCATTGCTGCAACATTGGTTATTTTCCGGTTAAATGGAAGGAGGCTATTGTCATTCCCATTGCAAAACCAAGGGTAGACACTAGGGATGCTAGCAATTATCTACCTATATCCTTACTATCGTCCTTTGGGAAATTGATGGAATGGTTCTTATTTTCCAAGATTCAAAGAAGAATTCAGGATGAAAACATTCTGAAAGACCTCTAATTCGGCTTTAAAAGAGGCCATTCGACTTCCCATTCCTTAATGGTTTTCTCTGATTATGTGACAAAAGGCCTGAACAACAGATGCCCTACACTAGCGGTTAACCTGGAAGGAATTCTAATAAAATGATTAACTTAGGCTTTATGCGTCCTGCTTGTAGAATGGTGCCTGATTTTCTGACGTGTCGTACTTTTAGAGTTGAGATAGGTGATGCTCTGTCTGATGTTAGGTCTATAGAGGCTGGTGTGCCACAGGGTTCTTTACTGGGTCCAGTGTTGTACAACATCTTAATTTCGGACATCCCTGAGCCTGCTACTAAGGGCTTGTTACTGATATATGCTGATGACATCCTGGTCGCTGCAACTGGTCCAAAGGCACAAACCGTAAATGAGAGAATGAATGTCTACCACGCCATCCTATACGAGTACTTCACGAAGTTGGGATTAAGGCTAAACATTGCTAAAACAGGCGGCCTGTTGATAAAGAGAAGGCGTGGCATGCTCTTTCCAAATGCAAGATGCCATATCCCTCGATTAAGCATTGGGGGTGAGCTGGTAAGAATCTCAGACAGGTTTAGATGTCTTGGTGTCATTTTCCACGAAAACTTCGAATTCTACAGACACGCGGATTTCATAATAGAAAAGATGAAGAAAGTTTTTGTTATCTATTCTAGTATTCTAAAACGAAGACTAGGCCTTAATACTAGGATAAAACTCCTAGTCTATAGGCAAATTATCAGACCCCTCATGACCTATGCCTTTCCATTCTGGTTTGGGATATCCTCACACCAAATGGAACGGCTAAGGCGTTATGAGAGGCGGGTTCTTCGCTCTTGCCTAGAATTACGAACCAGGATACAATGTGATGGGACTTTACAGGCTCCTTCTTGTAAGGAGATATACAATGGTTTAGAATTTAATAGAATAGATGCTTTCCTAACAGAATCAGCTATTGGTTTCCTAGAAAAATCGGGCCGATTGGGTAATGCTTTAATTGATGAATGTTTCCATATGACCCCAAATCGGTACCTTTCACCGACTAGTCTTCTGACCCTTAGGGATGGTGGGATCTTCTCTGGTGATGCAGGCCAAAGAGGATAGAATGGTTAGCACTCTCGACACAATTGACCTTGTGCATAATACCGCACAGTACACAAATTAGGATAATTGTGCAGTATAAATTATCTAACTAATATGATTGATGTGCCTTGTAGGTTGAATTTAGTTTTTATTTAGTTTTAAGTATTGCATAGATGGTGTTATATTAAGATTAGTTTGTAAGATAATATATTAAAGAAATTAATCAATAATGGTAGACGGCACAGCTGCCATGTAAATATAATAATGTAGTTTAGTCTTAGGAAATTTTATTACGTTAAGAAATTTAAATTAAGCAATTTAGTTTTTTAAGAAACATAAATATGTACAATGAACTTATGGAATAAATAAATGCGAATTGAATGGAATTCATTACAATTTGAACACTGGCTAAGTACACTTATAGAGATCTCGCTGATATTTTTTTCTAACAAAATGATGTACACGATGTGGAATTACATATACTAAGGAATCAATACAGAAGAAATTATGCAATGTAGAAGAAATTGAAGTACACAAACAAAAAGTTATAAATTTTGGAAAAAGATTGAAAAAACGGTACGTTAAATGCTCTTATAACAAGAAATGGATGTACGAACATCACAATGAATGGTTGTCAAAGGAACTTGTTTTCGAAATTTCGTCTACAAATGCCAATGAATGAAGAAGATATTGTCGACAAGCAAAACCAATTGACGAGTGTAGTGAAAGAACTCGATGACGCAAACTTCAGAATATCAATGAAGAAATTTCTCCAATAATCATCAAAGACTCATATTTGCAATAAATTCAACCAACACAAAATAAAAAAATAAAAATTGAGATAATAGAAGGAAATTTAAGGTGCGCAGAGTATTTTGAAAAATATTTCTACACCAAATGAAGAAAAAAAAAGTACTCCAGAAGAAGCGTTAGCACTAGTTTTGAATTTAAAATTAACTCAAAATCAGTATAAGGAATTGCGGAAGCAAGCCAAAGAAAAAAATTCTGTGATTTTCCCAAAGTATAGAGATTTAGTCGCTGTCACTTCCAATTCAAAAGATCTTCTTGAACACACTGCCGAACGTTTGATACGCTTGATGCTGATCGTTTGAAAAATCTTGGAAAAGTCAGCATTACTGTAATTTATAAATGGCGATGTGATGGGTCGTTTGGTCAGAGGCAATACAAACAACGTAAAAATTGATCAGGTGCTGATTTATTTATGGCATCTTTCGTTCCAATGCGCTTAACAAAAAGTTATACCGGCTTAGAGCCGTCAACTAGTAGAGCAACAGAAATTGATTGAATGATTGATGAAATACCCTCGTCAACAAAGTATTGCAGACCAATAAAATTTACATTCAAAACAGAAACAAATGATATCACAACTGAAAAAATCAAAAAAATTAAAGATCAAATTAAAGCCCTTCAACCTGTAATATTTACAGTTGATGACCAGGAAATCGAAGTAAATTGTAAAATGTGTTACAATGATTGATGGAAAAGTTGCACAAGCTTTAAATGATACAAAAGCATTATCATGCATTATCATATTGACGATAAGTGACAGAGATTTTCAAAAGAAAAATGAAAAGAAAATTAGAAAAATATTGATAGAGAATAGTTTTCCAAAAAATCTGATTAATAGATTAATTGACCAATGTAAGAACAGATCAAGAAATAGAACAGGCCTAGATGAACATAAGATTTATAAAGCTATAGTTTATGTACCAGGGATATCTGAACGTATAGAAAGATCAGGAGTATATGATACAGAAAGGTATAAGATGGCTTATAGGAAAAACAACACACTGAACAGATTGTTCAGTAGGACAAAGGATAGTATTAATAAACTCGATAGATCTAATATAGTATATAAAATACCGTGTAAGGGCAATGATAGTGAAGAATGTGATTAGGTATATATAGGAACAACTAAAATTGAAAGTTAGACTTGCAGGGCATAAGTCAGATCAAAGGAAGAGAGATAATGGCACACACAGGACAGCGTTGTCGACACATTGTAAGGAATTAAAACACTATCCTAACTTTGAAAATGTATCAGTACTAAACACAGAAACAAATTACAAAAGAAGACTCATTTTAGAAATGTTACAAATTATTAAAAATGCTACAAATTATAAAAACATAGAATAAAATTCATTTGAAAACAGACACAGACAATGTTGCACATAGTTATAGACATTTAATCAATAAGAAATGTTAGATTTTATCATATATAATTTTTCAATGTTAAAATAACATAAACGGGTATGTTCTAGGTTTCGACTCGGATTGAAAACGAAAAATTTTTTGAATCCCCATAATTTATAAATTGGTGATCTGAACTCAGCATGTTTTTCCATATTCGAGGTTTATGTTCGAAAAAAAATCTAAATGTCAACGGCCACAGCTACGCAAAAATCGACGGCGGTCGGCAAAAAAGTTGCAAAAAAATAAAAAATTACAAAAGTAACACCCAATTTTCATGATGATTTTTTACTTGTCTTTAAGACATGACTTTTTGTTTGTACGCATATTAGGTAGATAAGACAGAGGGGTAGCAAAATAAACATGGTTTCTGTTTTCGTGATTTTTTTACAACAACAATGAAGAAAAATACATCTTTTTTTAGCTGTCATTCGAAAAACGAAATTGTGGGCTTTTAATATCTAAATATCAGGAACACGAAAGCTTGTACGTAATCCTACATATATGAACCGTGTCATGCGATCTAGCTCTTTGTTCACAATCTGCCAAGAGCTAATGATATATACTTTTTAAAGTTATATTTTAATAAAACACGAATTTATTTCAATTAATGTACTTATAATAATTTAACTTGTTTTATTTTAATTTTAAAATAATAAACCAAAGTATTACATTCTATCAATAGGCACAATAAAATAAGTTATTTTTCATATACATATGTACCTACTCAAAAACCTTTAAATATTCATATTTAAAATGTTTCCAAATTGCCTGGCATACTTCCGGAACTGCACGACAAAGAAAGGTTTCCCATAGTCTCGTCTGATATTTTGTGCTTTTGATGGACTCTCCAGTAGCGAGGTATTGGAGTGTGGCTGCCAGTTTCTCTGCTGGAGTTATCACTTCTCTCAAGATGGTATCTTGTTTTACTATATCACCTTCGATTTTTGCGAGTATCAAATTAAATGTCTCTCGGCTCATTCTGATATAGTTCAGAAAAGACGACTTATTTCCCAAGAAGTCGTTCATAAGAAACTAAATGTACCTCGCTCCACTCAGCATTTCCGCCATTGCTTCACCCACTCACTAGTTTTAGTCAACTAGTTTTACCTCCATTGCTTTCTTCGAGGTTTTTCTGTATAGCACCCAATTTTGATTTTTTTTAAGAAAATTTACTTTTTTACTTTTTTTACTTCTTAAGTTATTAAATTCCGTTTTTGGCGCCCAAATTATAGAAATAAAAGGAACTAGAGATAAAGTTAAAAAAAACAACTCTGGCTGTCAAATAAAAGTTTTTTTTATAACAACAGTGAAGAAATAGACATGTTTTAAAAATCATCATGAAAATGTGACATGATTTTGGGAGCAACTTTAAAAGAAAATAAAAAAAGACATGTTTAAAAAAATCATCGTGAAAATTGGGTGTAAAACAATTTACAGAGTATAAAAACAAAGATATTCAAATTTTTCAATTAATTTTCTACGCGAATAAAAACAAAATTAATACTCTTAAGGAAACATGGAATGAAAATAAAATTATTCAATACTCTCAAAAAAGACAACGAACGAAATTAAAATTATTTGCTTTTGGTTGATCTGCTTGCCTGGCGTTATTTATCAGCGCGGCTGTTTGCCGGCTATAAACATATCGACTACGTTGTCCTGGCACCATTTGTTGTTAAAACAAAGTATTGCCTGATTATTACATTGCGATTTTACAACTAAATGCATTCGAATTATTATAATTATTGTTTAAATAGATTTATATATATGAAATTAGTTTTAATTTCCTTCAAAAAATTCATTTTTCTTTATCAATAAGATCTAAATGCATTGAGATTTAGTTCAAAAAAGATTGACATATCAAACTTTATTATGTAGGGCAACTTTGTGTTTTCGAACATAAACAAAACTGTTGTATTTTTTCATGTTTTTTTACACAAGTGAGATCTGCCAAAACCAAATTGAAATTTTTGGCAAAGTTTAAAAAAAATTTGTTTGCATTAATATTTCTGTGAAAAATTTAATTTTTTTGATGAAGTTCAATAAAAAACACTTCAAACTAAAAACCAAAATTGTATTTTTCTTAATAATGTTAGCATTTATAAGAATAAAGTACGATTCGTTTTACTTTCACCCACCCCTTACTACTCTAATTGAAAACGAATAAAAACATGGGGATGTGAATTGCAGAACACCAAAAATGCTAAAGTAATCCACTTTCGAGTGAATTCGGATTCTAGAACATACCCGAAAATAACATAAATTATAATTTAATGTTAAATCAACATACATGCAAGTGTATCAATACGTTATTGGTATGTAAATACTTGCATATATGTTTTCTTGCATACATGAGTTTGTTTGTTGTTATTTAATGCACAAATGTATGTACATTATATATATTGATACAATTACTTTAAATATTTTCTGAATATGTGATTATTATTTCAAAAATGTAAAAAAATTTGTATAAAAAAATGTTTATAAAATAAACAAATATCCTGAAGATGGTACTCGATGAGTACCGAAATATTGATAAAAATTTAATTAAAAATTAAAAAGACCTTAAGCTTTAAAAATAAATTAAGTTTATTAATTTTATTATTAAATGAATTTCTTGCTTTTGTAAGTTGTCGATATATATGATTTTTGAAATACAAAAGTTTATCTAAATGTATTCCTAACAATTTAACAGTATTTTTTGTGTTGTTATTTGATTTTATACCGAAGGATTTCCAATTCTTCCTCAAGTCGCTATTGCATTTATTGGTGGTCGAAAAAGAATATTTCGCATTTGTTGCAATTAATTTTCATATGCCAATCTACTGAGTGTTTCTCAATTTTTCTTCTTTTACGCTTATATTTTTTTATTGTATCTTCAAAACTGAACTAACAATAAGTATTCAAATATATATATATATATATATATATATATATATATATATATATATATATATATATATATATATATATATATATATATATATATATATATATATATATATATATATATATATATATATATATATATATATATATATATATATATATATATATATATATATATATATATATATATATATATATATATATATATATATATATATATATATATATATATATATATATATATATATATATATATATATATATATATATATATATATATATATATATATATATATATATATATATATATATATATATATATATATATATATATATATATATATATATATATATATATATATATATATATATATATATATATATATATATGTATAATTATTAGGCCCAACCAGTGTCAGACATAAACTTAGTGATAATAATTAATAATACATAAATGTCATGTTAAGAATTTCATCTGGAGTGTTGCGTATTAATGCCGTAGTATCCCTCTTTTTTAAGCGGATGTGTCCAGTGAAGTTCAAGATGTTACGAGCAAGAGGATTAGGATGGAACTCGAGTTTTGTTGAATATTTGCCAGCATATTTTGCAATTTCAGTGGTCACAAGTGGCATATTTAGATCACGATGTAAATTTGAATTTTTCATGTACCATGGAGCCGATGTTATTAAGCTTAAAATTTTGTTTTGCATTCGTTGGATTCTCTCTACATTGGAAGCTGAAGCAGTGCCCCATAGCTGAATTCCGTAACACCATATGGGTTTCACAAGCGACTTGTATATTACAAGTTTACAATCTAGACTGAGGGTAGAATTTCTACCAATCAGCCAATGTATCTGGGTTAACTTAAGCTTCATTTGTGTTAGCTTAGAGTCAATATGGTGTTTCCATGTAAGTCGTCGGTCAAGGTGTATACCAAGGTGTGAATGTTGAGAAACAACTTGATTGTTGATTCGAATGGGGGAACAAGTGTCTCTTCGTAGGGTAAATGTGACATGAACACACTTTTGATCATTTACTTTTATTCTCCATAAGTTCAAGCACAGTTCCAACAGCTCAATATGTTCCTGAAGATAACGGGATGCCTCGTGAGGGTTTTCATGCATACTAAGGCAGGCTGTATCATCGGCAAATGTAGAGGTGAGGATATTACTGCTTAAAGGCATATCACAGGTATAAATAGACTGGAATATTCTTAAACGAATTTTTAAATACTTAAATGGTACACTGCTTAAGATATAAAAGCGCCAGAGAACCACTTGAAGTTTATAGTGATGCCGATTTCGGCGGAGACAAGAATTCTCGTAGATCAACAACAGGAATTATTGCAATATTAGGGGAAGAGCTGTTTCTTGGTGCAGTCAACCACAAAAAACGGTTTCCTTTTCGACAACGGAATCTGAAATAATAGCCGCAAGTGAAGGTGCTAAAGAGATAATATGGATCAAACGATTATTATCAGAATTGATAAGTGGTAGAGAATTTGCGACTCTTTATGTCGACAATGCCAGTGCAGTCAAACTTACCAAGAACCCAGAATTCCATAAAAGGTCTAAACATATAGACATTCGATTTTTTTTGTTCGAGAAAAATATTTAAATGGAGAACTAAAGCTGGAACATATTTCCTGCGAATACCAGCTTGCTGACTTATTTACAAAACCGTTAGATGCCGGTAGATTTGTGTTACATCGCTCAAATATTGGAATTATACAAGAAGATACTAATGATTAGTATGCAGTGTTTTGGAGGAAGTGTTGAAGAAACCCACTGCAAACTTCTAGTCTGGCAACATTCTTTTTATCATTAATTTTTTTCTTTTTTGTCTTTCTATAGTAAAAATATTTTTCTTTCTAAAATATTACAAGAATTGAATACCTTTTAATAAATTGTTTTATAAATTGTACTTGAGGGTATTTCTTTCATTTTGGTACTGGAATAACATCAATAGGGATGATTTAGTGCAGCAGAAAATTATGAAAAGACTTTTCATAAACTACCAAAGTAGTATTCCACCAATAGCATGCAAAGCATTTCTCGAGCACATATTACGCTACACAAATACGCGTCGTTTGCGGTTTATTTACATATATCATATCCCAGGAGGCTTATAGGAGAAAGTTATAATGTAACAAACTTTTTTAAAATTAAAACAAACGTTAAATAATACTTTGACCTTAATAATTAATTAATGCATTAAATTCAACAATCTTCGTTCATTAATTGTTTACATTTGCAGCATGTAAAGCTAGTCAAACCAAAAAACAAGGTTGTTAAAAAGTTAAAATATTCTCTTTCTGCAACAATGTTTAAAAAAATCATTCACAGTAAGCCACTGGCTTACTGTCAATATGAAAACAAAACGAAATTGTTTGCCTTGTTAACTTCAAATTGTTATTCCAGTAGTGGTGATTCAGTAACTTTATTTAAAGGTTGTTGAGTTGACCAAAAAAAATTAACGACTTTGCTATTCAATAACATTTTTAAACACATTTATTGGCGCTATATTAATGGCAATCATTTTTGTGTGGTTACTGAAACGATTAAAGTCAACTGTTGTGCAAGTTGTAGTTTTCCAACAAATATACAATATTATAAAAGCATATTTATATACACAATATTATTTATATTATTTTCTTATAGAAATTTACTTTTATTGATCATAAGCAGGGCAAGTTTAAAATGGCATGAAAAATGGTTCAAAATGGCTGGCAAAATTGCACGAAAAAATATAACAAATGGCACGAAAAATGGCATAAAATGGCAAAACTGGCAAAAAAAAATAAAATATGTTGTTATTATAGCTATTGAACGTAAATACTTTTACTTAAAATATTTAACAACATTTAATTTATGTACATACATACATATGTATATAAAATTTTATTTATATTTAAGTTAAGTTATATTTAATGTTAATTGTTAATTCACGTTCACAATGAAATAAAATTAATTGGTATATATTTGCAATAAAAATATTTTATTTCAGAATATATATAACATTTTTCCACTACCAAATACTTGTCCAAATTTTCAAGAGTTGTTTTTAGGTTTAGTCTAAAAGAAGGATTCAAACTAAAAAAAAACTTTTTTATTTCAATTACGTTCAACACTATGGTTGTTGTTTAAAAAACATTTACTTTTATTAAGTTTTGATTGCATAGTACAATAACATGTTTCTTCAGGTTGTCAAAAATAAATGGACAGTTGAGTAAATAGAAAACACTCGTTCGATATCGCAAGATGTAACTGGAGCAAATTTGAATGAGAATAGTTCAGAAGGAGAAAGGCTGTCAATATATTCTTCCGTTTCCGTTTTATTAAAATATATATTATTTTTTATTTTAATTAATGTTTGTAATCCGGTGTTTCGATCCAAAACTTTTTTTAACTTATTGGCAAAATCGTTTCTACTGCCGTCTTTAATATTTTCTTTAACACGTTCAAGAACTTCTAAATTTTCGTTTATAGAAAGCCTTTTTCTTTGTAATTTCAGGAGACTTGAGCAAATGCATTGAAAATGTTTTTTATGTACACTAAGTCACTTTTTAAGCCTGATTTTTGAAATATTAGTGTAGCATTTCGAATAGATTCTGCCTCATATTCGTTAAGCTTATTTAAAACTTCATAGATTTCAGTAAAATTTTCGCAATAATATATGGCAGCTTCAATCCACGTTCCCCATCCAGTGACACATGGAGATGGAGGTTTTTTTAAGTTCGGAAACATTGATTTTAAAAGATTGTTACGGGAAGAGGCCTGCAAAATGCAAAATTAGAAAATAATACTGTAACCTTGCACATACATTTGTTTTAAACTTGCCTTAAGAAATACAGCTTTACAGCTTGATATTAACGTGTTTACATTTTCAAAATGCAAACGAACAAAATCAGCTAGCCTGTGCAGTCCACGTGCCAGGCACGTTATGTCTAACATTTTTGGAAATAATGTTTTAAGCGAACGCACTGCCGACACCATATATGGTGCAGCGTCTGTCAACACAAGCAAAATATTATTGTACTTAATACCTGTTCAAAACGTGGGATAGTTACATACATATGTAAATGTGTACATTAAACATAAATGCGAATTTACCATTGAGCCACAATATTTGTAGAGAATCTGTAAAAAAAGCTGCCATCGAACTGGCATTAGCTTTTTCTATGTGAACAATGTTTAGAAGATATGATTTCTCCTTTTCACCTTCTTCCAACAAACCAAATACGAAATAGGCAACCATCCGCTGTTCGCTATCAGTAGTTTCATCCAATGATACCCATACCAAACTCTTTTCAGCACTGTTTTGTAACTCTTTAATACATTTTTTATATACATATGTATTGTTCTCATGTATTTTGTTCGTAACAGTGTCTCACTGGGTACGGGCTTCTTAGTGTATTTTGTTAGAAATTCCTTGACGGCCGGGTTATTTATTTTGTACAGCGGTATGTTTGCCGCTAAAAAAGTGCTGCACAAATCCAAAACGTATGGATTTAATTCTGTTGTGCTATCTGTCAGTAGAGATTGTGTTCTAGGCGATTTAAATTTTTCGACTAGAGCTTTATGTTTCAAAGACGAGAAATGCTGTTCAACATTACACAATTTTGGTTTATTAAGTCTGCAGTCACACACTACACAATAAAGCACTGAGGAATCTCCTCCTAACATTTTCGGAAATTTGTTCACCATTCGTGAATTGAATTCCTTTACCGCCTGTTTAGCCATTTTGTTTAGTACAAATCTAAAGGCGTATATTTGAAAGCAAACAAAATATATTATAGCTTGTTATGTGAATCACCTTTTTGCTTTTTTTAATATACAACTTTTTTCATGGAATTCTGTTGCAGATTTTATTTAAAAAAAACTGAAACATTTGCACAGAATTATCAAATATACATAAATCGTCTACGCGAAAGAAGGACGCATACATTGTTAATACAACAGACTGAGTACAAATCGTACATATGTATTATTAATTTCAGCAGGGTGTACTTATCTGGCAAAAGAAACAAATTTGGCACTTTGAAATTTTTTCCAAGTTGCAAAAAAAGCATTTTATGGCACGATGCACTAAAATGGTTTTTTAACGAAATAATTGGAAAAATAGCAAAAAATGGCATATGCCATAAAAACCTGCCCTGATCATAAGCAAAGAAATGCATTTAAAAATATTGTTATACACTGCTTTGCTGAAAAACATAAATTTTTCTGTTGCTCTTTGTGTTTTTCTCTTATTTTAACAGAGATGCCACTTGATATGAAATTGTAACAAAGTTACACCTCGTCCAGACTGGCAATTTTGTTGCATGCAATTCTGCTTTGCTTTAGTGTCCACATTAGAAAAAATCCAGTTTTGCAATTTTTGTATAAAACGTATATAAAACGTCAAATACAACAACACCAAACATCAAGTTGAATAGTGAGAATTTCAAAGCAAAAGAGAATTGCAAAGAACATGAAACTCTGTACCCCTCCCCAAGCTTCTTAACTCTCTCTCCTAAAACAACCAAGAATTGCTGCAACAAAATTGCAAGTGTAGACGGCGTGTTTACAAAGAGAAGTTACTGAATCACACAACCATTAGTTTGTCAACACATTTATCAATACCAGACAATACATTATACCCGCGATCGCACTCGCTGCTTACTAAGTATTTTTTAGTCTGGAGTACTTTTAAGCACTCGCTTTCACTGAGTTCTTATCTTCATCGCTCGTTCTTCATACGGCGCGAGCCTCAGGCATGAAAATATACAAACAATTTTTTTAATTCGCACCCGTGTTGATTACAGAAGAAGTAAGAGCGCAGAAACAAGTAATAACAATACACACACAATTCAGTATAAAGGCTCGTGTTTTTTTTATTTTCACACTCGGTAATTTCTTTGTATTAACCTACACCTCTTTTGTATTGCGAGCAGCTTGTAACAACACATTCACGGCATATTGATTGAGTATATTACTACGTTTATACGCACGCCTTATTTGCAAATAAAAAAGAAGAATGTTGCCGTATAACTTTTTTATTGTAACTTATTAACTCACTTAAACAAGTCGTGAATAACGACACTATTTGCAAATAAAAAGTAAGACGTTGCCACTTCATGAACGTTTTTTGTGTTTTACTTACCAAACAATCATATTTTCGTCACATGGCATCACTAATAATAACATAAGTTCTGTATGCAATTTCCCGTATAAACAGTGAATTAGTTATTTGCAAATAGTTCTATTTGCAAATAAGACGTGCGTATAAACGTGGTATATGTTGGTGTATGTATTATTTAACATTAACTGCAGACGCGGCTGCCAGATTTGATGATTTGCGTAGGTTTGGCGATTTTGGGCGTTTTGATGATATAGTGGCTGTTTTATTATTTATTATAAGATCAAAAGTTTGTGGAATTTTCAAAAATCTGAAAAAAGTAGCAGCTAAATCCAACACTTTTAATCAACTTATCAAGGCGAAATTCGCGTAAAATTGCGAAAATTTCCGAAAAATTTTAAAAGGTAAAATAAGCTGTAGAAACGTTCACAAGTTCTCCATACAATTAAAAAATAGAAAATTTGTCAAAATCGCAGAAATTTGCAAATATTTACGAAGGTTGAAAAAAACTGATATATGATATTGCGAATATTTGCCAATTACATATAATTTTAATCGACCTTTACCAGTTACACATTACATCGAATTGTAATTATACATTATGGGTTCAAATAAAAAACATTTTTTTACATCTTTGCATTGTTTATATTACCTCGATCGTCTCGTCAAATGAATTGTATAAAAGATTTGCCAACAAATGACTGCTACAGCTCAGGCGTGTTTCATTTTCCAATGCTTTTACATATTCGCGCCGCGGTCAGTAACAAACTTCACGTTATTAATATTGTCAACAGCAAACTGATTAAATAAAGTTGTTGACTTAATCAAAATATTTTCAGCGGTTGAGCTTTCAAAGTCCATTGATTTAAACCCCAGCGTAATATCAACCATTTCGAAGTTTTGTTGAAAGTGCAAAGTTGCTCCTAAAAAGTTTCTACTTATATACCGATCAGGCCACATATCAATCATGACAGACGCTTCTCCACCTTTCACGATGTCCTTAACTTTCTCACTAAAACAATCTCCCTTTTCATCTGCTACTTTTTGTACTTCGCGAGAAATAGTTGTTGCGTCGGGTATTAAGTAAGCCACATCCACATTTTCTCCATAATTTGCGCCGATCTTAATGCAAACGTTCCAAGCTTGACAAAACCTCTTCCACTAACAGATGAAAAAGGACGACAATCTTCAATGATCCATTCTGCGCAGGCATCAATAGCTACCTGACGGTCATTAGCTGTAACTGTTTTCAGTATTCGCGTGCTTTTTAAATTTTAGCAGCACTTGTGGCGGACTAAGTTTGACGTTCGATTACTGAAATATTTAAGTACCTTTTGACAAGTGCGACAATAGATCCAACCTTCCAACAAGGTACCGTCTTCCTTTACTATTTCGGCCAAAATGTTCCAAACGGAACTTTTTCCTTTATGTTTTGAAGAAAGGGTGTATGTTCCACTCGCAATTTTTTCTGCAACCAATTCGTTGTTTCCCGCCATGATACAAAAATAGAAACATCTGCTGTCATGAAAGCTGATCAACTAAATAAAAATGTTAAAAGGGTTTCCTTTAGGAGAAAACTCAATTCGAAGGCGATATTTATCGTTATTAAAGAGTATAAATCATATAAAAAATTCGCTTAAAAAAGATGTTGTTTCGTGCGTCTTTAAAAAAAACAGAAATGTGTATTTGTTGTAAAATTTACCGTACTCTAAAGGTGCATTTTTTTAACATAAAAAATTATTATATAAACTGCACACTTTGGAAATTGCATACCTGTTAATTTGCAAACAGACAAGGAAAAACCAACTCACAATAACAACATTTCATTGCTAATCATCAATAATTCTAAGAAAACAAAAAAATAGTTTTTGTGCAATGAGTTGCTTGAGTTAGGTTTGTTTTTGCAAAATTTTAATTTTTATTGCTCAGACGTTACCTAGAAGTCCAAAAAGCATGTAGTAAAATTCAAAATTTTTTAATAAAGTTCAAAATGTTTATACATGCATCTACAATGTAGACTCTACATAAAAATATCAACAAATAAAAAAAATTAAAGAAAAAATTTATTAGTACCTGCATATACTATTACGGAAGCATTCCTCATGGGAAACAAATAACTGCATAAATGATAGAAAAATTGCAAAATCTCAAAAAATTAGTAGCTAAATCCATAACTCCCTTAATCAACTTTTCAAGAAATGAAATTGACGTATAAATCAAATTATGGTTTAACCATTTCATAAAAATCTGCCTCTTAAATTCATAAGCCTATCGAATTCTTAATATATTAAATTTAAAATTTTCCATGAAAATTTTTCTTATAATAACTATTAAGTACATATTATTTCACCATGACTTTTGCCCTACATATTAACTTAAGATCATTGACTTTATCCTGAACCTTCTGGCAACACTTTTTTAGGTTAAATATGTCTGACGAGTGCTGCGAGTAATACTCATGAACTCGGAGAACTATAACTCGAGTTAATAATGTAATTGTTACCACGTTTATACGCACGTCTTATTTGCAAATATAACTATTTGCAAATAACTAATTCACTGTTTATACGGGAAATTGCATACAGAACTTATGTTATTATTAGTGATGCCATGTGACGAAAATATGATTGTTTGGTAAGTAAAACACAAAAAACGTTCATTAAGTGGCAACGTCTTACTTTTTATTTGCAAATAGTGTCGTTATTCACGACTTGTTAAGTGAGTTAATAAGTTACAATAAAAAAGTTATACGGCAACATTCTTCTTTTTTATTTGCAAATAAGACGTGCGTATAAACGTAGTATGTGTGTCTTCAAATTTTCTACACGAGCATTTGTAGTGTTTGTTATCAGAAGTAAGAACACCATTACCGATTGTTGAAAAAAATTTCTACAAGAAAAATTAAAGGCGATATTGCTTTAAAATGACTTAGGATTTGTCTTCGTCATTTTTGATAACGACTTGAGTTTATTGTAGTTAAAAAATGGAATAAGCTACCCGACGGTAAGGCAATAATGAGCGCAAATATTGCAATATAAAAATAAGATTTATTAATAGGTTTGGTGATCCCTGAAGTTTAAGTTGATTCCTTTCACTATACGTCATTTCGAAACAAACTGTCATTTCGAAAGCATTAAGTGTTTCTGACAAGATCCTAGAAAACATTGCTTTCGATAGTTGAAATCGTTGTCAATAAACAGTCTGTATAATCCTTGTGCCAAAAATATTACGCAGCCGTTAACTGTATTGTTGTGGAAATGTATGTTGACCTTACCCCGCTTTTCTAATTAGATGTTAAAAGACTTGTTTACTCTAAAGTAATTTTCAAACCTTAAAAAATCATTAAAATAACACACTATAATTTTTGCTCAGTTGGTGTCCGGTGGGTTAAATATGTTGAATTTCTGTCTTACAAGCTTTCGTTCTAATATCAGGTTTTGTTTTTTATTTTAATCATCTGGATATGAGTCGAAATTTATCTCACAAGTAAAAACATTTTTAATTACAATTTTTTTAATAAACAAACCATACAGCTGTTTCAAATATTTAGAGATGCGTGTTTGATATGTTGGCATAACCAACCTATTCGTCATCATGTTATATAATGCCTAATTTTTAGTGAACTGATGACGTTGAAACAAAGTGATGTTGATACTAAAGGTGAATTCACCCGTTCGTTCTGCAGAAAATTTTCCTTGAGAGACAATTTTAGTTTACTGGGAGTTTGCTCACAGAAGATTCACCCGCGTCGAACAAATATTCTGTAGAAACAAAGCTACAATATGCAACAACTCTGTAAATGTTGTGTGTTACTTTTCCAAGCCGGCAGCACAGTGGCAGTTGATTGCAATTTGCTTTGGCCCCTTTCAGATTAGGCAACTTTACTTGCGCAAGTCTTGTGTTTGTTGGTGTGAGAGGAAAGGTCGGGTTGAAGGGGAAAGAATTGCCGAGATTTGAGTACAGACTTGCTTGTACTTGGCAATTCTGTTTCTGCTGTCATTCTTTTGTTGGGTTATTTATTTGTTTTTGACATTGTCTTTTATTTCTTTTTCGGTGTGTTGTCTAATTTTGTGAAAATTTTATATTTGTTAATAAGGCCCCTGTGAATAAAAAGCTAAAAAATTATGAGAAAATGGAAGCGAAATGAAACGGAACAATTAATCAATTTAGTTGAACAAATTGAATGCATTTTTAATGTTCGTTCATTTTCTTATTTATATTATATTATATTATTTTTTATTTATATTATTATATTTATATATTATTTTTTTCTTCAACTTCCATTGTATACACCAAATTTCAAATCACTTTTATAATTACAATGAATACAGAAATGAAACAAAACGTCAACAAATTAAGAAAATTCGAGCATAAGAAAATTAAACTTGCTCAACCAAGTTGCTGAATGTGAACATAAAAGCAAGTTCAAAAGAAAATAAGTGAAAATGAAAATTATACTTGCGCAATTAAAGTTGCCCAATCTGAAAGGGGCCTTTGTTTTAAATTTAAAAAATTTTTATAAAATAAAAAATATACAAATGAATAAAAGTTGAGTGCATGTTCTAATAGCTATTTTGTTAAATAAATATAAAAAATTTACAAATATACTCTGTATATTATTGAACATACATATCTACATATATGATGTGGCAGCTCATTTCAATTGTGCATAAAAAATGCATGTATCTGGCAGCTCAGTTCAATTCGTTCGGGACGATAATTATTAGGTTTGTTCCACAAGATCTCGGACAAGTTCGGACTATTGAGAGCAAAATGAAAAATACTCTCTAAATTTGCCAAAGTTACCCAAAATAGCTGGAACGCCAAAAACCATTTTTGTAGTACCTGAAATTCTAAAACTGCTTACTTTTTAAACTAAAATCTATTTAAGTGATTTTAGACGTTTAAAAGTCTTCAAATTATAAAAACAAAACATTTGCATCATTGCCAACAACTGTAAAATAATTGAAAAACAAAAAAATCTTCACATATGTAGCTATAATCATTTTAAATATTAAATAAAAAAGAAAATGTTTATGCACTAACGTATTTACCACTTTAATTTTTTCATTGAAACTCTCCATTTTGCTTTTTAATATATTTATTTACAAAAACTAAACTTTTTCTTTTGCTTGCAAATTTTCTGATAATCTATCAGTTTCATATGTAAACAAAAAACAGCTGATTATTAAATTCTTGTCCGAACTTACCCAAAGAAAAAGTTCGTGCAAATTTGTACAGGAAATGAAAAAAATTACTCTCTCAATTTCTCTCTTTTTTGCACAAAAATTGTTATGTGGAACGGTTTTGGGTAACTTTGGGCTAGTTCGGACTGTTTCGTTATGCATGTGGAACAGAACTATAATTAAACCAATTCAAGCAAAAATTTTTCCGCATTAAATTTACTCTCTTTCTCTCACTCTCTCAAAAATAGAGACGTCAAACTACAGATAAAAAAAAATCGTTCGGAACGTTCAGAACGAACGGGTGAATTCACCTTAAAATGAAGGCGACGATGACGACGACAACTTGATTAGTGTTGATATTTTGATCACTTTTTATACGCAAACAAATGTTTTTTGCATTTATGCAAATACATACATCATATGCGCTATCGCGTTTTATATACGTACATAATTGAATTATGTTCAATCACTTTTGAAATAATTATTCCGATTAAAGCATTCAAATTGAAATTTAGTTATCTTTGTAAGGGCTGTTGATACGGAATTCTTGCTATTTTATTTATACTTTTAGAAGGACCAACAGCGTAAAACCATGGAGTATTTTCGTAAAAAGTGATAAGACGGGGATTCTTTACACAAACAAATTATCCACTTCATTCTCAATAAAATTTTACCATAAGTCTTCACATAAAGTTGCCAGCCAACAAAACTTAAATATCCTTAACGGATTACTCATTCCCATTTAAATTTGGTTTAGGAATGCATCAAATATAACGATTTATTATAACATGTGTACCTCGAATATATTGAATAATATGAACATCAAATGAAATGAACAAAATTGAGATGCGGCAAAAGATGGACAAAAACAATATCTTCAATATTTTGCCATCTCTGGTCTGTTCTGTGTTTTAACACTACAGCTACAAGATCAAGTATTGCTTTCAAGTTTGTCGCACATTCTGCTTGTCAAAATTTATTTGAGTTGATAGTTGCGACACAGGCTGCACAGGCTGCAATTTTACTTCACTTTTAAATCATTTCGTCTATATGATGAAAGATTCATATTCCACAGAACTTCATAAGTTCTGTACAGCTCTATGAAACTCAACACATCATTATACTTAGTACTTTTATGCAACACATACATATTTCACTCTGGTTTTATTTATATATGAAAGATGTTTCAACTACAGGTTTTAAATTGATACAAAACGAAAAAATACTTCAAAAGAATTGTTATCAGCAGTTTTATTGAAAGTAAATTGAAACAATTAACTTGAAAGCAAGTTCGTTTAATATTTTAAAAGTATGAAAAAGTGTGAGTGTATTAAAATTTTAAAGGCAAACTTGATCCTCTTACCCCCAAATAAATGTCCTTCAATCGACATTTAAATGTCATTAGGGGTTTTACTCAAACATACGGGTATGTTCTAGAATCCGAATTCACTCGAAAGTGGAATACTTTAGCATTTTTGGTGTTCTGCAATTCACATCCCCATGTTTTTATTCGTTTTCAATTAGAGTAGTAAGGGGTGGGTGAAAGTTAAACGAATCGTACTTTATTCTTATAAATGCTAACATTATTAAGAAAAATACAATTTTGGTTTTTAGTTTGAAGTGTTTTTTTATTGAATTTCATCAAAACAATTTAATTTTTCACAGAAATAATAATGCAAACAATTTTTTTTAAACTTTACCAAAAATTTCAATTTTGTTTTGGCAGATCTCACTTGTGTAAAAAAACATGAAAAAAATACAACAGTTTTGTTTATGTTCGAAAACATAAAGTTGCCCAACATAATAAAGTTTGATATGTCAATCTTTTTTGAACTAAATCTCAATGCATTTATATCTTATTGAAAAATAAAAATGCATTTTTTAAAGGAAATTAAAACTAATTTCATTTATATATATCTATTTCAACAATAATTATAATAATTCGAATGCATTTAGTTGTAAAATCGCAATGTAATAATCAGGCAATACTTTGTATTAACAAATGGTGCCAGGACAACGTCAAACAGCCGGCAAACAGCCGCGCCGATAAATAACGCCAGGCAAGCAGATCAACCAAAAGCAAATAATTTTAATTTCGTTCGTTGTCTTTTTTGAGAGTATTGAATAATTTTATTTTCATTCCATGTTTCCTTAAGAGTATTAATTTTGTTTTTATTCGCGTAGAAAATTAATTGAAAAATTTGAATATCTTTGTTTTTATACTCTGTAAATTGTTTTACACCCAATTTTCACGATGTTTTTTTAAAACGTCTTTTTTTATTTTCTTTTAAAGTTGTTCCCAAAATCATGTCATATTTTCATGATGATTTTTAAAACATGTCTATTTCTTCACTGTTCTTGTAAAAAAAACTCTTATTTTACAGCCAGAGTTGTTCTTTTTTACTTTATCTTTAATTCCTTTTATTCCTATAATTTGGGCGCCAAAAATGGAGTTTAATATCTTGAGAAGTAAAGTATTTAAAAAAGTAAATTTTCTTTAAAAAAATCAAAATTGGGTGCTATACAGAAAAACCTCGAAGAAAGCAATGGAGGTAAAACTAGTTGACTAAAACTAGTGAGTGGGTGAAGCAATGGCGGAAATGCTGAGTGGAGCGAGGTACATTTTCGTTTCTTATGAACTTCTTGGGAGATAAGTCGTCTTTTCTGAACTATATCAGAATAAGCCGAGAGACATTTAATTTGATACTCGCAAAAATCGAAGGTGATATATACCACGTTTATACGTCTTATTTGCAAATAGAACTATTTGCAAATAACTAATTCACTGTTCATATGAGAAATTGCATACAGAACTTATGTTATCATTAGTGATACCATGTGACGAAAATATGATTGTTTAGTGAGTAAAAGACAAAAAACGTTCATGAAGTGGCAACGTCTTACTTTTTAAAATCGTATTTGAATAGAATTTAGAGACAAATGACATTTATATATGAAATTCGTATTTAAGCACCTGAATATGACATTAAGTTTCGTATCCGCCAAATTTACGCTAATATTTTTCTCCCAAAATAAATAGTCGGGTATGTTCCAGGTTTCGACTCGGATTGAAAACGACAAATTTTTTGAATCCCCATAATTTATAAATTGGTGTTCTGAATTCAGCATGTTTTTCCACATTCGAAGTTTATGTTCGAAAAAAAATCTAAATGTCAACGGCCACAGCTACGCAAAAATCGACGGCGGTCGGCAAAAAAATTAACAAATTACAAAAGTAACATGCAAGTTAGACGATGATTTAAAATCATGAGTAAACATCACGACTTTTTTTTGCTAGACGAACGGGGTAGAGAAGAAAGCGGGGTAGTAAAAACATCACAATTTCTGTTTTCCATGATGTTTTTTGTAATTCCTTTTACATTTATTTTCGTTATTGTCTGTCATGTTTTATTCTTCTTCTATTGTCAAAGTGTTTAAAGATTGAAATGAAGCGCTAGTATTTCTATACATATAGTATGTTTTGTTACATACCTGAGTTTTTTAAGGTTGTTATTTAAGGTACAAATGTATATTATAATTACTTTAAATATTTTGTGAATATGTGATTAGTATTTCAAAAATGACAAAAATTTTTTATTATTTTTCAAATGTAAAATTTTTTTCAATTTATATAAAACAAACAAATAATAAATATCCTGAAGATGGTACTTGATGAGTACCGAAATATCGATAATAATTTAAAATAAAAATTTAAGACCTTAAGCTTAATAAAAAATAAAATAAAATTTATTAATTAAACAAAAACGGTCAAAAAAATAGAACATATAAATTTTTTTTATATTTTGTGGTATACAAATCACTGACATAAAAATGCGAATGAACAATTAAAAAGAATTTACCGATTAAAAATCAACCCTGTAAGAAAAAATATGTGACGCAAAAATCATGGTATAAATGCAAGAAGATTTCAGAAGATGTTTTCAAAAGTAAATAAAAAACATCAAGATTTTTACATCATGGTATAAATTGGGCCTAACACCAAATTTTTACTATGATTTTTTTTACTTGTCTTTAAGACATGTCTTTTTTGTTTGTAGGCATATTAGGTAGATAAGAAAGAGGGGTAGCAAAAAAACATGGTTTCTGTTTTCGTGATTTTTTACAATAACAATGAAGAAAAATACATTTCTTCCTTTTAGCTGTCTTTCGCAATTTTACTATTATATTTTATTTGCATTCGTCTGTTAAGGTGGTTATTTCTCTGTGTTCTTCTTTATTTTTCTTGTTTTAAAGCGACAAGTGCTTGTTTTTTGTTTTGTATGTATATAAAAGATACATATATTAATATATAAATAAAAAGTACAAATAAATATAAACCATGTGGAAAAACGAAATTGTGGAGCTTTTAATATCTAAATATCAGGAACACGAAAACTTGTATGATGTACGTAATCCTACATATATGGACCGTGTCAAGCGATCTAGCTCTTTGTTCACAATCTACCAAGAGCTAATGATAAACATTTTTTAAAGTTATATTTTAATAAAAGAAGAATTTATTTCAATTAATGTACTTATAACAATTTAACTTGTTTTTTTTTAATTTCAAAATAATAAACCAAAGTATTACATTCTATGAATAGGCACAATGAAATAAGATATTTTTCATATACATATGTACCTACTCAAAAACCTTTAAATATTAATTTTTAAAGTGTTTCCATATTGCCTGGCATACTTTCGGAACTGCACGACAAAGAAAGGTTTCACATACGGGTATGTTCGAGGTTTCGACTCGCATTGAAAACGAAAAATTTTTTGAATCCCCATAATTAATAAATTGGTGTTCTGAATTAAGCATGTTTTTCCACATTCGAAGTTTATGATCGAAAAAAAAATCTAAATGTCAACGGCCACAGCTACGCAAAAATCGACGGCGGTCGTCAAAAAAGTTGCAAAAAATTAACAAATTACAAAAGTAACACCCAATTTTCACGATGATTTTTTTACTTGTCTGTAAGACATGTCTTTTTTGTTTGTAGGCATATTAGGTAGATAAGAAAGAGGGGTAGCAAAAGAAACATGGTTTCTGTTTTCGTGATTTTTTTACAACAACAATGAAGAAAATACATCTCTTCCTTTTAGCTGTCATTCGTAATTTTACTATTATATTTTATTTGCATTCGTCTGTTAAGGTGGTTATTTCGCTGTGTTCTTTATTTTTCTTGTTTTAAAGCGACAAGTGCTTGTTTTTTGTTTTGTGTGTATATAAAAGATACATATATTAATATAAAAATAAAAAGTGCAAATAAATATAAACCATGTGGAAAAACGAAATTGTGGAGCTTTTAATATCTAAATATCAAGAATACGAAAAATTGTATGATGTACGTAATCCTACATATATGGACCGTGTCAAGCGATCTAGCTCTTTGTTCACAATCTGCCAAGAGCTAATGATATATACTTTTTGAAGTTATATTTTAATAAAAGACGAATTTATTCCAATTAATGTACTTATAATAATTTAACTTGTTTTATTTTAATTTCAAAATAATAAACCAAAGCATTACATTCTATGAATAGGCACAATAAAATAAATTATTTTTCATATACATATGTACCTACTCAAAAACCTTTAAATATTCATTTTTAAAGTGTTTTCAAATTGCCTGGCATACTTCCGGAACTGCACAACAAAGAAAGGTTTCCCATAGTCTCGTCTGATAATTTGTGCTTTTGATGGACTCTCCAGTAGCGAGGTGTTGGGAGTGTGGCTGCCAGTTTCTCTGCTGGAGTTATCGCTTCTCTTAAGATGGTATCTTGTTTTACTATATCACCTTCGATTTTTGCGAGTATCAAATTAAATGTTTCTCGGGTTATTCTGATATAATTTGGAAAAGACGACTTATCTCCCAAGAAGTCGTTCATTAGAAAAGAAAATGTACCTCGTTCCACTCAGCATTTCCGTCATTGCTTCACCCACTCACTAGTTTTAGTCAACTAGTTTTACCTCCATTGCTTTCTTCGAGGTTTTTCTGTATAGCACCCAATTTTGATTTTTTTTAAGAAAATTTACTTTTTTAAATACTTTACTTCTCAAGTTATTAAATTCCGTTTTTGGCGCCCAAATTATAGGAATAAAAGGAATTAAAGATAAAGAAAAAATATAACTTCGGCTGTCAAATAAGAGTTTTTTTACAACAACAGTGAAGAAATAGACATGTTTTAAAAATCATCATGAAAATGTGACATGATTTCGGAAGCAACTTTAAAAGAAAATAAAAAAAGACGTCTTAAAAAATCATCTTGAAAATTGGGTGTAAAACAATTTACAGACTATGAAAACAAAGATATTCAAATTTTTCAATTAATTTTCTATGCGAATAAAAACAAAATTAATATTCTTAAAGAAACATAAAATGAAGATAAAATTATTCAATACTCTCAAAAAAGACAACGAACGAAAATAAAATTATTTGCTTTTGGTTGATCTGCTGGATTTGATATACCGTTACATCGTACAACTTTTGAATATGAAACATGCTCTTCTTAATTTAAATTCACATCAACAAATACAAAGACCTTACAAGCTGGCTTTGATTTTACAATTTTTTAAAACAGATTATTAATTTTATTCTCTTTTCTTCTTCTAGTTGCGTTATTTATCAGCGCGGGTGTTTGCCGGCTATAGGCATATCGACTATTACTACGTTTATACGCACGTCTTATTTGCAAATAAAAAAGAAGAATGTTGCCGTATAACTTTTTTATTGTAACTTATTAACTCACTTAAACAAGTCTTGAATAACGGCACTATTTGCAAATAAAAAGTAAGACGTTGCCACTTCATGAACGTTTTTTGTGTTTTACTTACCAAACAATCATATTTTCGTCACATGGCATCACTAATAATAACACAAGTTCTGTATGCGATTTCCCGTATAAACAGTGAATTAGTTATTTGCAAATAGTTCTATTTGCAAATAAGACGTGCGTATAAACGTAGTATATGTTGTCTTGGCACCATATGTTGTTAAAGCAAAGTATTGGCTGATTATTACATTAGGTTTGTTCCACAAGATCTCGGACAAGTTCGGACTATTGAGAGCAAAATGAAAATTACTCTCTAAATTTGCCAAAGTTACCCAAAATAGCTGGAACGCAAAAAACCATTTTTGTAGTTCCTGAAATACTAATGCTGCTTACTTTTTAAACTAAAATCTATTTAAGTGCTTTTAGATGCTTAAAAGTCATCAAATTATAAAAACAAAGCATTTGCATCATTGTCAATAGCTGTAAAATAATTGAAAAACAAGTGGAAGAAACACTTAACAATTGCAATTTTCTTTAAATATTTATAAATCTTTGAAAATGGGAAGAAAAATTACGATCGATTTAAATATTTTTAATGCTGTTTCTTTTTTCAACATCTGCTTTTTAATATATTTATTTATAAAAACTAAACTTTTTCTTTTGCTTGCAAAGTTTCCGATAAATCTATGTTTCATATGTAAACAAAAAACAGCTGATTGTTAAATTCTTGTCCGAACTTACCCAAAGAAAAAGTTCGTGCAAACTTGTACAGGAAATTAAAAAAATTACTCTCTCAATTTCTCTCTTTTTTGCACAAAAGTTGTTATGTGGAACGGTTTTGGGTAACTTTGGGCTAGTTCGGACTGTTTCGTTATGCATGTGGAACAGAGCTATTGTGATTTTACAACTAAATGCAACCGAATTATTATAATTATTGTTTAAATAGATTTATATATATGAAATTAGTTTTAATTTCCTTCAAAAAAATTCATTTTTCTTTATCAATAAGATCTAAATGCATTGAGATTTAGTTCAAAAAAGATTGACATATCAAACTTTAGTATGTAGAGCAACTTAGTGTTTTCGAACATAAACAAAATTGTTGTAATTTTTTCATGTTTTTTTACTCAAGTGAGATCTGCCAAAACCAAATTGAAATTTTTGGCAAAGTTTAAAAAAAATTTGTTTGCATTAATATTTCTGTGAAAAATTAAATTGTTTTGATGAAATTCAATAAAAAACACTTCAAACTAAAAACCAAAATTGTATTTTTCTTAATAATGTTAGCATTTATAAGAATAAAGTACGATTCGTTTTACTTTCACCCACCCCTTACTACTCTAATTGAAAACGAATAAAAACATGGGGATGTGAATTGCAGAACACCAAAAATGCTAAAGTGTTCCACTTTCTAGTGAATTCGGATTCTAGAACATACACGAGTGTTTAAAGCATTAATAGCACAATAATATAATTTCTTAGTGGTTATAATTGATTTTGTTCTAAATTACTTTTTTGGTTTTCTTAGTTTAGATTAATAGGGTAATTGTTTGGAATATAAATAAATTAAACTTTAATTGCAACCTACACAGCAGAACATAACAAAGCTTATTTTCGGAGGCAACTTCGTGCCTTCTCCAGTGCTCATGTGTATTTCATGCTTATCGCCAGTTTTTATGTATGTGGCGATGATTGTATGTAAACTAATCCTGTTTGTTAGAATTTTAAATAAAAAAACTTTATTTAGAAATATACACCTTATTTTTTATAGTAAACTAAAAATATTAACAAATTGAATTAAAGCGCTGTCAGCGGCTGCGCAAGGGTTGGGATGTGATATGAACATACGCTATCTCAGACATTGCATATGTTCAAAGATTAAATGACCGCGAATTTTATGCAAGACGAGAAAGTGATACATACTTATATTATTGCTGACTTGGTAATAATCTAGCAACTTCAAGATAAATTCGTAATTTATTTCGTTTTACATATTATTATATACTCAAACTGTAATATTTTATTTTGCAGACGTATAAACCGAGCTATACATAAATACATATGCAAATATTGCATCAGATATTCGTATTCGCAAGTATTGCTTCAAATAATCGTATTCACCAATATCAAAAGGCATTCGTACATCAATATGTACGTGCCTTTATGCCATAGTTTGCATGTGCATAACTATTACTACGTTTATACGCACGTCTTATTTGCAAATAAAAAAGAAGAATGTTGCCGTATAACTTTTTTATTGTAACTTATTAACTCACTTAACAAGTCGTGAATAACGACACTATTTGCAAATAAAAAGTAAGACGTTGCCACTTCATGAACGTTTTTTGTGTTTTACTTACCAAACAATCATATTTTCGTCACATGGCATCACTAATAATAACTTAAGTTCTGTATGCAATTTCCCGTATAAACAGTGAACTAGTTATTTGCAAATAGTTCTATTTGCAAATAAGACGTGCGTATAAACGTGGTATATGTTTGCATGAATAAACTTATAAATTTTTAGTACTGATGACATAGTACATACATACATATGTAAGTATGTACATGTATATGTGTATGTTTCACTTTTAATTATTAAAAAGTAAATGCAATTATCCCAACGTTTTAGTTACCTGTTGAAGACTCGTCAAGGGTGTTGAATGTTCCATTTACTATTTAAAATAAAATTTTAGTTTTTAAGGTCATGATTTTTATAAATGAATACAAACCTACAGAAACGATAGTAGAAATAATTCCTTTGTTGCAAGCTTATACAAAAGTATTTCCGATTGTTTTCGTGTGGAAAATAACTTCTATTATTCAGCAAATAAATATTGTTGCAGATAAAATGACTTTATTGAGAATGAAATGTTTACATTCAGATGTACGATTTTTAATATATTGAAGGCAGTGTTGCCAGTAGGATACGAAAGATACATTTTTCGTATATTTTGATGACTTCAGGTACCATGTATAATCCTGACATTTTTCGTATCTTCTGTATCTGTACGCAAAACGTACAGAAATAAAATATTAAGCTTTCCGTCCCAGACAAAGTTCTTTAAAATTATCACTTCGTTATGAATATTAAAAAAAAAAAACAGTGACAACTAAATAGAAAAATTACATGTATTTTGTTGTTAGGTTTTCTAAGTTCTTCTGTCGTCTGCTTATTCTTGTGTACATATACAGATGTATATACATATGTACATATGTTAAGATGAACTTTTAGAAGAAAACAATAACGATCTTTACAGTTAATAATTTCAGACCGTATAATAGTTTTATAAAATAAAACAATTTTAATCCCCAAAATTAAGAGAAGAAAACTAAAACAGCTGGCTGCAAATATTATATATAATATATTATATATTTATGTACATATAAACAAAATGAGAGTGAATTTTAAATTAAAAAAAATTTTATGTACATACCTATGTACATATATTTCTATATGGAATTATTGGCATTTCATTATAATTTACAATGTTAAACGTTAAACATGGATTTTTAATTTTTTTTCAAAATGTATCTTTTTGGGAAAAATTGTATCTTTTTGGAAACTAAAATGTATCTTTCTCGAAATTTCACTGGCAACACTGATTGAAGGTAATTAGAATATGAGACTGAAAAGATAACCATCATAATTTGTTTCTCTCAGTTGAAAGAGAAGAAAATGGATATTCTCCCTTGCAGAGTTTGTGCAAAAAATTATGAGAATTTTTTAATTTGGAGAGCTATATTTAAGTGCAACCAAGTTGAAAACACCCAAACTTATTCAAATTTTACAATTAAAATATGGTAACTTGTCTTAAATGAACTAAGGCCCAATTTTTAACTTAATATTTCAATTTCAATTTATTTATCCATAATATGTACATTTACATTTAAAATTTATTATGGCATATTTAAGTGTTCAAGATTATTTCTTTTTCATCTTAATTATTGGTATGTTTTTACAATAATTACATATTATATACACTCTTTTTGTTGGAGGGAAAATTGGCAAAAACCTATTTGAATTTTGTTTAAAACTACTTACACCATAAACTAAACAACTTACACTACTACTACTGCTAGATTAAAAACCCAGGATGAGTATAACTCATTAATATGATAAAAATCAGAAGCTTGACATCTGATATTAAAATTTTGTGTTAGCCTCTGAATTTTCCCTGGTACTTGCTCTAATATTTAAATATGCAATTAGTTAAATTTTACATACATTTAAATTGTATTTAAATACGGCTTCAGTTTTTTAGTGTTAAATAATTCTTCGTATTAAATCGCAATGAAAATATGGTAGCACTATGAACTGTCAAAAAATTTATTGATAGCTTCAAAGAAAACAGCTGTGCACCAGAATTGAAAAGTGTTTAAATGTACAAATTTGAAATTGAAAAAAATAATGAAAATGAAGCTTTCTTAATTAGTATGTAGACTAAACATTAAATAAATAAAAATATGTACATGTAAGTAAATAAATCAATGGATTTATAATAAAAATTGGGTTGTACTTTATTTACAATAAGTTTTTAAAATAATTATTTATTAAGGATCGCCGTCTGCTATTTTGTGCATTTGAACTGCTAGAATTGGCATTGCTAGGAACACTGTTCACAAAATTAACAACCGCTTCTAAACTTTCTGGTAGAGCTAGTAGCTCAAATTCTTTATTTATGCAGCATACAATACTTATGTTATGTATAACGGCAGCTGCCACAATAACACCTTCAACTTTTATGTGATGCAGACGAATGCCTAAAGATAAAATAGGGAATCTTCGTTTCCAAACACCGGAATTTCTCTCTGTACATTTAAGAGTTCTTATTTGTGATTCATTACACAAATTTTCTTCTGCACTTCGCATGTTTAGTAGGGGAGCCATTATAAAATTTTTGTTCGGATACCCATTGTCAGCCACAATTAAACTATTTTCAAACTCATTGTTGCAAAATCTCGAATATATTCTAGAATTGATTAATATATTTGAGTCGCGGGAAGATCCTGGCCATTTGCGTCGCACATTGTACATTTATTGAGAAAAACCCTTTGCGGTTTCTATATAGGTCCGCATCTTCGCCACCTACAGACAGAAAATTTTAAAACATGTACATATTTCTTAAATGCAGCAAGTAATGGTGTTTGAGATATACACACCTGGCGAAATTATTTTGATATGCGTGCAACCAAGTGCCGCAACAACATGAGGAAATTTAGCTATATCGTAAAATTCCTGTTTTTTAACGCGAGTTCTTCTGGGGTTTTTTAGAAACACTATAAAATGGCTCGCAGCTGCGCTATGTAATGTGTTACATTTCCCACGACGTTGGATACCGTTGTTGTTGAAACACCATACACATATGCATGCAACCGGTTGCGTAGACCATTAAAGTGATGAGCAACATATTCTCTTCGCTTATAGAATGATTCCTTACTTTTTCTTCTTCGTGAAAATGTTCTGTATATTGCGTATGTTGACTTGTTCAACTTACCAAGGGATTGGTTTTTTTTATGCTGTTCAAAAAGCTCCAGAAATAAAGCCTCAGCAAACACTGTACGTCTCAGAACAACACAATACAAACCAATACCCATCAAGTACATATGATGCATCGCCAGCCTAGACCTCGTCGAACCAGATGCAATATTCTCTTTAGTGTTAGTTTAATCCAAATATGGTAGTTCAGTTCAGTGTACCCATAATCTCTAAACTTCCAACTATTGCGATTTACAGAACTCATATCTTGCAAGTTCAAGTCACAATCACAAATATTATTATATTTCTTGTCTTATATATCTTGTCATCAAAAACATCTGGAAAAGTTAATTTTAAACGATTAGTCTTTTCATCAATTGAAAACGAAAGACTTCTACGCATTTCGTGGTAACATTGTTACAAATTGTGTTGATTGACATATCCTCTAATTGAAGAGCTTTAATGCAATCCAAACCCAACAAATTTAAATTTTGTGACATAGCACGTAATGGTTGCTTGTCTGCCTTCAAATTTAACAATGCAATCAAACTGTAGAGAAAGCGGAAGCTTTCCTGTGGTACTTCTGGCTGCTTGTTGGACCTCAATTGCATTTTCAACGTGTAACTTTTCGAATGTATCCTCTGATATTAGAGTTAGGTCTGAGGCTATATCAAACTGTAGTTCGACCTTCTCACCATTTATTTCAATTGTTATATATTTTCTATCCACATTTACTTTGTTTCAGATTTGTTTCTGTGGCTTTTGTTGTTTTTGTTAAATGTTTTTTCTTTTGTTTTTATATATTGCTTTTTTTCTTAGCTACGTTACAATAGCCTTCTTTGTGACCCATTGCATTGCACTGTTCACATTTGTGCTATTTGTATGAACAATCACGAGCGAAGTGTAATCCGCCGCAAAACCAGCATGGTAATTTTGGCGCTGTCTTTTCTTTTTTTCTTGCGTGCAACTGATTGACGTGTGATTCTGATTTCGAATTCTCGGTAAGTACTGCATCTGCTTTAAATTAATTAAACGTTGACATTCTCTTGAAAGGGAGTCTAATGTTATTGAACTTCCTTCACTGTCAATTTTATTTAACAATTTGGTACAAATTTCAAAATCTGACAATGGTTTTAAACCCATGACGAAGACCAAACATTCGCTCAATTTAAATTGTTCACATTGTTTGTTTACTATGCCCGCATATGTTATAAAATCGGTATGCATCTCTTTTGTGATTTGTAAGCAGTTGTACCTAATATTGAACTGAGAGGTCTGCATCCCGAACACGGCTGCCAGATTTGACGATTTTTCTTTCAAAATTGGATAATTGACGATTTGCCCTTTTTTTTGTTAATTTGACGATTTTAGTCCTTTGAACAGTGGCAGCTTTAAACCATTTCTTTATGTTAATAAAGTGTTTATCATTTGGTATGTTGTGCGCATTTACTACCATATTGCTTCAAAAAATATCAACCATACAAAAGTAAAGAAAAAAGGCAAGGCGAAAAACTTCACGGTCGTTTTTCTTTTGCGGGTATACATAAATGTACGTACGTGAAAATGACTCGGTTGAAGGTATCCTTTATTCCAAAGACTATTTAAAAATAAATAATTCAAATTGTTATAAAATTATAATTAAACCTTAAGACTTGATAGAAATGTTAACGCTTTTAAGTACATCATAACTTTTAATTTTGTACATATGTTTGTATCTATTCATACAATTAAATATTTGTGGATATGCAGGATTGAATTGTTAAGTTTTATTATTGTTTTTTATAAAAATAAAAGTGTATAAAAATATTTAATAGCCTTTTGCAGACTTATCGTTTTCGTTCATTCGTACAGTTACATACATTTAAAACAAGAACAAGATTTTGAGTTTTGATTTCAATGTTATTATGCGTACGAAAGAAAACGTTCTTAAATCAGGCAATAAGTATAATTGATTTATTGTTTTTGCCCTATTGTTTTTTTAATAATAATAAAAAAGGGTTTAAAAATTACATTTTTACAACTTGCCCGATTTTTTGACGATTTTCAAACACGAAAAAGACGATTTTTTTATTTTTTCTCAGCAAATTGACGATTTTTCCTGTTTCGCTTTCTGAAGCAAGTTTATGAATAATGATGTTTACACGACTCATCTACTTGCTTCGATTTTATAATTTTTTTTCTCTTGTTTTTTAAGTTTTATAAAATGTAAATAAATTAACTTTTCACTGAATTCAAATTTATTATTACGCCTAGGAAACACACACAGAAAACAATTATATTTTTTAACTTTTCACTTTTAATTTTGCTTTGTTTACAAAAATATTTAATTTAGACAACTAGTGCAGATAAACTTACGATAAAAATTAGAGAAGAGAGGATTTTTTCTTGATTCGCAAGTAGATTTAATATGAATCTGCATGCTTCGCTCTCAAAATTTTGTATGGCGAAGCAAGTTGATTCGCTCATGATTGGGGTGTGAAGCAAGAATAGAGGGCGAAGCAGGTGCCGTGGAAACATGATATAAAATATAGTTTGTATACTTATTGTGGACAATAGTGCTAAGTTTTCTTAGCAACAGGCGTACTTTGGCTGCATCGACTGCGAATAGGTCTTCGTATCTAGCAAACCACATTTCAAATGTGAGGTTATGTTCGTCAAAATTAAATTCTGAGATATTTGAAGCAAGAGCTTCAATAAGAAACTCAGCATTATCACTTTTAGGGGTTTCCATCGTTTTGCTAGTTACCAAATTTTTATCAGCTCCTGTAAGGCCAAATTATGTTGGTTTTGTTTGTGTTGAATCTTAACCATTTGCTCTAACAACTTTTCCATATTGATGAGGAAAATGTATGATTTCTCAATAAAAAATGTTTTTTTTTTCAATAGTAATTAGAGCTTTATGTATAGATAGACGTTTATGTTTTTAAAATTTCTTTGTCTTGACACAGAAGAAAATTTAAGGAGTTAAATATTTTTCTTTTATATCCTCGTCGCCACTATTATATTTCTTTCTTTTATTTCACGCTTTATCTCTATTCAGACCAAGATCAAGATTAAGATTAAAAGTAAGTTACAACATTAATAAGAATGATAGCATTAAATGTCAAATATAGAAAAGAGTTGCCATCCAACATCTCCCCTTTTAGGTGGCTAACTAGGACTAAACCTAGCAACTGGTTTTCGTTGTCGCCGAGATCGTCTAAGAATTGGAATCGTTGGATTATTTACGTTGTCATCTATATCGTTATTACGTTCAAATGTTTCCAGATGATTATTGGAACTGTTTGGCAAGTCATATAATCCAAGTGCATCATCCGTGTTTTTAACAGTACCCGGATTTTCAAAAGTGGTAAAGTTTTTCTTCATTTGATTCGCATGAACGCGTATCAACTTTCCTTTTCTTAGCAAGACGTTGTACGTTACACTTCCAATACGTTCGATAACCTTTCCAGGTTCCCAGCAAGAATTGTTGTTATTTTTATATACTCTGGCATACACATTGTCTTCAGCTGAAAATATTCTTTCCTTAGCACCGTGCTTTTTATTAAACTGGGCTTCCATGGTAACATTTCGATTGGAAGTACGACGTTTGTGACATGATTTTATCAGATCTAAAACATGCCGGATTTTTCTACCAAATAAGACTTCAGAGGGTGATACATTTCCAGGACAATTGGGATTCGGAGTTGATCTGTAGTTAAGTAAAAATGTTTGTAGATTTTGGCTTACAGTCCCCTCTCCCTCTAATTTTCAAAGTGCGCGTTTAAAGGTATCCACAAACCTCTCTGCTTGTCCATTTGACATAGGATAGTAAGGGCTAGAGCATAGATGCTCAATATCATTTTGATTTATAAAATCTTTAAAATAGGAACTTTTGAATTGCGTGCCGTTGTGTGACACGAGTGTTTTAGGTAAGCCAAAACGTGCGAAGATTTCTTCTAAAATTTCAACGGTCTGTTGAGCAGTTATCGATTTTGTCATCACTACTTCCGGCCATTTAGACAGAGCATCGACTAGAACAAAAAAATAGTTTCCATTAATCGGTCCACCATAGTCGATTTGGAGTCGTTCCCATGGTTCTGAAGGTGTGGGCCACGATTTTAAAGTAGTTCTAGTAGGCATTTTTGAAGCAACAGCACAGTTGTGACAACTCTGTACCATCATTTTAATATGTTCGTCAATGTTTGGCCAGTAAACATAACTTCTTGCAATAGCTTTGGTTCGCTCTATACCCGGATTACCACGATGTAAGAGTTTTAAAATTCGTTTTTGAAAAATATTTGGAACGACTATTCTTTCACCAAACATAATAACACCATCAACTATAGACAAATTATCTCTTCGATTATAAAAAACTTTTATTTCATGACTTTTTATATTTGTTGGCCAGCCGTTTTTTAAATACTGTAACAACAACTGTAGTACATCATCTTTGGCTGATTCATACTTTATCATTTTGTCGGTTGACGGTAGGTTTTGTAAGCTATTTTGTAGTACCGTTTTAATTTCATCTTCTTTGTTTTACTTGTGAGAAACTATCACTGTGAGCTTTTGTCCAATGCCATTTTACGTTCGATTTTAATAAATTATTAAGTGGACCTCGTAGTTGTCGCATATTATTAACAAATTTCCCATAGAAATTTAAGTAAGTAAGTAAGTAATGAAATGGGGTTTGGCCCAGGATAGCCTTTTGCACTGCGACCATTGCTGATCTATTGTGCTTCCCCTGTCCTTAACAGTTTAATACGTTCGCAAATAGGATCAGCTCCTTCAGTGGGAGCATTAGCAGATCCTCTTCACTCAGCGTATATGCATGTAGAGTCCTGTGTCTCCTGTGGCACAATGCCCCACAATTTGTTATCAAGTGTTCCATCGACTCCTCATCTTCACCGCAAAATCTGCAGATGTCCGTGTCAGATAAGCCCATTCTGTATAGGTGGGCTTTGCAGGTGTAATGGCCTGTGAGCGCCCCTACCAGCGTCCGTAGGCTTTTTCTGTCCAGTCTTAGAGCCAGATCCGCCCTCCCAGCGTCAAAGCGTAGGAATTTCTTGGAGTGACATAATCCATTGATGTCATTCCAATGTTGTGCAATCCTGGACGATGTCCATTTCGAAATCTCCCCTTTAAGGAGACTTTTGTTGAAACCAAAAGAAGGGGTGGGTCCAATGAAGTTCCCCTCAGCCCCTCTTCTCGCACAGATGTCCGCCATCTCATTCCCGGCATGCCCCTGATGCCCTGGTACCCATATCAGAGTAATCTGATTATGAGTCGCCAGGTCATTGAGCCTGTTTTGACATTCCAGTAATAATCTGGACATGTACGTACAGCCTCTCAGGGCCTTAAGAACCGATTGGCTGTCCGAGAGTATCTTAACCCGTATTCCCCTGTGTCCTCTCTCGGATAGGATCTCCACAGTTTCCAGTATCGCGTAAAGTTCCGCTTGGAAAATTGTCGTATCCTTGCTCAATGTTATAGACCTGTGTGCTCTAGGCCCCACTATTCCCGCCCCAACTCCTTGGAGCGTTTTTGAGCCGTCCGTGTACCACATTTGCGATCCATCTCTTAGCCATCCTGGGTTTGCGCACCATTCTTCTCTTGTGGGGAAGAGGACCCTGTATTTCCTGTCGAAACAGTATACCGGGTCCATATGGTCGCCCGCTTGAGACATATCAAGTATGTCCCCGATTCCCCTGAGGATAGCCAGATGATCAGTTAGGTTTCCCGCCCTAAGGTTCTCTTTTCCGTAGATAGAGATTGCCCTTATAGCTGCCTCCTCTTGTATAGCCAGATGGAGCGGTGCAAGGTTCAGAAGAGCTTCCATACCCAACGTTGGGGTTGTTTTCATGGCCCCTGTGACGCATAGGCATGCAAGTCTTTGTAACCTGCACAGTCTCGATATAGTTGTCCGTTGCTCAGTCTTCCTCCACCATACCAGAGCCCCGTACAGTATGGTTGGTCTCACCATCTGGATATATATCCAGAAGGTCATTTTGGGGCTCAGACCCCAGGATCTGCCAAGTAGTTGCCTCGCTGTCCAAAGGCTCCTCGTGGCCTTTCCCAGTACTGACTCGAGGTGCGGTTCCCAAGTGAGTTTCATATCCAAGACGAGACCCAGATATTTTACCCTCTCCTTGGGAACTATCTCGATGCCACCCATCCAGAGACTGGGTAAATTAATCACCCTTTTCCTGGTAAATGGTACAATGATCGTCTTCGCTGGGTTAACAGATAGCCCTTCCGAAGTGCACCATTCATGCATTTTGTCTAGGGCGTCTTGCATTTGGTCCGTAATCGTCCCTGCATGGTTCCCCCTGATTATTACGGAGATATCGTCCGCATAGCCGATGGTTCTGTGTCCCCTCCGGTTAAGTAGCCCGATCAGGTCATCCACTAATACAGACCATAGAAGGGGAGATAATACTCCGCCCTGTGGGCATCCCTTAACCGCGGTGACTGTGAGATCCGTGGATCCAAGTGAGGCCCTAATCGACCTTTGGTTCAGCATGCAGCTGACCCATCGTACTATCACAGGATCAGCTCCTCTAGTAGTGAGTGCTGTTTCCATTGCGTGGAAGTTCGCATTGTCGAAGGCACCCTCAATGTCCATGAATGCACACAGGGCTATTTCCTTCGATTCCATGGCCTTTTCAATATCCCGAACAATATTGTGCAGTGCCGTGGTAGTTGATTTGCCCTTCTGGTAGGCAAATTGGAGCCTATGCAGAGGTCTCATGGAAAGTACCTCCGTCCTGAGGTATTGGTCCAATAGTTTTTCAATCGTCTTCAACATAAAAGATGATAGACTAATTGGTCTGTAGGACTTGGGAGATTCTGGGGGTCTGTTTCCACTTTTGGGTATGAATATAACCCCTACCGCTCTCCAAGTCCTTGGGACATGTCCTATTGTTAAACTTGATCGAAATATGTTAACCATCTTCCGATAGAGGATGGTACCACCTCTTGACAACAGGGCCGGAAAGATACCATCCGGCCCCGGTGATTTGTAAGGTCTGAAAGAATTTACAGCCCATTTTATCCTCTCAAAGGTCACTATTTTCCTGATGACCTGGTTCGTCGCCCTTCGCTGAGCATGCGGCCATGCCGCTGGAGTTTCAGCGTCCGAAGCTCCAAACCTGCAATCAGGAAAGTGAGTTCTAAGTAGAAGCTCTAGTGTCCCTTTGAAAGTATCTGTATAGGTGCCGTCTGGCCCCTTCAGTGTGCTTATCGGGTTCGTGCCCCCCTTCGAAAGTGCTTTGTGCAGCCTGGCTGTGGCCGGGACGTCCTTAAGATCTTCACAGAAAAGTTTCCATGATTTTCTCTTGGACTTCCTTAGCTCCTTGTTGTAAGTGGTTAGGGCCTTTTTGTACTCTTCCCAATTTCCAGTTTGTTTGGCTCTGTTGAATTCCAGTCTTGCCTTTCTTCGCAGTTTCCCAAGATTTCTGTTCCACCAAGGTACCCTCTTCGTGGAGGATTTTATCCTGACAGGACAGTTGTCTTGAAATGAGGATATGATTGCATCAGTTAGTCTCTCGACTGATGCATCCAGTTCCTCAGGTGATGTAATGGAAAATGTGTTTCCAGTGATCCTAGACTGCAGATCCTGCGAGTATTTTATCCAATCTGTTGCCCTGGGGTTTCTGTAGAGCGATTGACTCTTCACCAATCCCCTAACTTCAAAAAGGATGTGTTTATGATCCGACATGGAGTCCTCTTCAGAGACCTTCCAATCCCTGATCATATCAAGTGATTTGTTAGTTATAAGTGTCAGATCGAGAACCTCTTCTCTGATGGCGTTGCAAAACGTTGGGCTATTCCCCCTATTTGCAATCCCCATGTTAGTAAGTAATAAGTATTCTAAGAGTGACTCACCTCTTTTATTTGTATCAGTGCTTCCCCATACTGTATTGTGGGCATTCGCATCACAGCCAATGATGAGGGTTTTCCTATGGCATTTACAGTAATCCACTAGTCCCTTTATTTTCAGAGGTGGTGCTTCGTCTGTGTTCCCCGGGAAGTAGGCTGAGGCAATAACAACCTCTATCCTGTTTCCATTGGAGTCCAACTCGACTAGCGCCACTGCACTGTCGCCATCCATAAATTCTGTAAGAGGCAAGTAATTAATATTGGTGTTTATGATAAGCGCAGCCCTTGGTTTGACTGCGCGCGTGTCATAAATTACCTGAGTGTTTTGTATATTGAGGCCTCGTATGCGGCCTCTTGATATCCAGGGCTCTTGTATAAGCCCTATGTTGATGGTGCCAGCAGTAAATCTTCTGCTAATTTCAGCTGATGCAGCCTTAGCGTGATAAAGATTTGCCTGGATGCACCTCATTTTGTAGTTTCTGATGTGGAAGGAGGGCTTTCGTCCTCTTCTTCCAACTCCACTGCCTCCATCTGTTGAACAAGCGCATCCGCATTTATGTTCTCAGCCTTAGAATTTTACTGCACCCAGAAAAGATCGTAATTCCGATATGTTTGTCGGCTGTGGCATCTGCGTAATTGCAGAAATACGTTGGGGGTCTGGCTGTAGCCCTTCTGCAGTAATTACAAACCCTAGGTATTTTACCTGTTCGGCGCAAAATTTACATTTTGAAAATTTTACTTTCAGACCATAGTCTTGAATTCGGCGTAAAACATCGTGAAGATTTTTATTGTGCTCTTCCTCATCTTTGCCAGATACAAAAATGTCATCAATGTATGCCGCAACGTTTTGCATTCCCGCAAGCATTTTATTCATGATTTGTTGGAAAATGGCTGGAAATGTTTTAACACCGAAAACCATACGGTTATAACGGTATAACCCCATATGTGTTGTTATGGTTAACATATGTTTTGATTCGTCGTCAACATCGATTTGAAAAAATGTCCTCAGGGAGTGGTAATGGGTATTGATGTGTTTCGAGAGCGTCGTTTAGACCCGTAGAAAAATCAGCACATATTCTAACAGTGCCGTTTGGCGGCCCAATCGGAGTAGTTCACAGGAGAGATAACACGTATATCCTGCAACCTCTTTAACTCTGCTTCAACGAGATGCTGAACAGCATACGCCACTGGTCGTTTTGAACGAAAGATTGGTTGTATGTTTGGTTTTGTTACCAAATGAGCATTTGTTTTGGTACATAAACCAAACTTGTCATCAAAAACATCTGGAAAAGTTAATTTTAAACGATTAGTCTTTTCATCAATTGAAAACAAAAGACTTCTACGCGTTTCCGCGGTAACATTGCTACAAATTGTGTTGATTGACATATCCTCTAATTGAAGAGCGTTAATGCAATCCAAACCCAACAAATTTAAATTTTGTAATTTTGTGATATAGCACGTAATGATTGCTTGTCTGCCTTTAAATTTAACAATGCAATCAAACTGTAGAGAAAGCGGAAGCTTTCCTGTGGCACTTCTGGCTGCTTGTTGGACCTCTATTGCATTTTCAACGTGTAACTTTTCGAATGTATCCTCTGATATTAGAGTTATGTCTGAGGCTGTATCAAACTGTAGTTCGACCTTCTCACAATTTATTTCAATTGTTATATTATTTCTATCCACATTTACTTTGTTTACAAATGAAATGCTTTTTGTTTCAGATTTGTTTCTGTGGCTATTGTTGTTTTTGTTAAATGTTTTTTCTTTTGTTTTTATATATTGCTTTTTTTCTTAGCTACGTTACAATAGCCTTCTTTGTGACCCATTGCATTGCACTGTTCACATTTGTGCTATTTGTATGAACAATCACGAGCGAAGTGTAATCCGCCGCAAAACCAGCATGGTAATTTTGGCGCTGTCTTTTCTTTTTTTCTTGCGTGCAACTGATTGACGTGTGATTCTGATTTCGAATTCTCGGTAAGTACTGCATCTGCTTTAAATTAATTAAACGTTGACATTCTCTTGAAAGGGAGTCTAATGTTATTGAACTTCCTTCACTGTCAATTTTATTTAACAATTTGGTACAAATTTCAAAATCTGACAATGATTTTAAACCCATGACGAAGACCAAACATTCGCTCAATTTAAATTGTTCACATTGTTTGTTTACTATGCCCGCATATGTTATAAAATCGGTATGCATCTCTTTTGTGATTTGTAAGCAGTTGTACCTAATATTGAATTGAGAGGTCTGTATCCCGAACACGGCTGCCAGATTTAACGATTTATCGTCATTTTGACGATTTTTCTTTCAAAATTGGATAATTGATGATTTGACGACTTTTTTTTAAATTTGACGATTTTAGTCCTTTGAACAGTGGCAGCTTTAAACCATTTCTTTATGTTAATAAAGTGTTTATCATTTGGTATGTTGTGCGCATTTACTACCATATTGCTTCAAAAAATATCAACCATACAAAAGTAAAGAAAAAAGGCAAGGCGAAAAACTTCACGGTCGTTTTTCTTTTGCGGGTATACATAAATGTACGTACGTGAAAATGACTCGGTTGAAGGTATCCTTTATTCCCAAGACTATTTAAAAATAAATAATTCAAATTGTTATAAAATTATAATTAAACCTTAAGACTTGATAGAAATGTTAACGCTTTTAAGTACATCATAACTTTTAATTTTGTACATATGTTTGTATCTATTCATACAATTAAATATTTGTGGATATGCAGGATTGAATTGTTAAGTTTTATTATTGTTTTTTATAAAAATAAAAGTGTATAAAAATATTTAATAGCCTTTTGCAGACTTATCGTTTTCGTTCATTCGTACAGTTACATACATTTAAAACAAGAACAAGATTTTGAGTTTTGATTTCAATGTTATTATGCGTACGAAAGAAAACGTTCTTAAATCAGGCAATAAGTATAATTGATTTATTGTTTTTGCCCTATTGTTTTTTTAATAATAATAAAAAAGGGTTTAAAAATTACATTTTTACAACTTGCCCGATTTTTTTTGACGATTTTCAAACACGAAAAAGACGATTTTTTTAATTTTCTCAGCAAATTGACGATTTTTCCTGTTTCGCTTTCTGAAGCAAGTTTATGAATCATGATGTTTACACGACTCATCTACTTGCTTCGATTTTATAATTTTTTTTCCCTTGTTTTTTAAGTTTTATAAAATTTAAATAAATTAACTTTTCACTGAATTCAAATTTATTATTACGCCTAGGAAACACACACAGAAAACAATTATATTTTTTAACTTTTCACTTTTAATTTTGCTTTGTTTACAAAAATATTTAATTTAGACAACTAGTGCAGATAAACTTACGATAAAAATTAGAGAAGAGAGGATTTTTTCTTGATTCGCAAGTAGATTTAATATGAATCTGCATGCTTCGCTCTCAAAATTTTGTATGACGAAGCAAGTTGATTCGCTCATGATTGGGGTGTGAAGCAAGAATAGAGGGCAAAGCAGGTGCCGTGGAAACATGCTATAAAATATAGTTTGTATACTTATTGTGGACAATACTGCTAAGTTTTCTTAGCAACAGGCGTACTTTGGCAGCATCGACTGCGAATAAGTCTTCGTATCTAGCAAACCACATTTCAAATGTGAGGTTATGTTCGTCAAAATTAAATTCTGTAATATTTGAAGCAAAAGCTTCAAATAAGAAACTCAGCATTATCACTTTGAGGGGTTTCCATCGTTTTGCTAGTTACCAAATTTTTCATCAGCTCCTGTAAGGCCAAATTATGTTGGTTTTGTTTGTGTTGAATCTTAACCATTTGCTCTAACAACTTTTCCATATTGATGAGGAAAATTTATAATATCTCAATAAAAAATGTTTTTTTTTTTTCAATAGTAATTAGAGCTTTATGTATAGATAGACGTTTATGTTTTTAAAATTTCTTTGTCTTGACACAGAAGAAAATTTAAGTAGTTAAATATTTTTCTTTTATATCCTCGTCGCCACTATTATATTTCTTTCTTTTATTTCACGCTTTATCTCTATTCAGACCAAGATCAAGATTAAGATTAAAAGTAAGTTACAACATTAATAAGAATGATAGCATTAAATGTCAAATATAGAAAAGAGTTGCCATCCAACATCTCCCCTTTTAGGTGGCTAACTAGGACTAAACCTAGCAACTGGTTTTCGTTGTCGCCGAGATCGTCTAAGAATTGGAATCGTTGGATTATTTACGTTGTCATCTATATCGTTATTACGTTCAAATGTTTCCAGATGATTATTGGAACTGTTTGGCAAGTCATATAATCCAAGTGCATCATCCGTGTTTTTAACAGTACCCGGATTTTCAAAAGTGGTAAAGTTTTTCTTCATTTGATTCGCATGAACGCGTATCAACTTTCCTTTTCTTAGCAAGACGTTGTACGTTACACTTCCAATACGTTCGATAACCTTTCCAGGTTCCCAGCAAGAATTGTTGTTATTTTTATATACTCTGGCATACACATTGTCTTCAGCTGAAAATATTCTTTCCTTAGCACCGTGCTTTTTATTAAACTAGGCTTCTATGGTAACATTTCGATTGGAAGTACGACGTTTGTGACATGGTTTTATCAGATCAAAAACATGCCGGATTTTTCTACCAAATAAGACTTCAGAGGGTGATACATTTCCAGGACAATTGGGATTCGGAGTTGATCTGTAGTTAAGTAAAAATGTTTGTAGATTTTGGCTTACAGTCCCCTCTCCCTCTAATTTTCAAAGTGCGCGTTTAAAGGTATCCACAAACCTCTCTGCTTGTCCATTTGACATAGGATAGTAAGGGCTAGAGCATAGATGCTCAATATCATTTTGATTTATAAAATCTTTAAAATAGGAACTTTTGAATTGCGTGCCGTTGTCTGACACGAGTGTTTTAGGTAAGCCAAAACGTGCGAAGATTTCTTCTAAAATTTCAACGGTCTGTTGAGCAGTTATCGATTTTATTATCACTACTTCCGGCCATTTAGACAGAGCATCGACTAGAACAAAAAAATAGTTTCCATTAATCGGTCCACCATAGTCGATTTGGAGTCGTTCCCATGGTTCTGAAGGTGTGGGCCACGATTTTAAAGTAGTTCTAGTAGGCATTTTTGAAGCAACAGCACAGTTGTGACAACTCTGTACCATCATTTTAATATGTTCGTCAATGTTTGGCCAGTAAACATAACTTCCTGCAATAGCTTTGGTTCGCTCTATACCCGGATTACCACGATGTAAGAGTTTTAAAATTCGTTTTTGAAAAATATTTGGAACGACTATTCTTTCACCAAACATAATAACACCATCAACTATAGACAAATTATCTCTTCGATTATAAAAAACTTTTATTTCATGACTTTTTATATTTGTTGGCCAGCCGTTTTTTAAATACTGCAACAACAACTGTAGTACATCATCTTTGGCTGATTCATACTTTATCATTTTGTCGGTTAACGGTAGGTTTTGTAAGCTATTTTGTAGTACCGTTTTAATTGCATCTTCTTTGTTTTATTTGTGAGATACTATCACTGTGGGCTTTTGTCCAATGCCATTTTACGTTCGATTTTAATAAATTATCAAGTGGACCTCGTAGTTGTCGCATATTATTAACAAATTTCCCATAGAAATTTACTGCACCCAGATCGTAATTCCGATATGTTTGTCGGCTGTGGCATCTGCGTAATTGCAGAAATACGTTGGGGGTCTGGCTGTAGCCCTTCTGCAGTAATTACAAACCCTAGGTACTTTACCTCTTCGGCGCAAAATTTACATTTTGAAAATTTTACTTTCAGACCATAGTCTTGAATTCGGCGTAAAACATCGTGAAGATTTTTATTGTGCTCTTCCTCATCTTTGCCGGATACAAAAATGTCATCAATGTATGCCGCAACGTTTTGCATTCCCGCAAGCATTTTATTCATGATTTGTTGGAAAATGGCTGGAAATGTTTTAACACCGAAAACCATACGGTTATAACGGTATAACCCCATATGTGTTGTTATGGTTAACATATGTTTTGATTCGTCGTCAACATCGATTTGAAAAAATGTCCTCAGGGAGTGGTAATGGGTATTGATGTGTTTCGAGAGCGTCGTTTAGACCCGTAGAAAAATCAGCACATATTCTAACAGTGCCGTTTGGCGGCTCAATCGGAGTAGTTCACAGGAGAGATAACACCTATATCCTGCAACCTCTTTAACTCTGCTTCAACGAGATGCTGAACAGCATACGCCACTGGTCGTTTTGAACGAAAGATTGGTTGTATGTTTGGTTTTGTTACCAAATGAGCATTTGTTTTGGTACATAAACCAAACTTGTCATCAAAAACATCTGGAAAAGTTAATTTTAAACGATTAGTCTTTTCATCAATTGAAAACAAAAGACTTCTACGCGTTTCCGCGGTAACATTGCTACAAATTGTGTTGATTGACATATCCTCTAATTGAAGAGCGTTAATGCAATCCAAACCCAACAAATTTAAATTTTGTAATTTTGTGATATAGCACGTAATGATTGCTTGTCTGCCTTTAAATTTAACAATGCAATCAAACTGTAGAGAAAGCGGAAGCTTTCCTGTGGCACTTCTGGCTGCTTGTTGGACCTCTATTGCATTTTCAACGTGTAACTTTTCGAATGTATCCTCTGATATTAGAGTTATGTCTGAGGCTGTATCAAACTGTAGTTCGACCTTCTCACCATTTATTTCAATTGTTATATTATTTCTATCCACATTTACTTTGTTTACAAATGAAATGCTTTTTGTTTCAGATTTGTTTCTGTGGCTTTTGTTGTTTTTGTTAAATGTTTTTTCTTTTGTTTTTATATATTGCTTTTTTTCTTAGCTACGTTACAATAGCCTTCTTTGTGACCCATTGCATTGCACTGTTCACATTTGTGCTATTTGTATGAACAATCACGAGCGAAGTGTAATCCGCCGCAAAACCAGCATGTAATTTTGGCGCTGTCTTTTCTTTTTTTCTTGCGTGCAACTGATTGACGTGTGATTCTGATTTCGAATTCTCGGTAAGTACTGCATCTGCTTTAAATTAATTAAACGTTGACATTCTCTTGAAAGGGAGTCTAATGTTATTGAACTTCCTTCACTGTCAATTTTATTTAACAATTTGGTACAAATTTCAAAATCTGACAATGATTTTAAACCCATGACGAAGACCAAACATTCGCTCAATTTAAATTGTTCACATTGTTTGTTTACTATGCCCGCATATGTTATAAAATCGGTATGCATCTCTTTTGTGATTTGTAAGCAGTTGTACCTAATATTGAATTGAGAGGTCTGTATCCCGAACACGGCTGCCAGATTTGACGATTTATCGTCATTTTGACGATTTTTCTTTCAAAATTGGATAATTGACGATTTGACGACTTTTTTTTTAAATTTGACGATTTTAGTCCTTTGAACAGTGGCAGCTTTAAACCATTTCTTTATGTTAATAAAGTGTTTATCATTTGGTATGTTGTGCGCATTTACTACCATATTGCTTCAAAAAATATCAACCATAGAAAAGTAAAGAAAAAAGGCAAGGCGAAAAAGTTCACGGTCGTTTTTCTTTTGCGGGTATACATAAATGTACGTACGTGAAAATGACTCGGTTGAAGGTATCCTTTATTCCCAAGACTATTTAAAAATAAATAATTCAAATTGTTATAAAATTATAATTAAACCTTAAGACTTGATAAAAATGTTAAGTTCAGATATTTAATTGTAACGCTTTTAAGTACATCATAAATTTTTATTTTTGTACATATGTCTGTATCTATTCATACAATTAAATATTTGTGGATATGCAGGATTGAATTGTTAAGTTTTATTATTGTTTTTTATAAAAATAAAAGTGTATAAAAATATTTAATAGCCTTTTGCAGACTTATCGTTTTCGTTCATTCGTACAGTTGCATACATTTAAAACAAGAACAAGATTTTGAGTTTTGATTTCAATGTTATTATGCGAACGAAAGAAAACGTTCTTAAATCAGGCAATAAGTATAATTGATTTATTGTTTTTGCCCTATTGTTTTTTTAATAATAATAAAAAAGGGTTTAAAAATTACATTTTTACAACTTGCCCGATTTTTTGACGATTTTCAAACACGAAAAAGACGATTTTTTTATTTTTTCTCAGCAAATTGACGATTTTTCCTGTTTCGCTTTCTGAAGCAAGTTTATGAATAATGATGTTTACACGACTCATCTACTTGCTTCGATTTTATAATTTTTTTCCCTTGTTTTTTAAGTTTTATAAAATGTAAATAAATTAACTTTTCACTGAATTCAAATTTATTATTACGCCTAGGAAACACACACAGAAAACAATTATATTTTTTAACTTTTCACTTTTAATTTTGCTTTGTTTACAAAAATATTTAATTTAGACAACTAGTGCAGATAAACTTACGATAAAAATTAGAGAAGAGAGGATTTTTTCTTGATTCGCAAGTAGATTTAATATGAATCTGCATGCTTCGCTCTCAAAATTTTGTATGGCGAAGCAAGTTGATTCGCTCATGATTGGGGTGTGAAGCAAGAATAGAGGGCGAAGCAGGTGCCGTGGAAACATGATATAAAATATAGTTTGTATACTTATTGTGGACAATAGTGCTAAGTTTTCTTAGCAACAGGCGTACTTTGGCTGCATCGACTGCGAATAGGTCTTCGTATCTAGCAAACCACATTTCAAATGTGAGGTTATGTTCGTCAAAATTAAATTCTGAGATATTTGAAGCAAGAGCTTCAATAAGAAACTCAGCATTATCACTTTTAGGGGTTTCCATCGTTTTGCTAGTTACCAAATTTTTCATCAGCTCCTGTAAGGCCAAATTATGTTGGTTTTGTTTGTGTTGAATCTTAACCATTTGCTCTAACAACTTTTCCATATTGATGAGGAAAATGTATGATTTCTCAATAAAAAATGTTTTTTTTTTTCAATAGTAATTAGAGCTTTATGTATAGATAGACGTTTATGTTTTTAAAATTTCTTTGTCTTGACACAGAAGAAAATTTAAGGAGTTAAATATTTTTCTTTTATATCCTCGTCGCCACTATTATATTTCTTTCTTTTATTTCACGCTTTATCTCTATTCAGACCAAGATCAAGATTAAGATTAAAAGTAAGTTACAACATTAATAACACCCAATTTTCACGATGATTTTTTTACTTGTCTTTAAAACATGTCTTTTTTGTAAATTGGGTGTAAGAATGATAGCATTAAATGTCAAATATAGAAAAGAGTTGCCATCCAACATCTCCCCTTTTAGGTGGCTAACTAGGACTAAACCTAGCAACTGGTTTTCGTTGTCGCCGAGATCGTCTAAGAATTGGAATCGTTGGATTATTTACGTTGTCATCTATATCGTTATTACGTTCAAATGTTTCCAGATGATTATTGGAACTGTTTGGCAAGTCATATAATCCAAGTGCATCATCCGTGTTTTTAACAGTACCCGGATTTTCAAAAGTGGTAAAGTTTTTCTTCATTTGATTCGCATGAACGCGTATCAACTTTCCTTTTCTTAGCAAGACGTTGTACGTTACACTTCCAATACGTTCGATAACCTATCCAGGTTCCCAGCAAGAATTGTTGTTATTTTTATATACTCTGGCATGCACATTGTCTTCAGCTGAAAATATTCTTTCCTTAGCACCGTGCTTTTTATTAAACTGGGCTTCCATGGTAACATTTCGATTGGAAGTACGACGTTTGTGACATGATTTTATCAGATCTAAAACATGCCGGATTTTTCTACCAAATAAGACTTCAGAGGGTGATACATTTCCAGGACAATTGGGATTCGGAGTTGATCTGTAGTTAAGTAAAAATGTTTGTAGATTTTGGCTTACAGTCCCCTCTCCCTCTAATTTTCAAAGTGCGCGTTTAAAGGTATCCACAAACCTCTCTGCTTGTCCATTTGACATAGGATAGTAAGGGCTAGAGCATAGATGCTCAATATCATTTTGATTTATAAAATCTTTAAAATAGGAACTTTTGAATTGCGTGCCGTTGTGTGACACGAGTGTTTTAGGTAAGCCAAAACGTGCGAAGATTTCTTCTAAAATTTCAACGGTCTGTTGAGCAGTTATCGATTTTGTCATCACTACTTCCGGCCATTTAGACAGAGCATCGACTAGAACAAAAAAATAGTTTCCATTAATCGGTCCACCATAGTCGATTTGGAGTCGTTCCCATGGTTCTGAAGGTGTGGGCCACGATTTTAAAGTAGTTCTAGTAGGCATTTTTGAAGCAACAGCACAGTTGTGACAACTCTGTACCATCATTTTAATATGTTCGTCAATGTTTGGCCAGTAAACATAACTTCTTGCAATAGCTTTGGTTCGCTCTATACCCAGATTACCACGATGTAAGAGTTTTAAAATTCGTTTTTGAAAAATATTTGGAACGACTATTCTTTCACCAAACATAATAACACCATCAACTATAGACAAATTATCTCTTCGATTATAAAAAACTTTTATTTCATGACTTTTTATATTTGTTGGCCAGCCGTTTTTTAAATACTGCAACAACAACTGTAGTACATCATCTTTGGCTGATTCATACTTTATCATTTTGTCGGTTGACGGTAGGTTTTGTAAGCTATTTTGTAGTACCGTTTTAATTTCATCTTCTTTGTTTTATTTGTGAGAAACTATCACTGTGAGCTTTTGTCCAATGCCATTTTACGTTAGATTTTAATAAATTATCAAGTGGACCTCGTAGTTGTCGCATATTATTAACAAATTTCCCATAGAAATTTACTGCACCCAGAAAAGATCGTAATTCCGATATGTTTGTCGGCTGTGGCATCTGCGTAATTGCAGAAATACGTTGGGGGTCTGGCTGTAGCCCTTCTGCAGTAATTACAAACCCTAGGTACTTTACCTGTTCGGCGCAAAATTTACATTTTGAAAATTTTACTTTCAAACCATAGTCTTGAATTCGGCGTAAAACATCGTGAAGATTTTTATTGTGCTCTTCCTCATCTTTGCCGGATACAAAAATGTCATCAATGTATGCCGCAAGGTTTTGCATTCCCGCAAGCATTTTATTCATGATTTGTTGGAAAATGGCTGGAAATGTTTTAACACCGAAAACCATACGGTTATAACGGTATAACCCCATATGTGTTGTTATGGTTAACATATGTTTTGATTCGTCGTCAACATCGATTTGAAAAAATGTCCTCAGGGAGTGGTAATGGGTATTGATGTGTTTCGAGAGCGTCGTTTAGACCCGTAGAAAAATCAGCACATATTCTAACAGTGCCGTTTGGCGGCCCAATCGGAGTAGTTCACAGGAGAGATAACACGTATATCCTGCAACCTCTTTAACTCTGCTTCAACGAGATGCTGAACAGCATACGCCACTGGTCGTTTTGAACGAAAGATTGGTTGTATGTTTGGTTTTGTTACCAAATGAGCATTTGTTTTGGTACATAAACCAAACTTGTCATCAAAAACATCTGGAAAAGTTAATTTTAAACGATTAGTCTTTTCATCAATTGAAAACAAAAGACTTCTACGCGTTTCCGCGGTAACATTGCTACAAATTGTGTTGATTGACATATCCTCTAATTGAAGAGCGTTAATGCAATCCAAACCCAACAAATTTAAATTTTGTAATTTTGTGATATAGCACGTAATGATTGCTTGTCTGCCTTTAAATTTAACAATGCAATCAAACTGTAGAGAAAGCGGAAGCTTTCCTGTGGCACTTCTGGCTGCTTGTTGGACCTCTATTGCATTTTCAACGTGTAACTTTTCGAATGTATCCTCTGATATTAGAGTTATGTCTGAGGCTGTATCAAACTGTAGTTCGACCTTCTCACAATTTATTTCAATTGTTATATTATTTCTATCCACATTTACTTTGTTTACAAATGAAATGCTTTTTGTTTCAGATTTGTTTCTGTGGCTTTTGTTGTTTTTGTTAAATGTTTTTTCTTTTGTTTTTATATATTGCTTTTTTTCTTAGCTACGTTACAATAGCCTTCTTTGTGACCCATTCATTGCACTGTTCACATTTGTGCTATTTGTATGAACAATCACGAGCGAAGTGTAATCCGCCGCAAAACCAGCATGGTAATTTTGGCGCTGTCTTTTCTTTTTTTCTTGCGTGCAACTGATTGACGTGTGATTCTGATTTCGAATTCTCGGTAAGTACTGCATCTGCTTTAAATTAATTAAACGTTGACATTCTCTTGAAAGGGAGTCTAATGTTATTGAACTTCCTTCACTGTCAATTTTATTTAACAATTTGGTACAAATTTCAAAATCTGACAATGATTTTAAACCCATGACGAAGACCAAACATTCGCTCAATTTAAATTGTTCACATTGTTTGTTTACTATGCCCGCATATGTTATAAAATCGGTATGCATCTCTTTTGTGATTTGTAAGCAGTTGTACCTAATATTGAATTGAGAGGTCTGTATCCCGAACACGGCTGCCAGATTTGACGATTTATCGTCATTTTGACGATTTTTCTTTCAAAATTGGATAATTGACGATTTGACGACTTTTTTTTAAATTTGACGATTTTAGTCCTTTGAACAGTGGCAGCTTTAAACCATTTCTTTATGTTAATAAAGTGTTTATCATTTGGTATGTTGTGCGCATTTACTACCATATTGCTTCAAAAAATATCAACCATACAAAAGTAAAGAAAAAAGGCAAGGCGAAAAAGTTCACGGTCGTTTTTCTTTTGCGGGTATACATAAATGTACGTACGTGAAAATGACTCGGTTGAAGGTATCCTTTATTCCCAAGACTATTTAAAAATAAATAATTCAAATTGTTATAAAATTATAATTAAACCTTAAGACTTGATAAAAATGTTAAGTTCAGATATTTAATTGTAACGCTTTTAAGTACATCATAAATTTTTATTTTTGTACATATGTCTGTATCTATTCATACAATTAAATATTTGTGGGTATGCAGGATTGAATTGTTAAGTTTTATTATTGTTTTTTATAAAAATAAAAGTGTATAAAAATATTTAATAGCCTTTTGCAGACTTATCGTTTTCGTTCATTCGTACAGTTACATACATTTAAAACAAGAACAAGATTTTGAGTTTTGATTTCAATGTTATTATGCGAACGAAAGAAAACGTTCTTAAATCAGGCAATAAGTATAATTGATTTATTGTTTTTGCCCTATTGTTTTTTTAATAATAATAAAAAAGGGTTTAAAAATTACATTTTTACAACTTGCCCGATTTTTTTGACGATTTTCAAACACGAAAAAGACGATTTTTTTATTTTTTCTCAGCAAATTGACGATTTTTCCTGTTTCGCTTTCTGAAGCAAGTTTATGAATAATGATGTTTACACGACTCATCTACTTGCTTCGATTTTATAATTTTTTTCCCTTGTTTTTTAAGTTTTATAAAATTTAAATAAATTAACTTTTCACTGAATTCAAATTTATTATTACGCCTAGGAAACACACACAGAAAACAATTATATTTTTTAACTTTTCACTTTTAATTTTGCTTTGTTTACAAAAATATTTAATTTAGACAACTAGTGCAGATAAACTTACGATAAAAATTAGAGAAGAGAGGATTTTTTCTTGATTCGCAAGTAGATTTAATATGAATCTGCATGCTTCGCTCTCAAAATTTTGTATGACGAAGCAAGTTGATTCGCTCATGATTGGGGTGTGAAGCAAGAATAGAGGGCGAAGCAGGTGCCGTGGAAACATGATATAGAATATAGTTTGTATACTTATTGTGGACAATATAATAAATAAATAATAGCAAACCACATTTCAAATGTGAGGTTATGTTCGTCAAAATTAAATTCTGAGATATTTGAAGCAAGAGCTTCAATAAGAAACTCAGCATTATCACTTTTAGGGGTTTCCATCGTTTTGCTAGTTACCAAATTTTTCATCAGCTCCTGTAAGGCCAAATTATGTTGGTTTTGTTTGTGTTGAATCTTAACCATTTGCTCTAACAACTTTTCCATATTGATGAGGAAAATGTATGATTTCTCAATAAAAAATGTTTTTTTTTTCAATAGTAATTAGAGCTTTATGTATAGATAGACGTTTATGTTTTTAAAATTTCTTTGTCTTGACACAGAAGAAAATTTAAGGAGTTAAATATTTTTCTTTTATATCCTCGTCGCCACTATTATATTTCTTTCTTTTATTTCACGCTTTATCTCTATTCAGACCAAGATCAAGATTAAGATTAAAAGTAAGTTACAACATTAATAAGAATGATAGCATTAAATGTCAAATATAGAAAATAGTTGCCATCCAAGAAATATTATATAAAATGAAGGTGTCAGAACATTCCTGTGGGGCTGTCACATTGAGAAATATAGGTCGCACATATGCTTTTGTCGGGCATTTTATATGTGTGTACATCTTTATATCTTACTACATTTTTTTCCACTAATATTTATTTATTGTATCTTCAAAACTGAACTAACAATAATTATTCAAATCTTATAGTAAAGTTTAGATATAATTATTAGGCCCAACCAGTGTCGGACATAAACTTAGTGATAGTAATTAATAATACATATATATCGTGTGAAGCAACAAAAATATTTTCAAAAAATTTAATCTGGAGTGTGGCGTATTAAAGCCGTAGTGTCCCTCTTTTTTAAGCGGATGTGTCCAGTAAAGTTCGAGATATTACGAGCAAGGGGATTAGGATGGTACTCGAGTTTTGTTAAATATTTGCCTGCATATTTTGCAATTTCAGCGGTCACAAGTGGCATATATAAATCACGATGTAAAATTGAATTTTTCGTGTACCATGGAGCCGATGTAATTAACCTTAAAATTTGTTTTGCCTTCATTGGATTCTCTCTACATTGGAAGCTGAAGTAGTGCCCCATAGCTGAATTCCGTAACACCATATGGGTTTCAAAAGCGACTTGTATATTAAAAGTTTAAAATCTAGGCTGAGGGTTGAATTTCTACCAATCAGCCAATGTATCTGAGCTAATTAAAATTTTATTTGTGTCAGCTTAGAGTCAATGTGGTGTTTCCATGTATGTAAGCCGTCTGTCAAGGTGTATACCAAGGTATTTCACCTGTGAATGTTGAGGAACAACTTGATTGTTGAGTCGAATGGGGGAACAAGTGTCTCTTCGTAGGGTAAATGTTACATGAACACACTTTTGTTTATTTACTTTTATTCTCCATAAGTTCAACCACAGTTCCAATAGGTTAGAATAGAGGACAATTTTGTCATGAGCAGCTTTTCGAAGAGCTTAGAAATTGCTGACAGTAAACTTATTGGCCTATATGACTCAGCCTTGGTAAGATCTTTGCCCGCCTTTGGAATCATTTTGACCATGGCAAGTTTCCAGCTGTGTGGATAATACTCCAGTCGTAAAATGCCATTAAAAATAAATAACAGAATTCTAATAGCAATACGAGGCAATTTCATCAGCATCTTGTTACTAATCCATCAATACCAGGAACTTTCTTCGGGTTGGTTTCAGCAATTAGTTTTTGTACATAACGCATCTTAAACTTTATGGGTCGAGGGGGTAGAAAAGCTACACTCGGCAAATCAACTGCACCAGTACATGTTTTTGGGGTAAATACGTATTTTAAATGTTCAGCAAATATGTTACCTTTTTCAGTATTGGTTCTTGCCCAGCCTCCGGTCGAAGTGCGCAGGGCTGGTTTAAACTCAACGGGTGTTTTAAGTTTTTTAACAGCGCGCCACAAAGAGTACTTAGATGCTGTTGTGACATCGAGACCTTCAAGATAGTTTTTAAGAGATGCAGGTTTTTCAGATGCAAGCAACTCTTGGAGTCGTTTAGTGCATTCTTTAAGTCTGATTTTATGTAGGGGTTGGGAGATCTTCTTCCTCTTTATTATTTTGGATACACTTTTTACCTTGAATCCTTTCAGGGTGAGAACATCTTTTATTTCAGCAGGGACAACGTAAGAATCGATGCCTTTCAATACGACTTGTAGGCCTTTAGCGCTCTTAAACTGAATGTGTAAAAACTTGTTCTATTTTTTCAAATTCATTAACCATTTTGCGGAAATAATTTTCTTCGTATATTTGAAATTTAGTTTCATCAATGTTACCTCGTTTTATTGGAACATAAGTTTTTTTTTATATTTCATTCGATCTATGGTTACTTTTATTCAGGCTCTAAGTCATATATTAATTTAGGTAAAACCAATTTATTTTATTAAATGTTATTTTTTATTTTTTAATACTTTAACAAGAGATATGAATATACAAACAAACACTACAACAATGCCAGCAAATTTTAAAACACCCGCGCATAAACGTGTAATAAGAGACAGTTTACAAGACTCTATTTCTCTTGGTGAAGCTTGTAATACTCCTCGTTTAATAAACTCTGACTCACCATTTAAAATTGTGACCATAATGGATAAACGATTTGAGAAACTTACAGAACAAATAGAAGAAGTTATGCAAAGAAAACTCAGTGAGTACAGAGAAGAACTATTAAGCGAGATTGATTTCATACCTATGAAAAATGAGATACGTGCGGTAAGCGAAAGAGTTTGTGTTCTCGAAACAGTGCTGGCCAAATTTAGTGATATGCAGGAAGAAATCAAAAATCTAAAACATAAAATAAAACACCAGGAAAATAATAATGTAGCCAACGAATTACGTCTAAATGAAATACCATATTATGAAAATGAAAATCTTATGGATATATTTAGTTCCATCTGTAATACAATTAATATTACAGCTCCCGCAATAAAATCCATTTATCGATTGCGAAACCCTAACAACAAACATACAAATAACTCGAAAGATGCAGTTATAATCGCTAAGATGTGGTCTCCCTATGACAAGAATTTCTGTATGAAATCCTTGGCAAACTTTAAGAAACTACATAAAGAATTTATATTTCGTCTGAGACATATCGGGCTAAACTCCGATAATCGATTTTATATTAACGAAAATTTAACTAAAACGAACTTTTAAATTTTTCGTACTGCTGTTAGGCTTAAAAAGAGAAGACTCATACATAGTGCTTTTACCATGCGTGGATTTGTATACATTAAAAAAACAGCAGATGACGAATTATTACAAATTGATGAAATTAAACTCCTGTATGATTTGTTTCCCTGTGCTGCTGATATGGATATCGTCGAAAACAGCCGTGATGGCCAACCTGCCTAAAATATGTCTATTTTTTAAACTAAAAAACAATCTAATAAATTTTTTAACACTGTGTTTTCTAATAAATTTTGTCATAAATTGTATCCTTAACTTAGTTTGTTTACAAAAACTGTTTATTGAATTTGTACTACACAACTTCATTTTTAATACATATCCAAATTGTTATTTCTTTAATTGCGTTGAATCTTCACAATTTTACCATGTTCTACTCAGGTAATTATCGCTCTAAAGACTGCGTGTACAATATGATAAGAATTCTTTCTAAACAGAAAAAAGGCCTAAAAATCGTTGACTTAAATGCGCAAAGTCTGAACAATAAAATGGATGAATTTAGATACATTTTTGCGGGATCAGGAATAGATATTATATGTGTGTCCGAAACTTGGTTTCCGGTTGGAGTTTCAGACTCTATATTCAATCTGTCGGGTTTCAGGCTTTTTCGTTCTGACAGGAGAATTTTGGTTAATGATACTGAAACTAGCGCTCGTGGTGGTGGAGTCGCAGTCTACATTCGTAATGGCATTCGATGTAACCAGATATTGCGGTCTGACTCCGGCACACAGTGGCTGAAAATCGTTTTTCATTGGCCAAAATTCTGTAACTTTGGAACCGATAAAAATATTGAAGTAATTTTTTTTAATGAATAGATATTTAGCTCAGCTTGACTCAGTTTTATTTACATTAAAATTGATTGAGTACTTCTTAAGGACTTCTAGGTCAAAGTTGAACTTTTGATTTTTTTTAACTTTTGGAGTGAAATATGGGTTTATTTCTTTTATTTGCATATTAAAAAATTTTATATTTGGAACTTAATAATAATTATTTTTTGGGATAATGGAATTTTTTTAATGTTACACTCAAAAAAATTTTTACACTCAAAAAAATTTTTACACTCAAAAAAATTTTTACACTAAAAAAAATAGTAAAATTAACTGGAGATTTTGCTGTTACCACGGAAAAAAATTTTATTTTTTGCTGTCAAAGTAGGTTCTATTTATTATTACTTTTTACTAATACTATGTTTTTCGTACTTAAATAGCAATGAAAGGCAATTATAATTATTATTCATTTGACACAAATATTGATTGCAAATATTCTATGTTTTGCTCTGTGCTATTTCTGTTCTTTAGTAGTTTTTTGGCTTCTTCATCCAAATTCCCATGTTCCACTTTCCATTTATTTCGAATATTGGAGATGAACGGATCTAACGTTGCCAATAATATATTAAATAGATCTTCATTTGTGGAATTTCGTGAAATTTTTCTAGTATTGTGCTCTCTATAAAATCTGCAAACCTTGTTCCTTTTTTCCTGAGCCTCCTCTGATAGATCTCCAAGTGGCACCAAATGATATTTAATGATATCTTCTCCATGATAAAGGGTTTTGTGAACTGTTGCAGACATATTTCTCCATGGGTAGTTGGTTGTATATATTTTTGCAGTTTCCTTAGCATAATCTCCAAATTGTTTAGAGTCAATTTCTTCATTGCACGCAAGTACTTCTATTATTTTAAATCTGAAAATAAGGTTTAAATCCACTCCTGTTATTTCAGATGCTGTTTCTGGATCTGAAAAGAATCTTCGTGCGGTATTGCCATCATTTGTATTGCCTGACCCTTGTTTTGGCTGATCTATAATCAATCCAATTTTGCGATATTCATCTTGAACATATTTCTTTTTTGAACATCCTAACTCTTTGTTGGTTTCATTGTTTGTTATGGATCCTGAAGACCCGAAATCCAAATCATAACTGATTTTTAGTATATGTTCCATAAGTCGTATTCTTGCATGTAGTGGTGATAATCCAAATTCATATGCATCGGTATTATCTACTGATTTTGTCGGAACTTGGTTTAATTGGGTTGATGCTGCTTGGCATATAATGCAGCTGGATGCAGCCTTCGTGTTAGTCAAAGCCTGACCTACTTTTCCATCTATCATTGTAAGGACTAATTGCTGCCCATCTAACTGTAATTGTAATGGCTGTAGTGTTGCAATTTGGGCCTTGATATCACTAATTTCTTTGTTAATGACATGGCAGGAGTTTCTTTTTTGAATTAAAATTTGATTGGCCTGAAGTATTTCGTAGAAGATGGTGTCTCATTTTTCAAATATCCATCGTTTGCGTTATACTAGTCGCAGGCTCTGAATCTTCCAAAATCTTTTTCAATCGCAATGGTACAATTGATACCATGAACATATCCGAGTCCGAAATATTTTCACATACAACTTGTTTGTATTGGTTTTGTGCCGAAGAACCATCACATCCCCATTTGCAAAAAAGAATTAGCTTTGTGTTTCCATATTTCTTTAACGCATTTCCTGGTATTGATTGTAGCAAGCGTTCGGCTGCGTGATCGAGTAGAGATTGTAGTTGTACCTCTGCCGAAATTGGTGTGATTGTAATAGTATCCTTTGATGGCAAACAGTCCATTTTAGCAGCAGTTATGTGATGATATGCTGGATAGATATTTGAACCCTTTTCAATCGCACGCAATCTGAGTTTAATATATTGCTGTTTTGTTAATTTCAAATCCAGAAATAAGGCTAATGCCTCCTCATTTGTGTACTGTATTGCATCGCTCGGAGTTGGTATACTTTTAAGAATTCGTTTTGTTCTCACTGGACTAGCTTTAATATCTTTTGCAATGATATCCACTTTTGTTAATTGGTTCTGTGATCGTAATTGATGTAGGAAAGATTATTTTATATTTGTACAACCAATTGCATCGTTAATATCTTTAAGTTTCCACAGAGGTGGATCTATCGCTGCAGTTGTCCAATGATTTGCGTGGTCTTCCAACCTTATCTTGCTTTGCTGTTTCTGCAGCGACAGTAAGTTGGCCTTCTAACCACTTTTCACTTTTTATATAAGACTTTTGTTTGCTATAGCTAACTTCTTTGTAGCGTTTTTTTAATACTTCTACAAAATTAGATAATTGCTCTTGTATTTCGGTGCTACACGAATTTAAGTTTAATTTTATTTTAACTTAAGTAAGAACATCTTCCTGGTTTTTATTTCTAAAATACTCTTCGGCCAGTTCTTTATAACCGAAGCCCTCCATATTTTTCTGAATATTTTTATTTGAGTCTGTTATAACTTATCACTTGCAAATATACGTACGTACACGTAAAGGATTAACTTATTATTGAGTAATTCCTTACCGAATCCGTAGTTTTATACATTTTTAGATACATGTTATTCACACATTGATCTTCAATTCCATAGCAGGTAGTACTTGAATTGAACAAAACTGCACTTGTTATCCAGACCTTAATATCAGGTAAAACTAATTAGTATCTCGCCAATATGGGGTTCTTTTTATCTTTAATGGTTTAATGTCGCGATTATTATTGTGAAATTGTTTATGACTTTGGCTGACCCTAACAGTTATATTAGAAAGAGATCATATGTTTACTGTAGAACCTATTGTGATATTTTTATTACTGATTTTTTGCTGATCAAAACAAAGCTATAAAACCCTTTCGCTGGTATTATATTTAATTATTTTAGTTTTACGTAGTCTAAAGTAAAAAACGTAAACCTTTAGGCAAAAAAGTGAAAATTTAATACACCATTGTATACGAGTAATTATAGGGCTGTTTAAATTAGAGTAATTTGAATTTTTTTGGAGTAATTTCATTAAAATTAAAAAAGTGTTCTACCGGCGGGTCGTGGCGGGTGCAAAAGTATATATGGGGTTAAAGACACCTTCGCCTTTCTTCGGGTGGTATACGTTTCTTGTTCCCTTTTGTTCCCTAGAAGTTCTATTCCACTAAAGTTTAAATTTTAGAAAAATATAGTAGTTTCATAAATATTTCATAACACCTCTAATATTAAACGCTAGAGCGGTAACCACTTACAACAACTAAAGACTATAATCCTACCAACATAGCTTGCGAGTAGTGACCATTAATTTTTGACAAAAAACTGATAAAAAACACCTTTTACTGAAATAACAAAAAACAGTTGAGTTTGACAGCATGCCACGCCCACAAATATCAATATTTTAACCTAATTTTTTGGCTACCTTAATATGGATATATTAGCTCCAAAATGGGGTAAAAATTTTTAAAATCGGTAACAAAAAAAAATCGACTTTTGGCCAATGAAAAACGATTTTCAGCCACTGTGCGGCAGTGAGATTGAATATCTGTTTATTGAGATCTGTACTTCGGACAGAAGAAAAATGCTGTTAGGTAGTGTATATAGAGCTAACAACAACATAAATTTTAAACCTTTTATTAACACTCTCGAAAACGTTTCGATTCAATATAACGATATTATAATTGTTGGTGATTTTAATAATAACCTACTGAGTGAGAAAACACTAGTTGAACCAATGCAAGCTCTTGATTTAAGCCCTGTAAACACTATTATACCGACACATTTTCATGCGACATCAAATAGTTTAATTGATATTGTGTTTGTGAACCATAATGCTAAAGTGCTTCTCTATGACTAGCTATCTGCGTCTGCTTTTTCAAAGCATGATATACTTTTTTTAACTTATGATTTACAAGTTGCAAATCAAAATAGTTAGATTTCATATCGGGATTTTCGTAACATTGATTATATAGCACTCAATCGATCTTTTGAAAATATAAACTGGGATCAAATTTATTCAATTGAAAGTGTGGACGATCAAGTTGATTTTATTCAAAACAATGTTAATAATCTGTTTGATTCTTGTGTTCCTAGGAAAACTAAACTTACTCTCGGTGAAGAAGGTTCAAAACAGATGATCTTAAGGCCATGCATCAAGCTGCTCGTAGAGAAGTAACTAACCGCATTAAGGCTGCAAAATCCCTGTTTTATCAGCGAAGGTTCTCGTCCGCAATTGATTGCAAATCTAAATGGAGTGAAATACGAAAAATCGGAATCGGCCAGAAAAGTGCTCCTTCACCTAACCCTGATGCTGATGCTGATCAACTAAATGAAAAATTCTTAAATTTAGCTATACCATCACCAGACAGTAATATTTATGATAATCTATGCCATGTTCCAATATCAAACCCATTTAGTTTTCATTGCGTTGACCAGCTGGACGTTCTTGCTTGTCTTACTGCAGTAAAATCGAATGCCACTGGGATGGACGATTTAAGTCCCATTTTTTAAGAATATTAGTTCCTAGGCTATTGCCTTACTTGACTTATCTATTTAACACGGTTCTTACGAAGTCTACATTCCCAGAAAAATGGAAATTATCAAAAATCATACCAATCCCAAAGACGAACAATGAATTTCGACCAATCGCCATCTTACCATTCTTATCCAAAGTTATTGAGAAAATTATGGGTAAACAGATGAGTAATTATTTAGCTAGAAACAATTTAATATCCGATAGGCAATCGGGTTTCATAAAAACCAGAAGCTGCATAACAGCATTAGTGGACGTTGTAGAAGATATCCGATCAAAACTTGACGATAACATGGTAGCATTATTAGTCCTTTTAGACCACAGCAAGGCGTTTGATACTGTGGATCATCAAATTCTTATAATGAAACTTAGAAAGTTGTTCAATTTTTCTGACACAGCTTGCAATTTGGTCTCATCCTACTTAAGCTCCAGATTTCAAAGGGTAAATTATAATGGTGCGTACTCTAAAGCGCTTAATGTCACCAGGGGAGTACCACAGGGCTCAATTATTGGTCCTCTTTTGTTCTGCTTATTTATAAATGATTTACCTGACACTCTGGTCTATAGTAAAATCCAAATGTATGCAGATGATGTTCAAATCTACAATAGCTCCACTATAGCTGATCTTGCAACATGTGTAAGCAAGATAAATCAAGACCTCAACAAAATTAACACTTGGGCTAGGGCCAATGGTTTATGCATAAATCCATCAAAATCGAAATGTTTATTTATGTCAAGGTCTGCAAATATCACTCACAACTTTGAAATAAAAATAAATGGTGACTGCATAGTTTCTGTTGACACGGCGACTAATCTAGGAGTTACATTCAATAATAAACTTAACTGGTCCAACCATATCAAAGTTGTAGTGGGAAGAGTATACGGTATGCTACGCAATCTATGGTCTGTTAAAGATTCCACTCCTTTTGCCATTCGAATGTTACTGGCAAAAACGTTTCTTATCCCAGCGTGAGCTATTTGCGAATTGTGATAGTGATGATCTACGTAGATTAAACGTTGCATATAATAACATAGCAAGATTTGTTTTCCAGAAAAGTCGCCGTGACCACATTTCATATTACTCATACCAAATCTTCAAGATGCAATTTGTTAATCTTCTCAAACTCAAATGTCTTATTTTACTGCACAAAATCATTACATCGCAACAACCGACTTATCTTTACAATAGAATAATTTTTGCCAGGTCCAGCCGCGGAAAGAAAATAATTCAACAAAAACATAGAAGTCTCTTATCGCAACGGCAATTTTTCATTTATACCGTCAGTCTTTGGAATGCTTTACCCAATTTTATACAAAGAACAAGCAACGCAGTTATTTTTAAAAAGGAGTTGTGTAAATTATTTGCATTAAATAATGTAACTATGTAATTTTTCTCTTCTTAATTTTTCTTAATCGCCCTATTTTTTATAACTCTATTAAGATGCTTTTTTTGACTCATATTTAGTGATAATTTATTAACAAGTTATTAAGTCATATTAAAGTTAATGTATGTAATCCATGTATTCTATTATCTGTTCAATCACTAGCACTCTCATTTATAAGATTATGTACATATCTTGTTGTGCTAGATACCTCAAAAATTTCAATAAATAAAAAATAAAAAAAAAAATAAAAAGGCTTCTCTTAATTTCTCATTTGAAATCGGCACTGTTGGGTGCTGAAGATAAACGGCTGCAGAGCTTAGCAAATACTGGACCCTGAAAACAAAATTTTTTCCTTTAAACATAAATACATTACAATACCCATTTTCAAGAAAAAAGGAAAAGAAAAGTTAAAAAACATTTGATGAATTAGCTGCTGATCACCGACTTCCAAACCGAGAAAAATATTTAAAATTGAAATTTTCAATGATGTACTATGTAATGTACAATTAGATACACGTTTTTTTTTTTTGTATGAATGCAGTCTTCTGGCCCAATCTTTATTTAATAAACCTTTGAATCTTCTCTAGTTCGTTTTATTAGCCAAACCTGCACCAAGTATTTATTGTAATTTATGTTGTTACTGTTTAATATTTTAATTACCTGCCCTGCAGTGCCAAAAAAAAGCTTAAATAGCTTAGCATTTTTAAAGTATTTGTATATTTTATATTTTTATTTTATGAAACCTAATCAGTGGTGCCACATTTTTTAATTTGCTCCAGGGCCCTTGGTTACTTAGCTGCGCACCTGGCCAACTTATGTATTATACATATCGATTTTAGAAAGTTTCTAATGTCATCAAAGCTTTACACGAAGACTTCATCATTTTTGGCACATATTTTGAGCACATTTCCTTTGCTTCGTTCTTCAATCGCAGGAATTTCCTAGATAAAACTCTGTAAAACAGAATATCGAGAGCTTATATTCAAAACCCTCTATCTTAAATTTTTACGAAAATGGCTTTTTGATGGTAAAATATTCTGTAAAACCAGACTCATCTATGGTACCAATCAGGAATTAAAAAAAAATTAAATTTGACATTTTATTGTCATTTGTTTTTTTTCTCTATCTTACACACGTAGTTTTTTTTTAAAACAAAACCCTCTATCTCTCCAATGAATTTACTATTTTTTTCAGGAAACTACTTGCAATTTTAATTCTATTAATTTAAATAAATAGTAGACAAAGAAAAAAAATTATTTTTTGTTGAGTAAGAATTGCATATCGAATAATAATATTTGGTTGTGATAAATACTCATATAATCGTCGGTAGGGCTAATAAGTACTTTTAGAATATAATTTTAACAATTATTAAAAAAGTTTTAAAAATGTCTGAACTTGAAAAAAAACTGTGTTCCAAGTAAAGTAAATTGCAATTCCTTGCAGCGTATAGCATATGATTACGCGTCATCAAATGAAGACTCGAATAACATGTGTATTACAGGTACGTAACTTATTTGTAACATATACCTATAGACAAAAATTAAGCTAATTACCTTTTATCATAGACTCTGAAGACGAAATAAATTCTAATGTCTTATATCGCAGAAGAAATAAGCGGAAACATAATTCTATTTCAAATACTCGAAGAGAGAACTCGGTAAAAAGAATGAAGGGTCAACAATATTTAGGGTTTTCTACAACAAAGGGAAAATCCAAACAAAATAAGTTAAATATCAAAAAGTCGTTGAACAAAAATTTTTGGAAAAAGGTCATACACAAATGGAGTGTGATAGTGCCCATGCAAAAATTGAGATCAGATTGAAAAATCAATCAATTTATTTGCCACATGATTACATTCGAGTTACTAAAGAGGCCAGAAAAACTATTAAAGCCAAAAATAAAGTTATTAAAAAGCCATTTGATGCTGTATATTTAAATTATGATTTTTTTAAAAACTATAAAGATGATAAGATTCTACGTTTTTCATCTATAAGACCAGGTCGTGTTAGAAATGATCATACAGTATCTGACTTAAGATCCCTGTTATATCTTCCAAATGGCAGTGTTAAATATAAAGTAAACTTTGATCAAAACCATGTTAATCTACCTAGTCGCATTAAACCATACTCTTTCCATATAGAACCAAAACCTTTATATTCTACTCCACTTGCAATATCTTCAAACAAATGGAAAAATTTACAAGACTTGAAAACTGTGATTTTACAAGAATACCATTATTTCTATAATAGTTTGAAAATTGATTGAAAAACTTAGAACATAAATTATTTCACAATATTCGAACTTTTTATCACTTTAATTTTTATTCCATTATAATATATTGCATAAAAATTTCTTACCATCTCTAAATAATAATAAAATTTCATATTTGAGCTATTTTTTGTTTTGATATTCTAAAAAAACAGTTATATCCTTAATGTACAAATATGTATAACTACTTGCTTATATTATTAAGATTTTTGGATTTAGAGGTTATTTTACTAATATATAAATATGTACATATATCAATAAGAACTTTGAATTCATTAATAAATATTTTATTTTACTATGCAAAACCCGCTATCTTCTTATACACGTTAAGTATTTTCAAATAAGAAAATCCTCTATCTTCCATAAAATGGCCGGTGATGCAAATATAAACAAATTGCTTGTCAAGTAATTAAATTAGTCAGTTTAAATAAATATCTTAGAATATACAATTTTCATTTTCTTCGAAATAACGAAAATAAACGGTTTTTTTGCTCCCCTGAAAAACTACGTTTTTTAAGACAGAGGCTTTTGAATATAAGCTCTCGATATGCTTTATATGTAAATATGCGAGTCTATTTTAAAAATCAATTTATGTTCAATTATTGTATTATACTTATTGTATAATACAAGCATATTATGCATTAATTTTGTAAACTTATACATATATAAATATGTATACATTATAAAGTTCAGTTATTACATAAGGAGTTATTACCATTGAACTTAACATGCTTACAAAATTTTAAAACTCTTTTCTATATGTCAACTAGCTGACCCGGTCCGCGTTGCTGGCCCTAAGCAAACATTAGTGTTATATTACCACACGATTTAAATTGAGCTTTTAACGAAATTTACGGTCTTTAAATAAAAATCCATTGAATACCTATCATAAAGTTTTGGAGTCCATATTTTACATATATATATATATATATATATATATATATATATATATATATATATATATATATATCCTATTTTATATGTATAGATCTTTAACTTATTGTACAATGTTGCACCTTAGTAAGCGTGGAATATATTGTGTTATCGAATGATGTAAAAATCAGACTTCACAGTGTCATCCGCCCGAGTATATATATATATACATATATATATATATATATATATATATATATATATATATATATATATATATATTATATATATATATATATATATATATATATATATGTCTATATATATATATATATATATATATATATATATATATATATATATATATATATATATATATATATATGCAGCGTGACCGTTTTTGCCACTAAAGTATCAATTTGCCACTTTTCTAGCCGTCTGCCACTTTTGATACCACTTTTTTAAAATTAACTAAATCTGCTACTTTTTGCAATACTTTGCCCCTTTTTGCCCCTTTTTTAGGAAAATCATCACTAGTAAGTTTTCGCAGCAATCTGCACAGATCATTCATAAAGATTTTCAATTTTTAAAAAATATGTTTAGCACGGATGAGTCAATAATGAATTAATTTTCCTTTTAATCAGGTAACTTGTTCTCGTACAAAATCAAAAGAAATTGTAAAGTTTATGGGTAAAGAAGGAATGATTAAAATGATGCAGAAAATGAAAGAAGAAAAGTTTAGCCTTATTATAGATGAAACTACAGACATTTCTATGGAAAAATGCCTAGTAATTGTTGTAAGGCAGTTCGATAGAAATAAAGGTAAAACGTTCGACAAATTTTTCCGGCTGTTGCAACCAAATAATAGTACTGGCGAGGCAATATGTAATTCAGTTCTTTCAGTATTAGAAGAAAACGAAATACCACTTACTAATTTTATTGGTTTCGCAACAGATAATGCTTCCACTATGGTAGGAAAAAATAATGGTGTAGCTGCATTATTAAAACAGAAAATTCCGTACTTATTTCATATTGGCTGTGTTTGCCATTCTATTAATTTGGTGAACAGCTCATTCTTGTTATATGTTCCTGATGAAGTGGAACAATTATTGAGAAATGTTTATAAATATTTTAAAAGCTCGAAAAGGCAGCTTGAGTTCAAAGAACTACAAACTATTTTTGATGTGCCGGAACATAAACTTCTGCGGCTTAGCGATACTAGATGGCTTTCATTTGAATCTGTTGCTACAAGAACGTTGGAACAATGGACAGTTTTGCAACACTTTTTTATTAAAGCACAATTTGAAAAGAGATCTGCTACAAACTTAGAAAAAATACGTGTAATTCAAGAAGGTTTGTCCCCTGTCAATAAAAATTTATTTACAATTTTCGGCATATATACTTAAAGTTATGAACAAATTAAACAAACTTTTTCAGAGTCATCACAAATCATATACCTTGTTTCCTCCACAAAAAAATATTTTATTAGAATTAATTAAAAATTTTTTGAAAAAAGATTATTTAAATTCAACAAAATTTTAAAATATTGATTATAAAAATTTTTTATACGTTAAGGATATAATAAACATTTATATTGGCCATGAAGCGGAAAGTTATATATGTGATTTAAAACTTTCCAAGGATTGTATACTTGATATTAAATGCAATTTATTAAAATTTTACCACAAATTGTATAGTGAAATAATATCAAGAATTGACATATATGACAAAAAACTTAATGCATTTAGATATTTAGATCCATTTTTTTAAAGACAAATGAAGACATAAATTATTTCGAAATAGTATCAGAGTTCCCACATATAATACCTGACCCAGAAGAGTTTATTAATGCATTTAAATTACTAGAGAGTAAAATAAATGACAAAAGCTATGAGCATATCTTCATAAATTCAAATCCGGAAAGTTTTTGGTACGAAATAGGAAAGCTAAAAAATACATTTGGTGAACATTTATTTTCGAATTTATATAAATTTTCATCATATGTATTTACTTTGCCGCATAGTAGTGCTTGTGCCGAACGTATTTTTTCAAAATTAGCGCTAATGAAAGATAAATTGTCAAATAGATTAAAGGTTAATACTTGTGAAGATATGCTTTCGGCAATAAATTTATTAGAAGTTGATTTGGAAGATTGGTGTCCGACTGAAGATCTTGTCAAAAAATATATTTCCAAAACTCCAAAAAACTAAAACTTCAGGAAATTTTACACAATGGTCACAAAAAAAAATATCGAATTAAAAGAACAAAAATATAGTTTTACTATACCCTATTTTCTTGAGTTACAAAATCTTTTTTTATGTATCTTGTATTAAATATATTTTATGTTTATATGCTCAGGAACACCTAGTGTACTATTGTATTAATATACATATTTTGCATTATTGTTATCTTTTTGTTTTTGTTATGTTTTTAAATTATTTCAAATAAAATTTTATTTGTTTTATAAATAAATTTAAAACCGTGTTTTTGTCTTAAATTACCGTTTCTTAAGTCGTTGCCCCTTTTTGCAAAAAAAATCCCCTTTTGGTGCCACTTTTTTATTTTAAATCCCCTCTTTGTGCCACTTTTCCAAATTTCTTAACGGTCACGCTGTATATATGTATATATATATATATATATATATGTATATATATATATATATATATATATATATATATATATATATACATATATATGTGTATATAAAACTAGCGGACCAGGCGAACTTCGCCTCGCCCCAATTTTAAGCCTTCAGACAAACTTTCTATTTTTCCGTTTGAAAAGCCATTAAGGAATAATGTCAAACAAAATTTCATACAAAAACCCGATTTCCGGAGGGATTTTCCAAAATTTTCTTCCATAAAACCTTCTCCTCAACAATACGAACAACTGACAAAAGGTTTTACAGAAATCGGCCAAGCCGTTCTCATTTTATGAATTATTGGATTTTGCCACGCCCCTCAGCCCACAGACCGAAAATAAAAAATCAGACTTCACAGTGTCACCCGCCCGAGTATTCTGAAGGTTCCCTGAAAATTTCGTCAAAATCGGCCCAGCCGTTTTGGAGCCATTACGTTACATACGTACATACATACATACATACATACACACATCCTATTTTATATATATATATAGATATATAATATTAACATCGTATTTAGCAAACGTGAGCTTGAAAACAGTAGGATAAAAAATATCAAAATTTCTGCTGAGTAATTTCAGCCAACCGATATTCAAACGAAAGTCGCATATTATAATTTTTAATGATTTCAATTCAAGCTTGAGTGTTTGCTGGGAAGTATAGTTGACAACATTAAAATTAACATTATTTAGCAGATCCTCCTTTATTTGGGTTAAGTCCACACCAGAGAACTTCAAAATCACGATTTTTCTTGATTTTATTCAGCACAAAAAATTTTTGTTAATTTTAAAGAATAAAGAAAAATTCAATAATGATTAAAAATCATATTCATTCTGCTGTACACATCAAATTCTGATTATGAGTAGAATTAAGAAAAGCATTTTAAGAACAAGTTCGCACAGGCAAGAGAAAAGCTTGCAGCAAATTCATTGTGTCCAAACGTTCTTAAGCTACGTACACACGGTTGGCAGATCTTACAATATTGCCAGTAAAATTGTCTGAAAATGTATTACAATCGTGTGAACTGCCAATTTTTTACTTACAACGTTGTCAGAAAAACCATTGTCAGTCCATTGTAAGACGACAATATTGTTAGACATCTGACAACCGTGAGAACACCTATCGCAAGCATTGTCAGATAATTGGCAGACATTGTAAGGTAATTTTTTATTGGCAGATGTCGAAAATTTATGCACCTGACAATAACACCATTGTCAGAAAAATATTTCTACTGGCAACACTGCGCGCGTATAAACGTAAATTTAATGTTTTAAATTTTCTGGCAATGCCGAAAACAAATTTGTTGTACAATAATCTAACAACCGTGTGAACTGACAATTTTTATTGGTAGGTAAATTTATTGCCAGACAGTTGTCTGACAATGAAATTGTAAGCTTTTCTTACAATCGTCTGAACTAACAATGTACCTTTTTATAGCCATATTGAATTGTCAGAGCATTGCCAGTACGTTGGTAAATCAAACAACATTGTCAGATCTTACAACCGTCTGTACATAGCTTTATTCTCATTAATTCATACAACATGTTTGAACCGACCGTCTGTGTGGCTTTAGCAATATAATATACCAACAATGCTAACAACATAACCAATTCAACATTGATAAACATTTGCTTTTTTTTTGTTTGCTTGTCTTTGTTTTTTATTGTGAAACATGTGCGCGATTAATGGTTCAAATTTACATACATACGTGCACTGTTATAATTTAACATACAAGTTTCCGTTAATAAATAAATAAATAAAATAATAGTTAAAAAAAATTTAATAATTTTAATAAATTGTTGAGTTTTTACTTAAAAATAAATATCCCGTTTTTTATTTATTGTACTGTTTTTGTATCATGATGTACATACATCAAAAACAACTGTGAGTTAAAATAAAAAAAAGCTTGCCTTTGTTGATAAGAATGAACAAATTCATACACAATGATTGCTTGCTTTTTGTACTGCAATGTTAATCAAAATTTTGTGTGTTGAGTGGAAAAGGCAAGTACACGAGCTGACAAGTTGGATTCGACCTATGATGAAAAATAAGGCAGTGTTCAACCTGCAAGTGGTTCGATTGCCTTAAAATGAACAACGTATATAAAAGTTGGAACAAGTTTGATTAATAAATTCATTCCCAGTTTAACCCTTAAACGCTCACTGTATCTTTAAAGATACAACCATTAAAATTGTTTCTAGAGGCACATTTTTAGCAAAAATGAGATAGACACAGCATTAGAAAAATAATCTAATTTTGTTATTTATTTTGAACTAGTTTTTGATAACATATAGTAGAATAGTCCGGGCTAATCGGCTTTTGAATCTCAAAAATATTTATTCTGCAAATTAAATTATTTAAGTTTTTCACATGGCAAAAACTCCAAATAAGGGAGAAATAGAAGTAAGAAAAAAATAGATACTATTGTGTCGATGTCTTTGCTATCTACTTTTAGGAATACTCGGAACATTTTGTTCGAAACCTTCACAAGCAGCTTTATTCAATGGTTGTATCTTTAAAGATACACTGAGCACTCGCTAGCAAAAACAAAATTCGTTATTGTTTACATTTTGTATTGTTTTATTGCTTAGAGTCATTCTTATGTTGATCTTTGAAAAAGCAGGTTGATTGTTTTAACGCATTTAGTGTTGGTGGTATTATTTCTTATATTATTAGCTTAAATTATTTTTCTAACGGTAAGTAAAATAAACACAGATTTTTTTGGGTCAGTATACAAATTATTTGCAAATAGTTATGTCAGGTATTACAAGAGTTGGTAATGCTAAGATGACGGATGAAGAGATATGCGAGTTGTTGTGCAACAGCGAAAGCTTTCCATATGATAGTACAGATGAAATTGACTCTAATGAAAATGATGAGGATATGCAAATAAAAAATTCTTTAGAAAGAAATGGAAAAGTACAAAGTAAGAACCAGGGTGCATCTAAAATGCAGCTAATCAATGATATCGAAAGTGAGGAGGACATTGATCTCAATACATCTTTACACGATTCTTTTGTTAAAATGATAAATGATGAAAACAATGAGAATTTCTCTTCAGAAATAGATTACGGACAACTAGAGCTCGACAATTCACCTCAGTCTTATTCCTTTTCGGAGACTTCTAATCCATTTCCGTCCATGTTTAGTCAAGTAAAAGTAGATCCAAAATCTTTCCGCACGACATGGAAGAAATTGTAGTTAGCGAGTCTATTAAATATTCCGGCATAAATCAAATTAATTTTGAGGTAACGGATTTACGTAAATTTATCGGTATTCTTTTCTATATGAGTTACTATAAACTGCCGAACTCAAGAGACTATTGGTCTGAAAACAATCATCGCTGCGTTGAAGTTATAAAAAGACAAATGAGTAGAAGGCGTTTTGAAAAAATTCGTGAAATAATTCACTTCAACGATACAGATAAAAAGCCTCCCAGAGATGATCCCGATCGCGATAGGCTGTACCTAATACGTCCTGTTATTGAAACGCTTAATAAAACATTTGGAAGTGTTCCGAAGTTGAGTAGACTATGTGTGGACGAGCAAATGTGCTCTACAAAAGTTGGGAGCTATATGAAGCAGTACCTGCCAAACAAGCCAAAAAAATGGGGTTTCAAACTTTTTGTAGTCTGTGATACTATGGGATATGCTTACAAATTCGAAATATATTGTGGGTCATCTGAAAGATGCTTAGCAGGGGAACCTGATCTTCAAGCCTCTGCGAATATAGTTGTTCGATTGCTGCGCGAAGTTCCTCGTTTTAAAAACTATATAGTGTACTTTGACAACTTCTATACCACAATACCGTTATTAGTTTACTTGCGCACACAGGGTATCCTTGCAGTGGGCACCATTCGACGGAATAGAATTAAAAACTGTAAGCTTCCTGATGAGAAGGTGATGATGAAATTTGAACGAGGAACGAGCCAGGAATATATTTGTAATATAAATGGTATGGAAGTTACGTCCTTATCGTGGAAAGATAACAGGATTGTTAATCTGGTTTCGACTTACGTTGGTACTATGCCAATAAAGGCAGCCGAAAATGAAGAAGGGTTACCCATAACAATTAAAAGATTTGACAAAAAAGATAAATCAACAAAAAACATACCATGTCCGCAAATCATTAAAGATTACAATTGTCATATGTACAGAAGAATAAATAATAAACATCATGCAGATATGAGACTGATTGATTTTAAGTTGGAGGTGGCAGACGTATTGTTTTCTTCTTCATCGAGTGCTCCTACGCAGCGTGGTCGACCACCCCTAGAGAAACAAATTGAAGAAAAACGACGAAAGCCAAACGCTCAATCGGCTCCTCCCAAGGATATCAGGCTTGATATGATGAACCATTGGACTATGATGGACAAAAAGGGAAGGTGTAAGCTACCGAATTGCTCTGGACAAACACGGATGTTTTGCTCAAAATGTAAGGTTAATCTTTGCTTGACAGCCGAAAAAAATTGCTTTTATAGTTATCATCACAGTTAAAACTGTTTTTACGAATCTTTGCTCTATTTTATTGTATTATTGTTTTACGTTTTTTATTAATACTCGTGTGTATATTGCATTTTATCTATTATTTTTTACATCGTTTTTGTTATCTTTTATTTTGTATATTTAAATAGCTAAACCTGAAATAAAAATATTCCGAAAACTAAAAAATCAAATTATAGTTGTTCATATAAATAATAAAAGCAAACATTTTTTATTATTTACTTTATATGATAGACTTTTTAAAATTTTATATGACACATGCATAATGCATAAAAATTCGCTGTAAACTTCTAATTCATTCAAAAAAATTTATATGCAATTTCCTTTCAAAAATATTCGCTGGTAAGTGCTCAGTGTATCTTATAAGATACAACCAGTTTTTTTCTAAATAACTTTAAAAAAAAATTTATATTTTTTAAAGTTGAGTACGCAGGTTTGTTTTGTTTTACTTTTTACGTATTATATATTTAATTCATCCAAATCGGTGTTCTTGAGCGTTTAAGGGTTAAAGGAGATTATTTTTATGTGTCAACCGATGTGTAAACCATCTGAACCAACAGAGAGGCATTTGTTCGGTTGCTTTAAAATGAACAACAAAAGAAAGTGTGTTGGCAGGTTTGATCATTTGCAAATAAAAGACAAGTTTTTCGTGCCTTTATTATTGTTGAATGGTTTTTTAATCAACAATTGAAGTTCTCTGGTCCACACTTCGTTTCACAACTTTCAATCCGAAAATATGTCATACATAAACTTTTTCTGCTGACTGAAACAAAATTTTTCAATGTGCTCTAAATAATGATTTAAGCCAGTACGTAACACCCGAAACAGCCAAATTCTTCCTACGTTTTGGATTATCAATGGACTTTATGCTTGCCGAGCCAGAATTATGGAAAGAATGCGACGATTACCAGAAAAAGATAGAAATGTTGCATAAATTACATGTTGTTAATGACGCTGCGGAAAGAGGAGTAAACTTAATAAAAGAATACAACAACATATTGTGACGTAATGAGGAAAAAAAATATTTTTGCTTCAAGTTGTCGCTGAAAATAGAATGAAACATCCCTCCCGTAATAAAAACGAATTAATTAACTAAATAAAATATGTTTATAAATATGTATGTATATTAATCTAAATAATTTTTTTTAATTTAAGTTTTTGTATGGGGACCACCCGAATGATTGAAGATAGAGGCTAGGTTTATTTAGAAAAAATGTTGGGTTAGCAAAAATATTCAAAGTCGGTCCTCTAGGGGCACTCTGGGACTAGTTAGGGCAGTTAACTCTTATTTTGTAAAAACTAATATTTTGTATGGGAGCCCCCTTAAGGATGGCAGATAGGGGGTAGGTATGTTCACACAAAATGTAGCGGAGGAAATATTAGTGGGGGTCGGTCTTATATTTTACCCCTCTAAGAGTGACTCAGGGACAGTTATGAAGCTTCTCGTGCATTTTGTACCGTTTTGCCCTACCTTTGACCCCGATGCGAAGCCATTTACCCCCAATCCTTCGTCCTAATTTTTTGGCTCATGCATTTTTTTTTTTTTGCCAAACCCCATAAAATAAGAAGTTCTAGCGTTTCCAAATCTCGTTACTAAGAATTTACATATAACACCATTTCACCGTTAATGTACATATATACATATATGTTTTCCATTCGCACACAAAAGTAAGCAGTGAAATAAATTTATATTTTGCTGAGAACTGACAAAAGAATAAGAGATGGTGAGTTGACGAAAAGAAATTTATTTTGTTCACTGAATGAAAATTACCAAATTATACACAAACATACACGCAAACTGAAATATTTACTTACATACATACATAAGTACGTACGGAACTCAGAATTTAGCCTATGGTACGGAAGTACGTACGAGAGACCGATTAATTGTTAAGCTCTTTATTTTTGCCTCTTTCCCTTTTATCTTCCCTCCAGCATTAAGAAATATTTATAAAGAATATTTTAGGCGGTTTTCATGCTTGGTTGTAAAGTAGCATTGTAGAGTTAGCAGGTCTTGTTAATATAGTACATATACCACTGTTGGCAAGACCACAACAACAAAATGCATTAAGCTTTAATTTACCACATAGTTGTTAAATCACTATACCAAAAACTATTGTCAATTAGCTACGTACATTTATTTACAAGTGCGCAAACAGCTGTTTGTTTTGCCACCACTTTCTTATTTTCTTATATTTTTATTTTATGCCTGCGTGAAAATTTAATATATGTATATAAAAATGAGTACAAATAAAAAGTAAATTTGGTGAAAAAATAAAAAGATTTTCGAATCATGAACGCTGCCAGGATTTTTTACAACAACGTGCCCTATACGTAGTTTATCATCCCAAATCACTTGCGCTTTTATGAAATAATTGTGAATTCCCGAAAAAAGGTATTCCACTAAGTACTGGAGTTTCTGCAGGTGGTATAACCACTTCATAATTTCTTCCAAAATATGGTCAATAACATGATGTCCCACAAACAGAAAGATTTATTTTGATTTCATTAAAAAAACATAGCTTCGCATTCCATTATCTTCGCAACTTCAATTTGATCAATTGCATTTTTACCAGAAAATTTATAATTTTATCTTTCTCCGTTATTTTAGGCATTTTAAGCTGTAAATTGCTTTATTTCAGCAATACCAATTAGAGAAAAAAATCTTTTATCTGTTTTTAGAATAAAAATTGACGAAAAAAATAAAACAAACATCAGCTATTTCGACCTGTTTCCAATACCCACACAAAAAACCGCTCACACTTTGTAGTTAAAAATCCTAGTACATCTAAAAGGATTTTAAATGTACCATCAAGCGTGAAAACCGATTTAGTTTTCCTTGAGATGCGCATTCTATATGATTTATATATTTGTTAATTTTATTTATATAATTAGGTAATTTGGTAATTTATATGTTTTTAAAGCAATAAAATTTTGTCCAATCTATATATATATATATATATATATATATATATATATATATATATATATATATATATATATATATATATATATATATATATATACATGTATTTATATATATATATATATATATATATATATATATATATATATATATATATATATATATATATATATATATTACCGCAAGGGTACTCTCAACTGAGAATAACGGGATTAACGACCCCGCGGACCCTAGTTTGGCAGGTGCGGAGAGCGTGCTAAAAAGGTACAGGTGCTCTGTGAAGTACTGTGCAGGGGCGAGTGGATGTCGCCCCCTAATTAGGCATCCAACCACATGGGTGCCCTCAAGAGAGGTGTAGTTGGGGGAATGACGACCCCGTGGTTTCCCTTAGTCGCAAAATATGTTTGTGCCTTTGATTGGCAGCACCAAATAGCTTCCTATTGGACGGTTTGTGAATCGGAGCATGGAAGACACACCTCGTGGAATTACAAGCCCCCGCCGTAAGGCATTAAGGTCAATACCAGTACGGCCTTAATTATGGTATTACTGGAACAACTGTTTTGGATTTTGATGCACCCTGGGCCGACGGCTGTGATATTCTTTTACCTCAGTAAGTGAAAGTGGAATTCCACCGAAATGGCTCTTAGGCTAATGTCACAGCCGCCTCCGTCTCATTAAAACTTAGCAAGTCTCAAAGCGCGCTCGATGTTTGTCACCATTTGGTTGGTGGTGCAGGCTCGGATGCAGTTTCCCGACTAACACGGACCTGGCACTGGCATGGTGACTCATAAGGACATCATGTCAACCCTCGCATGGCCTCCCTGCATGCATAGATAACCATGGGGTCTTAAACGTGACTGCACATCAAACGGAGATAGCGGCTTTGAGTTGGGACCACGTAGCTATGAATACTGATAAACAACATACGTATAACAAGGAGAAGGAAGCTGACATATACGGTGCGGGTTCGGAGAACCCTTTAGTTGGGAAGCAAATGATCCCGAAACCAGCACCTGTAACAACTGGTAAAAGCGAATTGGTTAGCAGTGAAAATCTTCGCATTATCAGTGTGAATAAACTTGGTGAGAAAATAAAAAATCTGGTGGAGTTTCTTAAAACACGCTCTAACGTTCACAAGGATATTGTTCCGATGTCGCGTGAGATACAAGCGGTATATAAGCAAATGTCAGAGGAACTAAATAGTTTAACGAGTAAAAGCAGCAGACAAATACTGATTAACAGGGAAACTCAGACAGATGATGTTATAAAGCCAGCCCTAGTGCAACTGGCAACTACAAAGCGAAAAAGAGAACCCACAATTCTGAGCCCCAAGGAAAACAAACCGAAGAAGAAGAAAAATACTACCCCAAACGAGACTGTTCAAAATATTGATGAAACAAACGTGACATATGTACCATTGGCTGGAAGTTCAGATGAGAAAGCTGCAAACCCTGATTGGGTAAAAGTTCGTCCCAGAGTTAAAAGAAGGAAGAAGCCAGCCCGACCAGATGCTCTAGTTATTAAAACTTGCGGAGATATATCGTATGCGGACATCCTTAAACAAGTGAAGAACGACCCCAAGCTAAACGCTCTAGGGCAAAACGTTAAGAGTATAAGGAAAACGGAAAAAGGTGAACTGCTCCTAGAGCTCAATAAACCTGCACACCAGAATACAGATGAATTTAGAACCACGGTCGAGGAAGTTCTGGGCACAGTTGCGGAAGTGCGTGCACTGACACAGGAGGTGCTTATTGAAATCAAGGACATTGATTAAATTACAAGTAAAGAAGAGGTCTATGAGGCTCTCGCGGACAGATTTGAAGAATTTAGGGTGCTACAACCTTCTGTAGTTAAATCTATGAGGAAAACTTACAGAGGTACACAAATCGCCACCATTGGATTAAATGCCATCTTAGCTAGTCGACTCATAGAGGCTGAGAAGATACGGATTGGTTGGGTCATATGCCGAATGCGGGAAAAGATGGTACCAGTGAGATGCTACAAATGTTTAGATTACGGGCACACAGCGGATAGGTGTAAGAGCCTAAACGGCTACTCACGTAGTTGTCTTCGTTGTGGAGAAGTTGGGCACAAGATAAGAACGTGCAGTAAAAACCCAAAATGTTTGTTTTGTGATGAAAATGTTGCAAAAAGTGACCATGTAACTGGATCAGTTGTCTGTCCTTACTATATAAAGGCACTACGGCAACTTAAATCACAAAGATGAGATTTTACCAGCTAAATCTAAATCATTGTGAAGCAGCCCAGGAGCTATTGAAACAACGTGTTCGTGAGTTAGGAATTGATATAGCTATTATTAGTGAACCTTACTGCAATTTAAATTCACCAAACTGGTCGAATGACAGCACAAATACATCTGCTATTTGGTCGGTAAGTGGACGACTTCTTCAAGATACAATGACAAATGAGAAAGGCGGATTTGTTCGTGCTACGGTTTTGGGTATAACAATATACAGCTGTTACATTCCACCGAGGTATGGGATTGATGATTTCAAGGATATAATAAGTAGTTTAACATCCGACGCTATTGGCAAAAACCCAGTATTAATAGCTGGAGATTTCAATGCATGGGCCACTGAATGGGGAAGTTCAAGTACAAATTCAAGAGGCAGGATTCTTTTGGAATCATTCGCTGCACTTGATTTAGTACTAATGAACTCTGGAAGTGAACAAACTTTTAGTCGAAATGGAAATGGTTCGGTGATAGATATTGCGTTTGCCAGCGCTAACATCTCTTGTTGCATTAGTTGGTGTATATGTGACAACTATACGCACAGCGACCATAGGGCTATCATCATGAATATAACCGATAGAACAACGACATCCAACGTGAACAGTCGAAATTCATTGGGTTGGAAAATAAATACTCTCGATAGGGAAATATTCAGTTTACAAATGGAGAACATGTGCTTAGATGGTTCAGCGGAGAACATGTCTGAGCAGTTAATTAACCAAATAACCCTTGCATGCAACGCTTCGATGAGGAAAAGAAAACATGGAATGAATAAAGCATCTGTGTACTGGTGGAATGAAGAAATAGCTCAACTGCGGAAAGATTGTATACGAGCCAGAAGAAAATATGTAAGAACACGAGGTAGAGATATTAATGATCTACACCATCAGATACTTAAAGCTAAGAAGAAGGCCCTGAAATTCGCAATACGTCGAAGTAAAAGAATGTGCTTCTTAGACATATGCGACAACATCGACAGAAACCCCTTTGGAATGGCTTATAAACTTGTGACAAGGAAACTTAAATGCCTTCATACGACAGCACCGAAAGAGTCTGTTGTACTCGACAAAATCGTGAAGCATCTTTTTCCACAACAGGATATGACAAGCTGGGAAAACAACACTGCTGGAGAAGAATACGATTTCCTACTAGTAAATACCGATGAAATACTACAGGCTGTCTCTAGATTCCAAAATAGTAAGGCCCCTGGACCCGATGGCATTCCAAATGCTATATTAAAAGAGGTTGCCAAGTTTTGCCCAGAAAAATTAATCCAAGTGTTCAATGCCTGTCTAAAGCATGGATCTTTTCCATCAATTTGGAAAAGACAAAAACTTGTGCTACTACCCAAGGATGGGAAACCTTTAGATCATCCGTCTTCCTATCGCCCCTTATGCATGATAGATACTTGCGGGAAGTTGTTGGAGAGTATTGTCTGCAAGAGATTAGAGGCGAGTATAGAATCAGCTGAAGGTTTGTCTGAATATCAATACGGATTTAGGAAAGGTAGATCTACTATAGATGCGATTAAAGTGGTAGTTGATACAGCAAGGAATGCAATTGAAGGTAAAAGTTGGAAGAATGGTTCCAAGGAATATTGCGTGCTGGTAACACTGGATATAAAAAATGCTTTTAATACCGCTAATTGGGAAAATATTGTTGATGCTCTAACTCATCTCAATACGCCGCTATATCTGGTAGCTATAATCAAGGACTATTTTCGGAAGAGAGTTCTTATTTATGATACCGATGAAGGAGTGAAGAAATACAGAGTGACAGGTGGGGTGCCACAAGGTTCTGTGCTAGGACCTTTGCTATGGAACGTGATGTATGATGGAGTTTTGAGACTAAATCTTCCGGACAGTGTTAAAATTGTAGGCTTTGCGGATGATATTGCACTGATTGTTGTAGCCAAAAATGTAAATGAGGCAGAGACTGTTTGTAATACCAGCATATACATCGTTAAATCATGGCTAAATTCCATGGGTTTATCTCTTGCTGAACATAAAACAGAAGCTGTATTAATTAGTAGCCGCAAAGTTAAAGAATACATTACTCTACAAATTGGTGATTGTGAAATAAGAACTGGAGAGCACCTTAAATATTTAGGAGTGATGATAGATAATCGTCTATCATTCAAGAGCCATATTGAATACGTTGAAATGAAGGTTGGAAAATCGTGTGCAGGGCTATGTCGTATAATGCCAAATACCAGGGGTCCAAAATATCTTGGGCGGAAAATCCTTGCGGGAGTTATTCGCAATATCATCCTGTATGCAGCTCCAATATGGTCAGAATCCACAAGGTTTAAAACTTATGTTTGCAAGATTTATTCCGTTTATAGGCTTGCAGCACTCCGGGTGAGTTGCGCATTCAGGACCGTGTCAGATGAAGCAGCATTTGTCATTGCCGGTTTGATACCCATTGACTTGATGGCTAGAGAGTCTTTGCACATAATGTCTTCGGCAGGAGCAGCAGAGGGTGTAAGTATCCGTGATGCTGCGAGAGCAGCCAGCATTGCGGAATGGCAAACGAGATGGTCAGTATCTACAAAAGGTAGATGGACTCATACTTTAATACCAAATGTATGCGTTTGGGTACAAAGGGAACATGGTTATTTAAATTACTATCTGACACAGTTTTTGAGCGGACATGGTTGCTATCGAACATATCTGTACAGGTTTGGACATGACACTTCTCCGTACTGTCCGTATTGCATTGGCGAGCTAAACGAGGACCCTGAACATGTTTTCTTCAATTGTCCACGTTTTAGTTACGAGAGGGCGAATCTAGAGCAGTTGTTAGGGTGTGGAATTTGTCCTGAAAACATAATAAGTATAATGTTGATATCCTTGCGTAACTGGGAGTATGTGTGTAGCTTCATAAAATTGGTTCTATTGGAACTTCGTAGGCTTGAGGAGATTCGAAAGCGAATCTAGGCAGCATAGCGCAGGTTTATACCTTCTCCGCCCTGTGAAGAAATACTTTTACGGTGGTTCCGCAGCGACTGGGAGCTGTGTATCGAGGTCGTTTTAGCGGGTTAAAGTCCCGCACGGAGTCTTTTGAAGATTTTTTCCTCGTAAAAAAAACATATATATATATATATATATATATATATATATATATATATATATATAATATATATATATATATATATATATATATATATATATATATATATATATATATATATATATATATGTTGTAGTGTACCCACAGAGCCATACAACATGACCGCGTATACTGGCCAACTTCAAATGTGTAGAGTGACTACCAATCGACATACGATCGGGTTACACCTTTGAAGTGTGCCAAAGACCATTGTCCGCTTTCATGTTGTATGACACTCATAACCCAATATTTAAATGTATCATTTTTTTTTCCACTAATTTTATTTATTGTATCTTCAAATAGAACTAACAATAAGTGTTCAAATCTTAAGTATAAATATAATAATTAGGCCCAACCAGTGTCGGACATAAACTTAGTGATAGTAATTAATAATACATAAATATGTTAAGCACAAAAATATTCAAAAAATTCAATCTGAAGTGTGGCGTATTAAGGCCGTAGTATCCCTCTTTTTTAAGCGGATGTGTCCAGGAAAGTTCAAGATGTTACGAGCAAGGGGATTAGGATGGGACTCGAGTTTTGTTAAATATTTTCCAGCATATTTTGCAATTTCAGCGGTCACAAGTGGCATATTTAAATCACGATGTAAAATTGAATTTTTCATGTACCAAGGAGCCGATGTTATTAACCTTAAAATTTTGTTTTGCATACGTTGTATTCGCTCTACATTGGAAGCTGAAGCAGTGCCCCATAGTTGAATTCCGTAACACCATATGGGTTTCAAAAGCGACTTGTAAATTAAAAGTTTACAATCTAGACTGAGGGTAGAATTTCTACCAATCAGCCATTGTATCTGGGTTAATTTAAGCTTCATTTGTGTCAGCTTAGAGTCAATGTGGTTTTTCCATGTGAGGCGTCGGTCGAGGTGTATACCAAGATATTTCACATGTGAATGTTGAGGAACAACTTGATTGTTAATTTGAATGGGGGAACAAGTGTCTCTTCGTAGTGTAAATGTGACATGAACACACTTTTGTTCATTTACTTTTATTCTCCATAAGTTCAACCACAATTCCAACAGGTTAATATGTTGCTGAAGATAACGGGATGCCTCGTGAGGGTTTTCATGCATACTAAGGGCTCACTCATGAAGTTTCCTTCCACAACAGTGAATTTCCGGGCAAGAATATAACTTTCCAATAGATTTACAATGTTTATTGGCAGATATGTCTTCAATTTTACAATTAGGCCTTCATGCCACACTTTATCAAATGCCTGAGAGACATCAATAAAGAGGGAAGAACAATACTTTTTTTCTTCAAATGCTCTTCTTATGAAATGGACCAATCTATGAGTTTGTTCAATGGTGCTATGCTGACTTCTAAAACCAAATTGATGGTCCGGTAAATGTATCATAAATCACATTTTGTAACCCAATATTTATTAGTAACACATTTTCTTTGTATGTGAACATGTGTTGTAAACAAACATGTGCTAGTCATTCTAGATGACTAGAATGATTCTCAAAAGTAGTATATAAGAAAGTGAAAGTAGTAAATAAAATCAGACTTAATTTAGAAAAGACATAATTCGGCTGTTTAGCCTTGTTGTATTCTTTATTTAAAGTCTCAAACTCTTTTGGCAGTTCTTTTGAACGCCTAAGTTTTAGCTGATCCCCTACAGCTGTATAAATATATATTTGGCTATAGGAATCTGCACTAACACTAACACAATCTCTACAAGGCGTTCCTGCCAACTTCCCTCTAACACTACATGGCGATCCTCCTACTATCACTACATATAAAACAGTCTGATCCTGCCAAAATTCGAACACTGAGAAGCAATCCTGCGGACAGATTATAGGACAACTTTTGTTTAAAATAACCACATAGATCCTGCAAAATTCAAACTACTGAGGAACGGTCAAATCCTGCAAACACCCAAAGATCTAAAAAAATAAAATAGATGGCAGTAGGGCACATTTGGGGTAATAAAATCAACAATAAAATGGGAAAACCACAAAGCAAAGTGGAAATACAGGAAAATATTACAAATAATGGCAATAGTGAAAATGATAAATTCATGCCCCCACATTATATTACAACATTAATAATTATAAGTATTTTATTATACATAGCATACAAAATTAATAAATATTTTAAGAACTATGTATGTCAATAAGTATAGAGACAGAAGAAATAATAATGCTATAACAGATGTATAAAAATTTTTATAAATAATTAATAAGGTAAATTCTATAATTCTATAGACAATAAACAAATAGAAAGAAATTAATAAAGATGTCAAATGGATGAAAATATCCAAAAATTAAAAGAACCATTTTAAACTTAAAAAAAAGTCCAGGTAGAAAGTACACCGAAAAAACATTAAAAGAAAAACTACAAACTATAGAAGATATAAGACATGATTTCTTAGAAAATGAAATAACAGAAGCGAAAGAAGAAAACTAAACAGGACTTATTATAGAATTCAACAATATTTATACAAAAGTCAAGGAATATTTAATAGGAAGTAGAAAAGATACTGGAACAGAAATGGCAGCGTTTAATTTAGATACTGTTGCAAAAGCACTACCACTATTCACTGGTAACTATGTAGAATTAGAAAGTTTCTTAATAACCGCAGAACTAATCAACAAAACTTTGTCAGATACTGCAAAAGTAGATTTCCTTCAATACGTTTACTATGCCAAACTAACGTCTAATGTTAGAACAGCAATAGGTAGCTACAACAACCCAGAAAATTTTGAAAATTTGAAGACACTATTGGAAAACAGGTATAGGAACACAAAGACAATTCCAGAACTACAGAATAGACTAAACAACTTGTATCAAGGAAAAATGTCTATAAATTCTTATAAAGAAAAAATTTTGGCAATAGTAGACAACCTCAATAAATTAGGTATAGAGGAACTAGGAAATGATTCTACACAAGCTGAGAAGAATGTGATAATCAAACTAAACAATAAATTAGCGTTAGATTCATTCAAAAAAGGATTAAATGAGAACCTTAAATCGACCATATATGCATCTCGACCAACAACATTGCAAGAAGCATCAGAACTTGCAATTGAACTTGAGAATGAAAATAAGGCAATTCATAACGAAATTTTACAGGTCAGAAGAGAGAAACTACGGTATCAACAACAAAATCACAACAGAAAGAACACCTTTACCAACCACAACGACAAGTCTAACTATAACCAAAATTTCAACAGAAACAATTACAACAATTTCAATAATAATTCATTAAGAAACACTCATTACACTAAACACAACAGATTCAATAACAGTAACACTAGAAACAACAACCACAATCACAACACAAACAGGAACAATAATAGACACATACATGCCATACAGAACTCGGGAAACCCAACAGGCTCGGAATATATCAATATTCCGGACAGCCAAAAATGAGAATATGGAAAGTTTCGGATAATAACACAAATTTCATTATTACAAGCTACAAAAATAGAAAATTAATATTTCTTGTCGATACAGGAGCCGACATATCACTGTGTCGTATGCAACCGGAATTCGAAGGCGAACCATATGAACCAGAAGAAAAATGTAAACTAACAGGAATTACCAGGAACTAACATTGACTGACGAAAAATGTAATCATTCCTTCCAACTAGTAAAATCAAATTTTCCAATAGAAACAGACGGCATTATAGGTAGAGAGTTTTTAAAGAAACATCTCTGTAAAATAGATTATGAAACATTTACAATAGCTCTTTTTGTTAATAACAATACCATAACTCTTCCAATGCATACAAAAGCAACCACATCAATTCAAATAAAAATTTCACCAAGAACAGAAATAATACAAGCAATAAAATTAAACTTAACAGAGGACAGCGTAATTTTCAATAATGAATTAAAACCAGGTGTATTTCTAAGTAATTCGATAGCCCCCAAAAGCGGCATGACACATTTAAAAATTTTAAACACAACAAATGAAGAAATAACTTTACAGGGCATTACACTCCAAACTGACCCACTTAAAAATTATGAGATATTAAGTTACAACAATATAAACAATAACGAACGTTTTAAAAAAGCATTGAATGAAGTACAATTAGAACATAATGACGAATATGTACAAAAACAATTGAAAGAAATATTTAAAAAATATCAAAATGTTTTTCACTTAGAAGACGAAAAATTAAGCGTCAACAACTTTTACAAACAGAAAATCACAACTTCAGAAACTGCAACTGTTTACATAAAAAACTACAGGCTACCACACTCACATACAAACATAATAAATGAGCAAGTACAAAAAATGCTTTATGAAGAAATAATAGAACCATCAATTTCCCCGTACAATGCTCCACTCCTTCTAGTACCAAAGAAAAATATGGAAGATAAAAAGAAATGGAGACTTGTAGTAGATTTTAGAAAACTAAATGACAAAATTGTTAATGACAAATTTCCCCTAACTAGATTAGAAGATATCTTGGACAAATTAGGTAGAGCTAAATGGTTTTCTACGCTCGATATGACTAGCTCATTTCATCAAATAGAACTGGATAGAGACTCCAGACCTCTAACTGCTTTCTCTACACCACAAGGATATTTTCAATTTAAAAGACTACCATTCGGACTAAAAATTTCATCCAATAGTTTTCAAAGAATGCTTACAATAGCATTATCCGGACTAGAATCTGAAGCATTTCTTTATGTAGATGACATAATCGTGTACGGTTGTAGTTTAAATCATCATAACCAAAATTTAATAAAAGTTTTAGACAGATTGCAAAAATACAACTTGAAGCTAAATCCAAAAAAATGCAATTTTCTAAGACCAGAAGTAGTTTACCTAGGACACTTAATAACTAAAGACGGCGTAAAAACAGACCCATCCAAATATGATGTCATAAAGAATAACCCAACACCAAAGAACGCGGACGAAGTACGACATTCGTAGCATTTTGCAATTACTACAGAAAATTTATACCAAACTTTTCTGACATAGTTAAAGACCTAAACGCTTTATAAAAGAAAAAAACAAAATTTATATGGACAGAAAAATGCCAACATGCCTTTGAAGAATTAAAAGAAAAATTAATTAATCCACCGGTATTGCAATATCCAAATTTTGATAAACCTTTTATTCTAACAACCGACGCTTCAAACTACGCATTACAGTACGACCACACGGGCAATCTGTTGTGTCTTAAAACTAGCAATAACGCCGGCAGAATTACGTCATCAAATTGCTTACTTTCAACATTGTTGTGTTGCTGGCGAACATGTAAATATCTTAGAACATAAATTTGCAGATTTTGGTAAAGAAGGTTGTGCGTGTTTTATAATATTGTGAGTGTTATATTTTTTACTGTCTTAAAAATGAGTACCACAATGAGTATTTTATTTTAAACACGTCCACCTCAGACTACTCCATTTCTTTTTTTAACGAACTGAAAAATGTAAATGCAAATAACAGTTTCATTTTTTTATATATTCACCTTTTTATAATTATATGCACTTTTCTTGTAAAAATTTTTACGTTTGTAGCGTAGTTTTTAATTATTTTTTCCCTCCAAATATAAGTTTGTACATAAACGTTAATAATAATAACTGAATTTGACAGATTGTGTTCAGAGATAATTGCTCAGCAATATCTTCAAGCAATTATGGCCAAACATGTGTTTAAACACATATTTGTGCGGTCCACACGCAAATATCTTGTGTCGGCAATCGATTTTGGCAGTTGCCACGGCAATAATTGCCAATCAGATTGCTCGTGTGGTCGGGTAGTTAGGTGCAGTTTTATCACAAGGCGAAATAGGACAAGATTTACCTATTTCTTATGCCAGCAAATCTTTACAAAAGCATGACATTAACAAACCAGTAATTGAGAAAGAACTTTTAGCAATCCATTGGAGTATAAATTTTTTTAAACCTTACCTTTATGGCAGAAAATTTATAGTTGTGACCGACCATAGACCACTAATTTCGTCAAAAATGACTAGAATAAGGTTAGATTTAAGTGATTATGACTTCACAATCGTGTATAAAAAAGGAAAAATGAATACAAATGCTGACGCACTTTCCAGAATAGAAATTAACTCTGATATACTAAAGGAAATGATACCGCAATAAAATGATGAGAAAAAAAGAAAGATATTAGCAACAACGAGGGCAATGAAAAATAAATTGAATGAGGCAAATAAGAATTTAATTGAGGCAAATATTATATTAAACAATGAAAAAAATAATAATAATAAACGTAATAAAACACGTGTAGAAGAAGATAATATGGAAACGTGCATCTCTCAAAAGTCTGATCAACTTCACATATGGGAATGTACAGCCATCAATGACGTCAAAAATATGAAGAAATTGAAATTTAGTAAACTCGAGAATATAGAAGATATCGATATAATTATTGAAGATAATATTGTGCACATAGGACGTGATGAAAATTCATCGAAACCAGTTTCGACTATGAAGAAATCACGTACCCAAAAGGAAAAAATGAATACAGGATGTAACGATAATTCATCGAAACAAGATTCGATTATGAAGAAGTTACATGCCGAAAATAAACAAGAAAATAATATGCATGCAAGAATCAGCGATAACTCAGCGAAACTAGATTCGATTCTGAGGAAACTGATATCTAAAATGAACAAAGAAAATATTAAAGAATTAGCGCTAGCAAAGAATGATAAAATATTTGAAGTATATACAAAAGAAGATTTAAAAGAAGCATATGCAAAGATAAAAATTGATAACAAAAGTCCTCAACTGAAAATATTAATATACAACGCCCCAAAAAGAATAACAGATGACATTGAAATATAAACTAATTGACGAATTCCATAATAGCACACACTCAGGCCACCTAGGTATCAGAAAAACAATCATCAAACTAAAACAACGATACGTTTGGAAAAACATGAATAAAATGGTAAAGAAATTTGTATCATATTGTGACACTTGTAGTAAAAATAAACAAACAAAACACACAAAAGAGCCACTAACACTAACAGACACACCAAACAACAGTTTCGAAGTGATTTCAATTGACACGGTTGGTCCTCTTCAATTTTCAAATGACTACCGATACATATTAACAATGCAGTGTGAGCTAACTAAATTCATTGTTGCACATCCAATGCCAACAAAAGATGCAATCACTATAGCAAAAACATTAGTCGAACAATTCATTCTGAAGTATGGTCAATTCATGGTACTTAAGTCCGATAGAGGGACAGAATTTAATAACGAACTTAAGAAAAACATATGTTCATTATTACAAATAAAACAAACATTTTCAACACCATACCACCATGAAACATTAGGTTCAATTGAAAGAAACCACAGGGTTCTTAACGAATTTTTGTTAACTACAACGAATGACTATGAATGGGACAAATGGATTCCATATTTTACATTTGCTTATAATACGGCACCACATATTGATACAGGCTACACGCCTTTTGAATTAGTTTATGGACACTTACCAAGTCTACCATCGGATATTTTAACTAACAAAATAAAAATTTATAATTATGAAGACTACGTACAAGAGCTGCGAGTCAAATTACAGTTTGCCTTAGATAAAGCAAAAGAGTTAATAATAAAAAGTAAAGAAAAAAGAATTCTATAGAATAAACAACAAAACAAATCAAATCTAAAAATAAGAGATTTAGTAGCATCAAAGTCCATACAGAGGACCATACAAGATAATAAGTAGAAACGGTGTAAATAGTATAATAGATTACAATGGAATAGAAAAAGAATTTCATAACAACAATTTAAAAAAATATAATACTTTAATAACATAAGAAAATCTATCAGGCCTGTCACAGAAATCAATTTCGATCGAAAGTGGAATTGAATTGATTCCGTATTTTATTATTTTATTTATTCAATCAATAAAGTTTTAAATTTGTTTTTGTACTATCATATACAAAAAATGCAAATTCGATCTTCATTTAAAAGTGGTTTCATTCCGATAAACAATTTCGTTTTTTGTTTTCTGGAGAAGCAAAATACGGAATCAATTCCACTTTCGATCGAAATTGATTTCTGTGACAGGCCTGTATATTCATAATTATTAGAATATTTAATTAAGATTATTATAATGTACATATAAATTAAGACTTATAATACACACAAAATTTAATAATATTAGAACATACTTATAAGGATATAAATAGTGTTAAACAAAAAAATTTATTCCCGTAAATTTTTCTTAAGGGTGAGGGTGTAGTGTACCCACAGCGCCATACAACACGACTGTGTATACTGGCCAACTTCAAATGTGTAGAGTGACTACCAATCGACATGCGATCGGGTTACACCTTTGAAGTGTGCCAAAGACCATTGTCCGCTTTCATGTTGTATGACACTCATAACCCAATATTTAAGTGTATCATAAATCACATTTTGTACCCCAATATTTATTAGTAACACATTTTCTTTGTATGTGAACATGTGTTGTAAACAAACATGTGCTAGTCATTCTAGATGACTAGAATGATTCTCAAAAGTAGTATATAAGAAAGTGAAAGTAGTAAATAAAATCAGACTTAATTTAGAAAAGACATAATTCGGCTGTTTAGCCTTGTTGTATTCTTTATTTAAAGTCTCAAACTCTTTTGGCAGTTCTTTTGAACGCCTAAGTTTTAGCTGATCCCCTACAGCTGTATAAATATATATTGGGCTATAGGAATCTGCACTAACACTAACACAATCTCTACAAGGCGTTCCTGCCAACTTCCCTATAACACTACATGGCGATCCTCCCACTATCACTACAATGTATATAAATATATATATATATATATATATATATATATATATATATATATATATATACATATATATATATATATATATATATATATATATATATATATATATATATATTATATATATATATATATATATATATATATATATATTTATATATATATATATATATATATATATATATATATATATATATATATCATAAACTACCTAGACCCGACAGCTTTGAAAACGTGCATAAAGTTTGTGTAAAAGAGATAGCAAAGCTATTTGTTTTTATATAGATATCTCTTCACACAAACTTTATGCACGTTATACAAAGTTTATGCAAAATATGATTCGGACCCTTTTTATACGTCAAAGTTGGGTATTCTGTGTATATTCTGTGATATATATACATATATATATATATATATATATATATATATATATATATATATATATATATATTTTTATATATATATATATATATATATATATATATATATATATAATATATATATATATATATATATATATATATATATATATATATATATATATATATATATATATCATGTTGGTCAGTAAGACGTGCATTCCACGTGCCGATGTTGCTGAAGACACTGATGAAGACTATAAACTTAAAGAGGTTCTGATAAACATTAATATGTAATCTATTTTTGAATATTTAAAAGGTAAGTAAAACAAACATTGTATTTGCAAAAATAACTATAATTGCCTGTTTTTATGTTTAAGCATCAAAAGTAACATTTCCTAGTTCGCCATATTTAAAAAGATTTGAAGTAATAGTACGTTTCCACTATGAGCAAATCAAGTTGATTTGACGAAATTACTTCAAAGTGTTTCAATTATGTTTTAAGTGATTTCATGTTCTAATTTTCGACATCAATTTGACGTTTGTGTTGTTTATTTATTTTTAACATAAAAGAAACACAACTTTTGTTTAATAGTAATTTAAAGTAGAAAAAAATCTATAAAAATGGAAAAATAACATTGAGTTTTTATTAAATTATATTTAACACAAAAACGACTTAGTAGAAAAAGTATGTAGCTACTTTTCAAGTGCAACAATTTTGTGTCAACGTTAACACCAAATATGTCTGCAAAGAAGAAGGGGGAATCGCATACAAAAGTATATGTTAATTCTTATTGCAAATACTATAAAAAATCTCCAAGACTTTGGAAATTGGAGAGCTTTAGCATGTATTTTTGCTAATTTGTTTTTAGTGCTATATTTATTTAAAGGATCGGTCTTCGAGATTTTTTGAACAAGTGGAATCTGCTACCTACCAGCTGTTAGAAACCTGACCGTGTAGAAATAAGCTTATTTTTCGGTTATTATTATATATTATTTATTGAATCTGAAATATTAATAAATAAGTTTTCAAATCTTAAATGTAAAATTATTTATATAATTTTTTAAAGTTTTTTTTCTCTTGTACAAAAATATTAGAAAAGTTGAAATTTGTAAAACTTTTGTGTACGAATATATAAATTTGTCAATAGTATAATATATAATTTTAATATACTACATTATACATACATATAAATTTATAGAAATAATAACTCCATACATTTTGTATTATACAATTATATAATTATTATACAATTATTCCAAATAAATGTAATGAATTGCTATTTAAAACAGATGATATAGTGAAATTTATCAGACATTGACTTGAAGCACTAATGGTTTTAAGGCATAAAGTGAAGATTGTAGAGCTTGCAGGTCTAAATTACGGATGAAATAAAATTGATAATCAGTTATATTGTTGAATATTTTCCCTAAAACATTTACTTACCTTTCTTAACTAAATCATCACCCAACAGTAAACAGTCCAAAAGATGAGCATCTAATCACTGTTTGCGTCAACTCACTTATTTGTATACTAACGACTGAAGGGAGCGATGATTATGATGATCTGGTTTGACCAAATTAAAATAATTTTTATATGTACATCAGTGTTGAAAATATTTAAGACCTTAGTATTTCTGGTGCTAAAAGGATATTATTGATACTGTAGAGGGATTAGTTTTTGAGTTACTATTTCTTCTATTTGTCTTACCTTGACTTAAATATTTCGTCATCTTTTAGCCAGTCATTGAGTATTAGCTGCATATGTCGATCTAGCAGAACTCCACTGCACGTCCACCACTTATGGCCTATTATAATTTGTAACGCAGACTAGCAAACAATACGAATATTTTTGAATTGGAATTAATTAATTAAATTTCATATACATACATAAATTTTCACGATTCAATTTGTTGCAATTTTTCACAGTCTATTGTTTTACGCATATCAAACACAGATAGGCTTGAAATTACTCTGTTTTTATAATATCTCTATTAATGGAAATATATTTAACACCTTATTAATGGAAATATGTTTGGAATTATTTATTAATTGCTTTTCTAATATAATTTTGTAAAGTTTCACTCTATTCACTATCAACAACTAAAATGAAAGTAATTTTTATTCGTAATTAAATATCATTTTTCGGATTTGTAAGTCACTAATAATGGATGCCACAGAGTTGCATTTGGAATAAAAGCAGCCGCGCAGTGTTGCACAGACAATTTTCGACATAATTTGGATGAAATCATCTCATTTGAGGTATTTTTGTCACATGAAATTTGTATGCGAAATCATGTACCAAATTACGTAATTTGGCCAAATCATGTAATTTGGCCGAAATCACGTATATGGAAACGTACTATAAGTCAGAAATAAATTTTTGAAATTGCAAACTTTTTAATGCCATTTTGTATAAAGGAACTCGGTATAAAACAAACTATTACTTCGTTACGTACAATGTATCAATTGAAGTTTTCAAAATTAAACAATTTATAATTCAGTATCAAAATATTTTTATTTTATGTCACCAAGTAAATGTTAAAGAATGTGATTATAATTTGCAATCTTTTGAAGTTGTTTCCCTCATTTCATTTATATCCCATAAATAATGGTAAAATTTATTTTAGAGTTAAGATAATTTAAATTGTTGTGTATATGTACATATGTATTTATATATGTATATAATTAAAATTGAATTATTTAATAAAACTCGTTTTAAAAAAGAAACCATGTACTTAAGTTTTTATTTTTGTGGGAATAAATTGGAAACCGAACGGAAATTTATGTATTTAAAAATCGACAAAGAACGGTGTCAAATTGACAACGGTATGGTGTGAAATTGACAACGCCACAGTGTCAATTCAAACCGTTATGGTGTTAATTACTACGTTTATACGCACGTCTTATTTGCAAATAAAAAAGAAGAATGTTGCCGTATAACTTTTTTATTGTAACTTATTAACTCACTTAAACAAGTCGGGAATAACGACACTATTTGCAAATAAAAAGTAAGACGTTGCCACTTCATGAACGTTTTTTGTGTTTTACTTACCAACCAATCATATTTTCGTCACATGGCATCACTAATAATAACAAGTTCTGTATGCAATTACCCGTATAAACAGTGAATTAGTTATTTGCAAATAGTTCTATTTGCAAATAAGACGTGCGTATAAACGTGGTAAATATGATAACAATACGGTTTCAATTGACAACAATACGGTGTCAATTTGACAACAATTTGGTGTCAATTTGACCACATCAGTGGTCGGTTTGACAACGACTATGTTGTCAATATTTCGTTGTCATGGGGTCAGTTTGAGCACGTATGGTGTCATTTTTCTTTGGTGATATATATATATATATATATATATATATATATATATATATATATATATATATATATATATATATATATATATATATATATATATATATATACAAAAGCCGACTATGCCAAATCGCCGACATCTCATCTCTAAAGGTGAATTCACCCGTTCGTTCTGAACGTTCCGAACGATTTTTTTTATATGTAGTTTGACGTCTTTATTTTTGAGAGAGTGAGAGGAAGAGAGTAAATTAAATGCGGAACAATTTTGGCTTGAATTGGTTTAATTTTAATTATCGTCCCGAACGAATTGAACTCTGCTGCCAGATATATGCATTTTTTATGCAAAATTGAAATGAGCTACCACATCATATTATATGTACATACGTATGTATAATAATGTACAGAGTATATTTGTAAATTTTTTACATTTATTTAACAAAATAGCAGTTAGAATATGCACTCGACTTTTATTCATTTGTATATTTTTATTTTATAATTTTTTTTTAATTTAGACCACAGCAAATTACAATCATCTGCCACTGTGCTGCCTGCTTGTAAAAGTAACACACAACTTTTACAGAGTTGTTGCATATGGTAGCTTTGTTTCTACAGAATATTTGTTCGACGCGGGTGAATCTTCTGTGAGCAAACTCTCAGTAAACTAAAATTGTCTATCAACGAAAATTTCCTGCAGAACGAACGGGTGAATTCACCTTAAAGGCTATGTCAGATACAACTTTTGCTTTGCGTTGCGTTACAGATTCGCTTTGACATTTAAGATGTAATGTACATACTTATACGAAACATGCCACATAAAACACTATTAACGCAGCGTGACAAAAGTTCAGCAACTCTCATCTTTTTGCGTGCTTCGACAATCAAAGTTATGTTAGAATATGATATAATGTGATATGATATGAAAAATACTTATTTTTTATTTTTTAAATTATTTCCTGTTGAAGAATATGAGCTTATTTTTTTTAACTAATTTATAAAATAGTACCTATTTGCATGCTATATGTAAGTATATAGCATAAGATTATTTTATTGTAAAAAATCAGTGGCAGCCTATTATTAATAAGAATTTACCTTTTTATATGAATATGTATTTGAATATCCAAAAAACAAATGAATTGATGAGAATAAAAAGCTTTATATGGTATAGTGGTGTATTTTCAGTAAACTACAATAGGTGATATTAAAATAAACACACAAAAGCAAATAATATTTTGACTTTAATTTTTTTAATAAAAAATAATTAGCAAAATTCATAACCAACTTTTTGGTAAACACACAATGCGCGCGTTCGGTCAAAGTTTTTATTGTGTCATAAACTTTTACGTTATGCTTTTCTGTCAAAGTTAAAAATGTCCCGCAACGCTACAAAGTTTTATCTGAAACGGCCTTAAAAGTTTTATATTGCTGTGAAGAAATCGGTCTTCTTGGTAATTTTAGAACTGCCCTCCAAGGTATTGTTTCGGTACTATGCCACTACGTTCTATAAAGTGGTGTCAAATAATTGATACAGTAGCCACTCAATTTCATAAAACGCGATAGTTTCCATTTCCTTTCTGGACTCCAGCTCTTATCACGAATTTGTATATTTTGGTTTGGTGATGTCAATACGATATCGAGGCTATTTAATTTCTCAATGGCTAAAAATAATATAATTTATTTTTTCTAATATCAGATTTCATTGTTTTATAGTATGAAATCGGATGACCTTAGCTCTAACCTTTCCAAGAGCAGAAATTTTCGATCTAAATTCTGATGCTTCATTCAAAAACGAAATTTTTGTTGTGAGACAATTTTAGTTTACTGAGAGTTTGCTCAAAAATAATTCACCCACAACGAACAAATGTTTTGGAGAAATAAAACGACCATATGGAACAACTCAGTAAATGATGTGTGTTTTTTTACAAGCAGGCAGCACAGTGGCAGATGATTGCAATTTGCTGATTTAAAATTTTTATGAAATAAAAATATGCAAATGAATAAAAGTCGAGTGCTGGTTCTAATAGTTATTGAGTTAAATAAATATAAAAAATTTTCAAAAATACTCTGTATATTATTATACATACATATGTACATATAATATGATTTGGCAGCTAAGTTAAATTTTTCATAAAAAATGTATGTAGCTGGCAGCACAGTTTAATTCTATCGGAACGAAAATTAAAATTAATGCTGGAGTTAATGTCGACGTCGTTGTCGGCGTCTTAACGCCGAAACGAACAGAGAACACTCTTTTGACTTTCTCTCCCGCATATACTTATCTCTCTCTTTCACCTCTCAATGCCGAAAAAGTTGAAACAGATTGAACTTTTTCGGCGTCAAATTTCTTACGTCGTTGAGATTAACTGCTCTCATATAATTTCATACGATTCAACTTTTTTTTGACATTTGACGTCGTCGACGACGTCGACATTAACTCCAGCATAAACCAATTCAAGCTAAAATTGTTCCACATAAAATTTACTCTCTTTCTCTCTCTCAAAAATAGAGACGTCAAACTACATATAAAAAAGCGTTCGGAACGAAAATTTCGTGCATAACGAATAGGTGAATGCACCTTTATTTACATGTTCAATTGTTAATTTTTTTTTAAGAAAACTCTGTACCCCTTTTGCTTATATCGTTTCAAAATTATTATTAATTTGCTATATCAACGGCAACATACCTGTAACTCTGAAATGAATAATCGGATCTTATTGAAATTTCGTGATATCCTAGCCAAAACTGTTTTACGCAATAGTCCTAAGTTTGGTTAGGATCATCCGTTTAGAAGATAAAGCCCATTTACAAAGTTGCACCCTGACGTCAACACCATGTATCTGATGGAGAAACATCCTATGGCGGATTATATATTATATTATTATATATTATATAATGAGTAGCGGACAACATTACAACTGGCTTTTTTTTCTTGTGCACGTATGAGCACATCGTTGTCTATCATCAATGATTTTGCCAAGTTGCATCTAATAAAAAATTTCTCACACACAATATTTCTTCCACTTCAAACAAAAATGTTGACACATAAATCCTTTACTACTCTTTCGCCAAAATTTCTTTCACCTTCACCAGACGGTGCCATTCCTGTGTAATTTGTCCCTGCAATGAAATATTAAACTTAATTTAGTTATCTAGATTTTCATAAATGTTGATTGTACCTGCCATGGATAGGACGAAATGGAGTCGCACACCCAACACACTTTTATCCCATATTTGACATGTTTTGATGGTATGTATTGCATGAAGCCAGTTCCACCACGACAAGCATACAACTGTTTATCTACGGTGACGTTTGCTCCTGCCACGTAATATCTACGAAGACAGCTGTTTAGCATCAAAAAAACATCCGATATTGCTGCTGCTTTGTCAGTTTATTTGCGTTGATGGCGCGGGTTTCCATTATCAAAACGAATGAAGCGGCTTATTTACCAAAATTGTCGTACACTCATTGCAGCACGATAAAATGAATATGATGTTTTTTCCACAAATCTTTCGTATGCACGTAACCAGAATGTTGTAATGTGGGTTCTTCAGCATCAGAGTCATCACCACCAGTATCACTTATTTCTTCCTGGCTCTCGTCAAGCGTTTGACGAATATATGCTTGTTGTTCTTCGTACTAAATTGCGCTTAGTTGTTATGTCATTAACCATCTGCCATTTCATCTTTATTATTTTTTTTATTTTCACAAAATAAACAAAAACGTCTTTTCACTTCGAATCAGAAATGTAGAATGAATTTTCTGCATCAATACATGTTTATATATATATATATATATATATATATATATATATATATATATATATATATATATATATATATATATATATATATATATATATATAGAATCTCACAAATTAGAACCACTTCGTGCCCCGGGCAGTTCGAAATTCTGGACACTTCTTTTACAGAAAATGATGAAATTAGTATAATAAAACTAGTTACGTAAGCTTTATTTTAACACAAAACAGTCTTTAATTAATAACATTTAATTAATTGAACATATTAAATTCATAGAAAAACTTTTTAAAAGTTTTTTGATTATCATTTATTTAAGCTGTATTAGTTCAAATTTTTCAAAAGTTTTATAAATAAAAAACCAATTTATATTTGTTATTTTCGTCATTTATTAATGTTTTCTCCAATATTTCGATCAACTTCGTTGACCATCATAAGGGGACTAAAAGCTTTTTCTTTTTTTTATTTTGTACTATGTTTATATATAAAGTTTCTATATATTTGTGCGCATTGGATTTTGACGTAAAATCGGTAATACTTGTTTGGTTTTTTTTTTATTTATTTAAACTGGATGCAACGATATCGATTTGTACAAGCATATCAAATTTCACACACATATGACCGAATTGTACACATCAGGAATAACTCGGTGATTCCCCGTTTTATTATTACTTTAATGAGCTGGAAAAAAATTTTGTAATGAACATACAAAAATAAAACTTCCAGAAATTAGAACCCCTGTTCTAATTTTAGAGCGTTTAATTTGGTTTTTCTCCTTTTTAGTTCAAAGCCATTGAAAAAAATATTTTCTAGTGGAAACAAAAACAAACAAAAAAAATTTTCCAGGGCGTCCAATACATTTAAATTGCCGGTTCTAATTTCTGGACGATTCGAATTTGTGAAGGTTCGAATTTGTGAAGGTTCGAATTTGTGAGATTCCAAAGTATATATATATATATATATATATATATATATATATATATATATATATACATGTATTCAAGTCTGGACAAGATGATGGCCACTCCAAAACGGTAATGTTGTTATGTTGAAGCCATTTTTTTGTAGTTTTGGAGGTGTGAGCTGGAGCTCCGTCTTGCTGAAATATGTATTCATCGAAAGTAATTAAATTTGGTATCATAATGCTCCCAGGAAACTTAACCGTACGTTTGAGGCAATCTCTTTTTTGTTCTTACTACTCTGCTGCGGATATCTCCTACGGACATCTCAAACTTAGACTCCTCGCTAAAAATTATGGACTGCCACTGCCTCTGAGTTCAGGCTTGTCGCTCTTTTGCCCATAATAGTCGCTTTTTCTTTTGTATTGCTATAAGGTGGGGTTTCGCGTTTGCCTATAATATGGGACACTTCCTTCAGTCGTTCCTTATAACAATGAAATCGTGAAACCACCTCATACTTACTTTGTAAAAACCATAATTCAATTTTTTTTTACATATTTCCTGGTTGTTTCTAGTCCTATAGTTCTTCCAACAGCTGAAGTCCACTCGGCAGCCAAACTGCGAACGGTACTTCTCCTATTTTTTCGTATTATGGACTCCAATGATCGTATATCACGTTGCGTGATATTATAAATTTTTCCACAATTTTTGTAATTCGTGTCTAATGAATTGTTTTTTTTTTCGTATATAACATAGTTATCTATTAAATTATTGAGAATTATAAAAAATGTCTTTTATAATACTATTATTTAGTGTTAAGTACTGATTATTAAGAAAAAAATTTACAATGATTTTAGTGGGGTTATACTGTTGTTGAACACATTTTTTTGTTGTTTGTTTTCTTCTTTTTTTGTGTTGAGCCATAATGATAACAAAATAAAATCTTATTCTATATAAAATTTTTTTAATACATCAGTTTGTTTTAGTGAGATAAAAAATTTTTTAAATATTTTTTTATGAGAAGAGTACTACTTTTTCCCTTCAATTAGCTATTCTTAATCTATCTTTATGTATGGTTTTGTGTTTCTTTGAATATTCACCATATGTACATAGGTACATTTAGTCCCTCTATGTGTTTTACAATATATGGACCATCATATATATTTCTCAATTTATCATACGGTTCCTTTTTACATACATATTCTTTCTCATTTATGTTTGCATTGAATGGATTTATGTTTTTTTTATATATGTAATTCTTTGTTTCTTTTCTTGTGGTTTTCTACAAGTGTCTTTATAATACTGTGAGATTTTTGTAGTCAATATTTAACTTCTCTGCTGTAATTCTGTAATTTTCAGCATTCTATAATGGATAGATTTTTCCTATATATATATATATATATATATATATATATATATATATATATATATATATATATATATATATGTATATGTATTTGGCATAATTGTTTTACTTCCAAAAACTAGCTCACAAGGTATGTATTTGTTGTTAAATACCGAACTTGAAGTCGTATTATGAAAAAATGTGAAATATTTATATAACTGAATTTTGTGTTCACGTCTGCAATTATAAGTTTTGGAAGTCCATATGGGAACATAGTGTAAAGATGTTTTACTTTCGAGATAAAGGTGTGGAATTCAATTTTTCTGCCCAATAAAATATTTTTGCATTTTTCGTATGAATCGCTATTTTGAAGAAACACCTTAGTTGCAATGGACGTACGTTTGTAGATTAAATACTTGACCAATAATCCTTGGAGATCAGGTTTATTATGGGGAAGTTTTACTATTTTTACTTCAGTTATGTTGCATACTGAATCCAATACCATATTATTAAGTTTAGCTAGTTCACTAATCCAATTTTTTGATATTGTAGATAAGTTAGATAACATACCTATTGGAATATTCACTGATCTTTTGGTTATTTTCATATTAGATTGTCTTAAATCTAGATTATGGGATTGAGTGATAGGTACTAGCCCAGGAAGTGCTTTGCAAATCGGCACGTAGCAGAGTTCAATAAAAATAAACCGAAATTACAAAAATAAAATGTAATTGTTTAATTTATATTTTAGGTTTAAGATTTCTCTTTATTTTTGAACATTTTTCTTGTTTGTGATTTTTTATTTAAATTTAAATAGGCTACTTAGTTCAAACGTATTTATAAGCCAAATTACATGTCATAGTTATCAAAGAACAAATTACACCAAAGACACATGTGTAAATCATTCTGACAAACACTAGCAGAACGGAACAACATGCTGTTTTCGAAAGCCGCTACACTTTCATCATCAGCGTTCTTGTGTTTGGTCCACTCCTGTGGTGTCAGTTGATGTATATTTCAGCTACTTATACAAACTTTTTCACTGTAAATAGAATACGTGAATTTTTTTGATTCATTCGTATCACAATTTGTGAAAACTTTTTTTGTAATGTAAAGCCCAAATTACACCTCACTAACTTACAACAGTGTTGCCATTGTTATTTATTCTTTACCAACTATACACATGTTTTTTTCATTTGCTTAGTTTGTTTTTAACTTATGACAAACTTGTTTGGTTTGTTACTATAAGTATGTATATTTATTAATTTTTGCTACAAGCCATTAGCTTTGTTAATTTATATTTTAGGTTTAAGATTTCTCTTTATTTTTGAACATTTTTCCTGTTTGTGATTTTTTATTTAAATTTAAATAGGCTACTTAGTTCAAACGTATTTATAAGCCAAATTACATGTGATAGTTTTCAAAGAACAAATTACACCAAAGACACATGTGTAAATCATTCTGACAAACACTAGCAGAACGGAACAACATGCTGTTTAAAGTTATAAATGCTTATTTGCTTGCTTCAAACAAACTACCCGCTATTCAATAATAAATGACCATACTCAAACAGATCAAGTATCGAACTGATTGCATTCATGTGAAAATGTATCTTTCATCTATCTATCTATCTATCTATCACTTTTATATTTACAATGTCATTCCTTTGTGCTTCATTTCTGTTTATGTTGGCTTTTCTTGAGTTGGCGCGAGTTGTCACTGCTAAAATGCTATCATTTCTATTACTTTCAATACGTCAATTGAAATTCGGGATAAAGCATTAGCTACGACGTTATTTTCCGCTTTTCTATGTTCTAACGAGTGGTCTATGATCGGTTCTTACCACAAATTTTTTTCCATAAACATATGGCCTAAATTGATAAATTGCGAATAGTTCTTGCTCGATAGTTGCTTTCTTTAGCTACGAATGCCTAAAAGCTTTGGATGCATGGTATATAAGCAAATCATGGTTATAAAAATTTTGACTAAATATCTCTCCGCAACCTACGCTGGAGAGAGAGAGAAAAAGAGTAAATTTTGCACGGAACAATTTCAGCTTTAATTGGTTTAATTTTAATTTTCGTTCCGAACAAATTGAACTGTGCTGCCAGCTACATACTTTTTTAAGCAAAATTGAACTGAGCTGTCCCATCCTATCATATGTACATATGTATGTATAATAATATACAGATCATATTTCTAAATTTTTTATATTTATTTAACTCAATAGCTATTAGAACATGCACTCGACTTTTATTCATTTGTATATTTTTATTTTATAAAAATTTTTTAATTTAGAACAGCAAATTGCAATCATCTGCCACTGTGCTGCCTGCTTGTAAAAGTAACACGCATCATTTACAGAGTTGTTCCATATGGTAGATTTGTTTCTCCAGAACATTTGTTCGAAGTGGGTGAATCGTTTGGGATCAAACTCCCAGTAAACTAAAATTATCTCACAACAAAAATTTCGTGAATCGAATCGTTCGAATGGATGAATCCACCTTAAGTACACAAACCTACTAACGGTGCGGTAAAGTACAGTACAGGTACAACAACGTTTACCTAAAGTGGCCTTTAATTGTGATAAGCAATGACATTTTATTATAACCTTATTTGATTCATCTTGCATTTTTGAATACAATTTTTTTTATTTTTTTAATTGCAATCTATTTACAACAAAATAATAAGCAAATTTAATGAATACTTTAACAATAGATAACAGTAGCGTTAAATTCCATTGAATTTTTCAATTAGAAATTTTAAAATTTTTAAAGAATTCATATCTATATACATATTTACAGAGCTAATACAGCTTAGAGTTTAAAGGGGAGATCTAATATGTGTGTTCGTTTTAGTCGTCTAACTTCATCACTATCGTCTAAGAGGGTTATTGCAAGAATATTTTGATGGTCGCTTAGCCTTTTCAAATAATTTGTGCTGTAATTTTTGATTTCATCCGTTATGTATAGAATATTGAGATCATTGTGAATTGAAGTATTTCTTATATACCAAGGAGCACCTATTATAAATCTAAGGATTTTTGACTGATATTTTTGAATTATATCAATGTTGGAGTAGGAAGCGGTTCCAGATAATTGTATACCGTAAGTCCATATAGGTTTCAGTACGGTCTTATATAATAGTAACTTGTTGTTTACGTTTAAATCCGATCGTGAAGCAAGAAGCCAGTGCATTTTACTTGTTTTGGTTTTTAGTTGTTTTCTTTTTATTTTTATATGTGTTTTCCAAGTTAAGCGTCGATCAATATTAAGACCTAAATATTTGACTTCATTTGACTTGGGTATTACTTCACCATTTAAGTTGACATCAGGGCAGTCACCATTTTTTAGTGTAAATGTGACATGGGTGGATTTTTCAGTATTCACTTTAATGTTCCACTTTTTTAGCCAGTTACTAACTAAGTCAAGCTGCGTTTGAATAATATTCCATGCTATAGTTGCGGATTCGTTGGCTGCTAGTATAGCGGTATCATCTGCGTATGTTGCAAATACTACATCGTTGTTTGTCGGCATATCAGAAGTAAATAATGTGTACAGAGTTGGACCCATTACACTTCCTTGTGGTACACCGGCCTTAATGAATCTTCTGAATCTTCGTCGCTGATGTTGACATAAAAGCTACGATCACTAAGATAGGACTTGAGCAGGAGGTAAAAAGGAGCTGGAAGCAAATGTTTTAATTTATAAAGAAGACCATTATGCCATACTCTGTCAAATGCTTGTTTTACATCAAGAATGTTTATTACGAAAACCAAATTGATGATCGGGTATAATTTCTATAGATTCCAATATAGGCATTAACCTTTTTTGAAAAAGTCTTTCAAATAATTTCGATAAAACTGGTAGTAAACTGATAGGTCTGTAAGAATCAATGGAGTTTTCAGGTTTGTTAGGCTTTGGTATCATTATAATTTTAGCGTGTTTCCATTGAGTTGGGAAATATGAGAGGCGCAAAACAGCATTAAACAAAACTGCGAGGAAAATTCTAGCCTTTTTAGGTAAATGTTTAAGAGTTTTGGCGTCTATATTGTCATTACCTGGAGATTTTTTTGAATTAAGTTTACTAATTTCAGTTTCTATTTCCCGATATCTGAAAGGCTTGATTGGTTTACTCATTTGACATGCAACTTCCAAAAATTTATTGACTTCCGCATCTTCTTCTGCTGTACAGAAGGAAAATGGGGTAAATGTATTTTCAAGATGAGACTTAAAAGCAGCCGCTTTACTAACATCAGATCTACACCAAACACCATTTGAGTTTTTTATTGCAACATTTCGCTTTTGAGCACGTTTCAGATATTTCGTGGCTCTCCAAAAATTATATTCATTATGTTTCGGACTTAGTTTATCTAAATATTTACCAATAGACTCATTTTTCAATTCTCCTAATCTTTTTTTTTCAAAATATTAGCCGAACGATTAAAATTTGTTTTATCTGAAGGCAATCTCGTTCTTTTCCAGATTTTACGTAGCCTTTTTTCATAGCAATAAGTTGCCTTATTTCGTAAGATAACTCAAAATGAGAGGTGTGACTGTTAGCTGGGGGAGTTGATACAAACGAAGCTTCATGAATTAGTTTGGAAAAATTTTCAATTGCCATGTCTATTTCATATCCGCTATTCAATGATAAATTTAAATCAATTTTTGCTTCAATAAATTGTTGAAAACAGTTGAGGTCAGTATTTGGAGAAATAATCTTTGTATTTTTGATTCGTTTTTTACAAACAGTTGAAAAGTTTACAATAATTGGACTGTGGTCAGAACTTAAATCATCACTAGACACAATATCAAGGGAGTTAGGAGGAATCCCTTTATAAACAAAGAAATCTAAAAGATCGGGTATTCTGTTAGTGTCAGCTGGCCAGTAAGTGGGAGCTCCAGTCTATAACGCAGCGTAATTGTTTTTGGTTATGCATTTAAAAAGTTCTTTACCTTCTGGGTTTGTTAAACGTGATCCCCACCAAGTGTGTTTGGCATTATAATCTCCACCGACTAGGAATCTATTGCCAATGCTTTTAAACAAGTTTTTATATTGATCACATTTTATATTGTATCTTGGCGGGGAATAAACAGAATAAATTGACACACTATAATTATTGCATGTTATTTTAATTCCGGCAGCTTGCATATATACTTCAGTTATCGGATCTAATATTTCATATTTAATAAAGGATTTTATGATGATAGCTGCTCCAGCATGAGCTCTGTCATTTGGTTGATTGGCTGTTATTAAGTCGAATCCTCTTATCCGAAAAAGGGATTTACTGGTAAGGTGTGTTTCCGAAACTAATAAAATGTCAATAAAAATTTTTTTAGGAATATTTCTATTTCATTTACGTGATTCAAAATGCCGTTAGCATTCCATTCTGCAATTATGAGATCTATTTGCATAGTTTAGTTATTAACATAGACATCATATTCATTAAAGTATTGGTTAATTCTATTTGTTTTTCTAGCATGGACTCAATTTTTTGAAGGACATTATTTACTCCATCATTTGTACCTCTGACGGCTTGCGCATATGTTAGCTGACCATTCATCTGAGTAGCTGCGGGGATATTATGGTTAAAGTTGTAGTTTTCATTTATCACATTTTTCGCACTCATATTTCTGCGTTTAGTGACCAGTTTTTGATAAACTATACAGCCTTTATAGTTCGCAGTGTGATTTCCTAAACAATGAACACATTGCGGTGGAGTACTCGACGACTTAGTACATTCAATGGTGGAGTGTTCTAGTCCACATTTAACACATGTGTATGGTTTTCTGCAATATGACAGTGTGTCCAAATTGTTGACATCTAAAACACTGAACGATATCATTGAATTTTTTTGGAGCTTCTATAACAACAGTGGCGTTTCCAAGTGTTTTTATATTATAAATTTCATTATTGTTAGATTTAGGGTCCTAATAATATCAAATTATCTTTTATATCATCAATTGGCGTTGTGTGGTGAAGACCCTTTATCACTGCTGTGAATGCTCGTTCTTGTTTTAATTGATAAGTGTGAAATATTATTTTGTTATCGTCGAAGTATTTTGTTATTTTTCGGTAAGAGTCAACTGTCTTAACATTTAAACGAACCTGTCCGTCACTGTACGACTTATAATAAAATTCATTGTGTTCAACTACTTTGCTTAATTTATAAACCATTTTTGCAATGTCACCGACATTTGGAATAAGAATTGGTGGAGGTTTAGGTTGTTGAGATTCTTGAGGTGTTGTAACTTCAATAGCGTTTTCGTCATTTTTAGAAGCTAGAGGTGCAAATCGGTTGGATGTAGATGGACCTGTTACTATCTGCTGGCGTTTTGGTTTGTTCATTTGTGGTGATTGAGAATTTGCTCTCTTAAGATTTTTTACGGGCACATACTGCCAGTTAAACTCCACATCAGAACTACTCTCATTTAGATTCGCATCATAAGCATCATTATTAACATTGCCAGTCTGATTTACTTTTTCAACTTTTTGTTTTTGGTTTTTAACTTCACTGCTTGGCATGTTTATGCATGCAGTATAGTCTTGTTGTTGTCAACAAGAATGTTTAACTGATCAACGCACATAAAATGTACGTTGTTGCTATTTTTATCACTTGTAATGTTATATATTTTTTTTGTTTGTTTGTAAAATGTTTGTGACTACTATTATATTGTTTTTGTGTTTTTAATTTTTGTTCGTCAGCCACATAAAAAATTTTACAAAATCAGTACGTATTAATTCAAGCTGACAACCGAGAAAACAGAAAGACAACCTTGCTCTTCAGTCATTCGTTTAGAACTGAATACAATTTAAATATGCAAGTTTTCCTCTTAAGTTGAAACATATGACATATACTTGTATCTGAGTACCCTTAAGGAACGATCTATTTTAGGAATTCACCTGGTGAAATTGTTCAGGTATTCAGAGGAATATGCTTGTATAGAAGCATTACTTCAGATGGATTTACTAATACACTGATGATATTGTCCTACATTGGAACAAATTCGTAATATTTATTAATAATGAAATTACACATGTTTGCATCTTGAAATTCATTTATATTGCCTTTAATATATGTAGACATCCGAGAAAAATTTTGAGCAGCATTTGATTTTAAACTGATATTGTCATCTTCCTTCATCGAAATATTTATCTTTAATTCATCTTCATCATAATCAAGAAGATATTTTTTAAATACTTATGCTTGTATCATATGAATAGTTTTTTCTAGGGCACTCGGATTATGCATCCTACCTTAGTGACTTGGTGTTGTGCTTCCTATGGTATACGGTTATCAGGTTTCCGTACCTAGACCTTTTTGCTGATAACCCCAATCCCTGAATTAACAGGCTATCGGGTGCGGATGCAAGTAAATTAAAGGTAAAAGTGGTTTCGTTCGCTTGCCATACGAATCAAATACAATACAAGAATTCAATATTGTATATAAATCATAACAAGATACACAATCATAGTAGGCTTAAAATGTCTTTGGTTTAGCGACCAATTAAATGTCGGCATATGAAGAGCTAAGGCCACAACAAACAATACATTTTGTATATAATTTTTATATATTTCTTGATGCGTTGAATAAACATCAACAAGTGGCTCTGACTACAACATTCATCTAATCTAAAAGTTTCCATTTTGTGTTATTTTATCTGCTGCGTTAAATGTCTGATCTTTTCTATAAGGATAATCGGTGTTTTTAATGTTTCGTAGCAGCTCTTAGTATCTAGAAAACTCTCTTTTCTGCTTTTGCGTGGAATATATTACTTGAAATATATGCTGACACATTTCTATTCAATCTTATTCTAAGTGTACAACAATCACAATCAAGGAAACTGCATTAAGCGTACACTAAAAACTTGGTACTATTTGTTTTGGACTAAAAAATGAAAGTATCCTCGTGTTGTGTTCAAGTATTCTTGACGTGTGGCGTGTAAAATTAATTTGTTTTTAAATAATTTTATTATGGGATCGTTTTTTGTTTTGAAAATTAATTTGAAATTCATTTTAAACTCAAAGTCTAAGACTCCGTTCTTATATTTTCTGGTTGTTTTTACCGCGGTTCCTTCTGAGAATTTCAATGATTTCTTTAGTTTCTCCTTGGGATTTGGAGATTTTCGATATTTTAAAAATCTAGACAATTTTATGATAAACTCGGTACTTTACAGTGGCCCTAGAGTTGCAGCACTTACTTATTTTTGAATATCGAGACTAGATTTTGTGTGCAATATAAGACCCTCTTTATTGCAGTTATTATTATTATCATCATCATTATTACCGTTAATATTAATATTATTTTTATAAGTATTTCTATCAGAATTTAGATTATGAACTGTGGATGGAAGCATTTCTTGAAGATAATCGAATATACCTATAAATTCATTTTTCGATTCTTCTAAGGCCGCCTGCATATTCTTATCAACATGCTTATTACCTCAGCCTTTAAGGTTTCTGCAACACAAGTTACTTGTGCATTTAATGTCGGCCTATTCAATGACGAAAGATATCATGAAAGGTTCAGTAGGGCTTCGGCGGTTTGCATTTCAGCCTCATCAGCGGCATCAGATATTTGGTATCTACTTTGCAAAAGAAATAGGGCATCTACTCATACGTTCTCTAAGCTGTTTATATAAGTAAATGTAAAGTGGGGATAAATAATATATTTATTTGGATATATATTTTTATATATTTATTAATTTTTTTGAAATTCAGGTATGTAAGTTATGTTTATTTTTATTCATTTTCGGGGGCATACATTAATTTAAATAAAACCCATTTGTTTTATAAAATTTTATTCTTAATTTTTTTATTCAATGTTTCGATCACTATCGGTTCTCTTCATGGTTAACATTTTAATAATTGCCTCACTTTGAGTAAAGCCGTCTTTTTCTTTTAACAGCAAAATTAAAGGCTTTGATATTCAGTCATATTTTTAAAGACATTCACTGCTATTATCTTAACGGCAATAATTTTTGTAGAAGTACGTATTCTTTTGCAAAGAGGGCAAGTTGTTATTTTACAGCAAATATGTAAAATTATAAAAGCATATTTATATATACAATATTATTTATATTCAGGGGTGTCATAGAAACCATGTCGTTTTTGCTTATTATCGTTTTTGTAAACCAATGTTGGTTTCACTTCGTGTCATGAAACCAAGTTGGTTTTGTTAAATTCGAATGTAAATAAAACCAATGTATGAATCAGCTGTTACTTAAATTTGTTTATTTGCTCACAACTTCTAATTTGTCTTCTTTGCAGATAATCAAAAAAAGTTTATTGTTCCATATCAAATATCAATAAAAGTGTATAAATCTGTGAATAAAAGTAATTTCATTTTATTAAATAACTAGCGGGCCCGTTGCCTGCTTCGCACGGCAAAACAAAATAAGAAAAGAAACACACTTGTTTTTAATAAAGTTGGTTTTGTTCCCAAACACACACTCACTTCACATACGCACCGCACACACATGCGTTATCGGATTTTAACCAAACTTCATATAAACCATATATGGGCCACTGCCTACGTAGTGTATAAGTTTGGTTGAAATCGCTCGACGCGTTTATGATTAGTTCGGCGACGTACATATACGGACTTATTTTTATATATATAGATTAAAAAAGGAAAAAGTTGCAATAAATAAAGTAAAATGGCATCAGTAGTTGTAGCATTTTTGTTGTTAGAAGGAGAGCCTTCAGAAAGGGTGGCGCGAAAAATTCTGAGAGATTGCAGCAATCCACTTGAGCTGCCGAAGACAGCGTAAGTGCATTTTTTTATTGTGCGTTTATGTATATTTAAAGTAGCTTTACGGATTTGTAGCTAATTATTGGTTATACAATGATGCGTTTCGTATAGTACTTGACGGTATTAAGGGAAAATTTTCTAAGGTTCTTCCGATTTTGCAACTTGCTGCTTCTTTGCGGTTTTTAGCGGAAGGATCTTATAAGAGATCAGTTGGCATAAGTTTAGGTAGAAGTACAGTATCAACAATTTATTGGACAGCAATGAAAAGCGCAGATCAAGAGATCATTTCTACAATAATATAAAATACCATTTTCATTAAATATCCTGATGCAAAAAATAAAAACAAAGTGCGCAAATAAAAACTGACAACTGATAACTGCTTGGTTTATTCCAATAACAAAACCGATAACATTGGTTTCTGTGACACCTAAGACCAACATTAATTCTAGTTCGAACATAAAACCGATAACATTGGTTTTCATGACACCAAAGCATGTTTTCTTGTCATTTTCAAAACCAATTCTGACAACATTGGTTTCTATGAAACCCCTGAGTATGTTTTTTATTACATGCAAAATTTAGAAAACAATTTATAATCTATAAACCTTTTAATAGCGACAATACGTAAAAATTTTTAAATTTCATTATGCATTAAGATAATTTTTGATATATTTGAAGGTCTTTAATGTAAATGGAAAGCTGTCTTATTTGATAAAACCAGGAGTATACCTGTGATAAACGCTAAGATGGGTCAAATGGTTTGTTGTCTATAAAATGTACAAAATTTCAAAGCTAAATATTTCAAAACTGTTTTCGATAGACATCAATGCTCTTAAATCAATATATGACTGTCACTTTCGTTGGAGCAAGGACTTGGTGGGTGCACACCTAAAAAAATTTCAAAAGAGAAAAAGTGGGTCAAATGGTTTGTTGTGGCTTTATCTGTACATATGTCGACATTTCATTCGTCGTACTTATTATTATGTACATGTGTCTATATTTTTCATATATGACACAAAAACAATTTTCTCTTTCTTTCATTTTTGCTATGTTAATTTATTATTTTTATTATTTTAAAAATCTGCTTCTCTTAAGAACTATCTGAAAGGTCTCGATGTCACAGCAGCATCTAATTACTCCTTGTGTCGCGCTGCTAAAAAACTTAAAACACACATTGAGTCTAAACCACCCCTGCGCACTTCTACCGGAGGTTGGGCAAGAACCAATACTGAAAAACGTAACATTTGCTGGGCATTTAAAATACGTATTTACCCCAAACACATGTACAAGTTTAAGGTGCGTGATGTAAATAAACTAATTGCTGAAACCAACCCAAAGAAGGCCCCGGGTATTGATGGACTTAGTAACAAGATGCTGATGAAGTTGCCTCGTATTGCTATTAGAATCCTGTTATTTATTTTTAATGGCATTTTACGATTGCAGTATTATCCACACAGCTAGAAACTTGCCATGGTCAAAACGATTCCAAAGGCGGGCAAAGATATTACCAAGGCTGAGTCATATAGGCCAATAAGTTTATTGTCAACAACTTCAAAGCTCTTCGAAAAGCTGCTCATGACAAAATTGTCCCCAATTCTAAACTTTAAAGAAAAGAAGTATTGTTCCTCCCTCTTTATTGATGTTTCTCAGGCATTTGATAAAGTGTGGCACGAAGGCCTAATTTTAAAATTGAAGACATATCTACCAATAAACATAGCAAATCTCTTGGAACGTTACATTCTTGCCCGCAAGTTCACTGTTATGGAAGGAGACTTCATGACTGTGCCCGAAACTATCTCCGGTGTGCCACAGGGGAGTATACTGGGGCCAGTTTTGTATTTGGTTTAAACCTGTGATATGCTTTTAAGCAGTAATATCCTCACTTCTACATTTGCCGATGATACAGCCTGCCTTAGTATGCATGAAAACCCTCACGAGGCATCCCGTTATCTTCAGGAACATATTAAGCTGTTGGAACTGTGGTTGAAATTATGGAGAATAAAAGTAAATAAACAAAAGTGTGTTCATGTCACATTTACCCTACGAAGAGACACTTGTTCCCCCATTCGAATCAACAATCAAGTTGTTCCTCAACATTCACAGGTGAAATACCTTGGTATACACCTTGACCGACGACTTACATTGAAACACCACATTGACTCTAAGCTGACACAAATAAAACTTTAATTAGCTCAGATACATTGGCTGATTGGTAGAAATTCAACCCTCAGCCTAGATTGTAAACTTTTAATATACAAGTCGCTTTTGAAACCCATATGGTGTTACTGAATTCAGCTATGGGGCACTGCTTCAGCTTCCAATGTAGAGAGAATCCAACGAATGCTAAACAAAATTTTAAGGTTAATAACATCGGCTCCATGGTGCATGAAAAATTCAAATTTACATCGTGATTTAAATATGCCACTTGTGACCGCTGAAATTGCAAAATATGCAGGCAAATATTTAACAAAACTAGAGTCCCATCCTAATCCTTTTGCTCGTAACATCTTGAACTTCACTGGACACATCCGCTTAAAAGAGAGGGATACTACGGCATTAATACGCAACACTCCAGATGAAATTCTTTGAAAATATTTTTGTGCTTAACATGACATTTATGTATTATTAATTATTATCACTAAGTTTATGTCTTATTTAAAAAAAAGAGAATTGTCCTGAAGATGATACTCAATGAGTGTCGAAATATCGATTAGTTTTTAATAAAATTTGTTAAACGATAAAAGACCTCAAGCTTGAATATTATATTAACCAAATTATTATAAAAAAGGTCAAAGAATATAGATATATTATTATAAATTAATATCTTACACATTTAAAATACCTAAGGTTCTGAATTAAATATTTTTAAGTAAAGATTGTTTGATCTCAATCGCAACAGCTTATTTTTTAAATTGAAGTAACATGTATACAACTAAGTCCACATCAAATAATAAATTTTTTGAACACAAATTATTTGGAAAATATTTCGAATAATTTTTTTTGTGAATTGAGTTATATTTTTGAAATTCATAAAAATGATTTATTATTAGTTGTGTCAGAAAATTATAATTTTGAGTTGAGTCACTTTTGTACTGGGTGTGCGATATATATTCAGAATCGGAGTGCTAAATAACTTTTCTAAAAACATTAGCCGCCTTATTAATAAAATATATGTAATAGCCTTTTTGACGATTAATCAAGAGTTAAAACAGATGAAGTGAACGTGTTACAATTTTTCAGACAGGATGTCAAAGAAAAACTTTAACAATTTACAGCTTATTGTAAGAAAATAAAAACATTTTTAGAAAAAAATGGAAAAAATAAAAAATATATATTTTCATATTTTATTGTTTGTTGTTGGCTTAGCTAGGTATATGCCTGCATATTATTGGCGCTAACCAAATCATCGGTACCCTTTTAGCCAAATCATGTTTGAAAAGCATTCAAGCTCGTGTACTTATGCCACAGACTACAAATACTATATGAGAATTTAAACAGAACTCAATCATATTTTCATATTTGTAATCAACAAAAACACATAAGTATAATATCTTTAGAAAGTTTTTGTACAAAAACAACACAACAACAATTATAATTGACTGGCGCCTTTTTGTTTTTCTTTTTACGACTTTATACAATTAATCGCCCTTTGGTTAATAATGAAAGTATTTATAAGGCAAAATGAAAAATAAAATTTATAATAACAATAGTTATCAAATTTGTTATTTGAGATATTCTTCAAAATGGAAAGCAGGCATATACTTAGCTAAGCCAACAACAAACAAAAAAATATTAAAATAATTATTTTGGAGAATATCTCCAATAACAAATTTGATAAAATATATTTTGTTTGGAAAATATTTCCACACTGTAAGTCACACATCTTGTTGAACCTTCGTAGTGAACAGACGTGTTAGCGGAGTTTTTTTTTACATAGTAAACAAAAAAAAATACAAACAAAAAAAAATATTCGTAATAAGTACTGATTCGTAATAAGTACGGGTTTTTGTGAAATTTGCTTTATTTGCACTAATAACATTTTTCATATAATCTGAAACAACAAAAACAAAAAAAAAAAAAACAACCGTAAACAAAGTGATTGAGGAATACTCTGCATGAGTACCTCAAAAACAAACAATTGTGAAGTGAGTTCTAACGGCAGAAATGCCTATTTTACTGTGAGTTCTGAAGCTCTTAATGCAAACAATAAAAATAAAAAAATTGATGATAGTCTTTTTCTAACGGCAAAGCCAATTTTACGTGAGCGATCAAATTCGCTTACTCCGATGAAAAGTAGTGATTCTCTAACATTACCGCTGCCTAGTACTTCTTTATTTAAATCAGCGCCATTATCCGCTCCGGGCTCGTGTTCTTCACTTAACCAAGTTATCACAATAGACAAGAGTATACAGAAACCTAAGGTGCCTGTCGGAATGGACAGATATATTACAGTAGTAAAGCGCGGGCGTAGCCCAAATTCGTCTAAAATCTCATCGGTTCCCAAGATATCCAGGGATAACGACGCCGCCCCAGTTAACCGTCAAAATCGCTTTAAAATATTGCAGAATGACAACGAAAAACCCGAAGCATCCTCGAAAAAAACCTCCAAACCACCACCCATCTATTTGAGGCAAAAAAATTCTAACACACTTATCAAAAAACTAATCTCGGTCATTGGTGAAAAGGCATTTCACATTGTTCCAATAAAACGTGGTAACATTGACGAAACAAAAGTTCAAATATACGAAGAAAGAGATTTCCGGAAAATGGTTAATGAATTAGAAAAAAATAAAACAAGTTTTTACACATTCCAGCTTAAGAGCGCCAAGGGCCTACAGGTCGTATTGAAGGGCATAGATTCTTACGTTGTCCCTGCTGAAATAAAAGATGCTCTCACCCTCCAGGGATTTAAGGTAAAGAATGTCTCTAACATAATAAACAGGGAGAAGATCCCCCAACCCTTATTTCGCGTTGAACTGGAGCCAAATGATGTAATACTGAAGAAAAATGAGACCCATCCCATTTACAATTTAAAATATCTATTATACCGGAAAATCACAGTTGAAGAACCACACAAGCGTTCAGGACCCGTTCAGTGCCATAATTGCCAAGAATATGGCCATACGAAAACTTACTGTAAATTACCTAGTGTTTGTGTTGTGTGCGGTGAATTACTGCTATTTGCAATAAGTCGAAGGACCAGAAGGAAAAAAAGTGCAGTAATTGTGGAGGTAATCATACTGCTAACTACAGGGGATGTCCTGTGTTCTCTTTTGTTAAACAAGCTATGAGCCAAAAGCCTAAAGTAACTCCAGCGCAAACAGGAAATACGTACTCCGCTACTTATCCTCCTATGGCCCAACCAATTTCTACACAAGTATCGTATGCTGACGCTGTGAAGATCAATTCAGTTCCAGTGCAAAAAGTGTCACCACCAACTAGTACAACAAATGCAAATGCAAGCTTTAATTTCAATCGCCTTGAAGCTACTATTGACAATTTGGTGCAAACAATAAACAACTTTACAACAAATATGACTAGCATGATGCAAGAAATGCTGCGAATGCAGAACACACTACTTCTAGCATTAGTTAACAAGCCACGAACATGTTAAAAGTATGTTTCTGGAACTCAAACGGCATTCGCCAACATAAAAATGAACTTGAGCACTTCCTCACGGCAAAAAATATTGACATAATGTTGGTATCTGAGACTCATTTGACTTCGAGAAGCCTTTTTAAAATGAGTGGCTACACCTTATATACAAAGGACCCGAGAGGAAGAGCATGCGGAGGATCGGCAATTCTAATAAAGTCAAGACTCAAACACTACATTCTTGAGAACATTTGTGAGGACCATCTGCAGGCAACAAATATTTGCATCGAAAATTTTTGTACAAATTTCGTGATATCATCAATTTACTACCCTCCCAGATTTTCAATCACTGAGGATCAATATGAGGAGTTTTACAAAACTCTTGGGCCTTGTTTCGTAGCAGCTGGGGACTACAATGCAAAACATACGTTCTGGGGATCGCGTCTTATTACACCTAGAGGTCGAACATTGTTCAAAACAATTTCAAAAATGGGTTTGGATGTCATTTCTAGCGGGGAGCCCACTTACTGGCCTACTGACATACAAAAAATTCCGGATGTTATAGATTTTGGCGTCATGAAAAATATCCCTAGGGATTTAATTCATGTTGAAGCTTCACATGATCTCTCCTCCGATCACTCTTCCACGATCGTTACAATTTGCAGCCCACTAAGAAGTGACTTACCTCACCCATATGTGAAGATGATAAATCGTGTTAACTGGCTGGGGTTCAAAAAATATCTCAGTAGTCATTGTACGGAAAACATCAGGCTTAGAACTTCCGATGATATTGAATTCAACATTGCCAATCTTACTGAAAATATTAAACAGGCTGCTAAACATGCCTCTACCTCCTCTCCGCAGACTGGGTTTAATAGAATTTATTCTGCGGATATTGAACGTCTCGTATGTGAAAAAAGAAGAGCTAGAAGGGAATGGCAACAGCACAGATCACCCTAACATAAAATCAGACTTAGAGAATGCACTAAACGACTCTATGAGTTGCTTGCATCTGAAAAATCTGCTTCTCTTAAGAACTATCTGGAAGGTCTCGATGTCACAGCAGCATCTAATTACTCCTTGTGGCGCGCAGCTAGAAAACTTAAAACACCCGTTGAGTTTAAACCACCCCTGCGCACTTCGACCGGAGGTTGGGCAAGAACCAATACTGACAAAGGTAACATATTTGCTGAGCATTTAAAACACGTATTTACCCCAAACTCATGTACTGGTGCTGTTGATTTGCCGAGTGTAGTTGCTCTACCCCCTCGACCCATGAAGTTTAAGATGCGTGATGTACAAAAACTAATTGCTGAAACCAACCAGAAGAAAGCTCCGGGTATTGATGGCGTTAGTAATAAGATGCTGATGGAGTTGCCTCGTGTTGCTATTAGAATCCTGTTGTTTATTTTTAATGGTATTTTACGACTGGAGTATTATCCACACAGCTGGAAACTTGCCATGATCAAAATGATTCCAAAGGCGGGCAAAGATCTTACCAAGGCTGAGTCATATAGGCCAATAAGTTTATTGTCAACAATTTCAAAGCTTTTTGAAAAGCTGCTCATGACAAAATTGTCCCCAATTCTAACTAATAATGGGTGTATACCGGACCATCAATTTGGTTTTAGAAGTCAGCATAGCACCATTGAACAAACTCATAGATTGGTTCATTTCATAAGAAGAGCATTTGAAGAAAAAAAGTATTGTTCTTCCCTCTTTATTGATGTCTCTCAGGCATTTGATAAAGTGTGGCATGAAGGCCTAATTGTAAAATTGAAGACATATCTGCCAATAAACATTGTAAATCTATTGGAAAGTTATATTCTTGCCCGGAAATTCACTGTTGTGGAAGAAGACTTCATGAGTGAGCCCGAAACTATCTCATCCGGTGTGCCACAGGGGAGTATACTGGGTCCAGTTTTGTATTTGATCTATACCTGTGATATGCCATTAAGCAGTAATATCCTCACTTCTACATTTGCTGATGATACAGCCTGCCTTAGTATGCATGAAAACCCTCACGAGGCATCCCGTTATCTTCAGGAACATATTAAGCTGTTGGAACTGTGGTTGAACTTATGGAGAATAAAAGTAAATGAACAAAAGTGTTTTCATGTCACATTTACTCTACGAAGAGACACTTGTTCCCCCATTCGAATCAACAACCAAGTTGTTCCTCAACATTCACAGGTGAAATACCTTGGTATACACCTTGACCGACGGCTTACATGGAAACACCACATCGACTCTAAGCTGACACAAATGAAGCTTAAATTAACTCAGATACATTGGCTGATTGGTAGAAATTCTACCCTCAGTCTAGATTGTAAACTTTTAATATACAAGTCGCTTTTGAAACCCATATGGTGTTACGGAATTCAGCTATGGGGCACTGCTTCAGCTTCCAATGTAGAGAGAATACAACGTATGCAAAACAAAATTTTAAGGTTAATAACATCGGCTCCTTGGTACATGAAAAATTCTATTTTACATCGTGATTTAAATATGCCACTTGTGACCGCTGAAATTGCAAAATATGCAGGCAAATATTTAACAAAACAGGAGTCCCATCCGAATCCGCTTGCCCGAAATATCTTGAACTTTCCTGGACACATCCGCTTAAAAAAGAGGGATACTACGGCCTTAACACGCAACGCAGATGAAACTTTTTGAAAATAATTTTGTGCTTAACACGACATTTATGTATTTTTAATTATTATCACTAAGTTTATGTCCGACACTGGTTGGGCCTAATTATTCTATCTATATTTAAGATTTGAACACTTTTTGTTAGTTCAGTTCTGAAGATACAAAAATAAAAACTAGTGGAAAAAAACTGTAAGTCAAATTCAGGGCGAATTGAAAATAGAAGGTCTCATATATGCAGGTGATTATCAGCTGTTCTAATGAAAATTGTGCTGTTCAAACCCCAATGTCAAAATTTTTTATTTTTCCATTGTTTCGTGTTCAAGAAAAAAGATAAAATGTATTTTAATAAAAATAACGTGCGTGTGTGTGCGATTTGTAAAATGAAATACACTAGGGGATGTGGAACTTTGTTTCGTGTTCCTAGAGAAAAAAATATCGGAACAAGTGGAGCGGTGTTAGTCTTACACCGTACGCGTACGCTTGCATTTGTACCAAAATTTTCTACGTAAGTAGACATATTGCATAGTTTTTTTAAAATACGTTTGAAATAACCATAAGTATATTTTTTACATCACAACCAAAGTTTCCAAGTTGCAACCCACGGCATCTGGAACCTGAACTTTTCGAAACAAAATCAAATAAGATGTGCAGCAGCTTTTGAAATATTTAAGATATTTAATTTCGTTTATAGATTTTTTAAAGAACTATTAAAATATTTATGCCAATGAATTAACATCCATATCAAAAAAGAATGGAAACAAATGAAATTTAATGAACATTAATAATGAACCTTTTCGTTTTTTAAATTTATATTTGCCTCTAGAGCACCATTTTTGTCATTGGCAACATATATTGAGGTCGGTGTGGCAAGTTTTGTTTCACCTATAAACATAAATGAAGTAAAAAGACGTAGAAAGTTGAAAACTGGATAGTAATTTTATTAAATAGTGAACTTACCTAAATCATTTTCAGTTTTATTTAAATGCTTTGCAGCAAATTCAAGGCAGCAACAGCAACTGCAGCATGTTTTGCATCAATATCAGCAGAAGAGCAAACACAATTTTGTTTGGTATTATCTGAAGTTCTAGTGGCATGTGCCAACAAAGTCGGTACACATAAAAAGCAATAGACAAATCTTAGTAATGCGGATCGTATTTCATTTCGTGCTTTATGAACTTCATAATGACTACGTCAATAACAATGTTACCTACGCTTGGTACTTGGTCAGAATGAGAAACAGCATTGATATCTACATTCATTTCACTTTCATTGAAATCCGTCATACTTACAATATCTGCAGCCGTATTTTCAATTATAGGAACACTTGTTAATTCCTTATTTGCATCTGCATTTAAGATTATATTCTCATTCTGTACATTTAGTAGCCGGTCATGATTATTGCGCTATTATATAGACCGCTTTTAATAAAAATTTAATAATTATTATAACAATTTTATTGTATTTTCTCTCGACACCATAAACTAAACATAGACGCGACAACATTGAAAACGTGCATAAAGTTTGTGTGAAAGGGAGAGCTAATCTAGCTGTTTTTATATAGGTATCTCTTCACACAAACTTTATGCACGTTATACAACGTTTCTGCAAAATATGATTCGGACCCTTTTTAAACGTCAAAGTTGGGTATTCTGTGTATATTCTGTGCCCGACACGTTTAATGAAAAATTTATTTTAAGTAATTTTGTTTTTCTTTATAGCCAGATGTTTATGACAGACTGGTAAAGATGTGGTAGGGCAAACTGGTGTTGGTTTTTGTATTGTTGTAATGTAGTAGTAATAAGGCCACCTAGTATTTAATTCGCCTTGGTCAAAGTAAAATATTTTAAATATTTATACACGGAAAGTTTAAGTCCTCCCTCCATTTGACATCTCTTAAAAATTAAAAATCGATACAGAAACCACACAGTGAAAAATATTTTGTTGTTGAGGCCTGATTTTGATATATTAAAATTTTTGAAATTGTCAAAACGATCAAGCCTCACTAAGTCGCTTTTTACGAGAAATAGTTACTTGATATTTTGTAATAGAGTATAAATATCCTGTTTTTAGAAATTTTCTTACTGATCATATTATATTTATATTAACGTCTGAATAAAAGGATAAAATTTTGGAACTTTATTGAGAATATTTCGTTCTATCATCCAATAGCTAGTATGTCCAAACTAATGAGCTATTTTCGAACAAAAATTGCGACTTAAAAAAAACCTTTATTTTTTCCAAGTGAACCCGGCCTGAACCCCTTGGTTCACGTATTTTATAATGCAAAGGGTAAGCTATTATCTTTGAAAATAACCCAGTTTAGCACCTTATAAAATTGTGCAAACGACGATGTTATGTTTTTACCTTTTGATTTTCAAACAAAATTATAAGACTCTCAAAGGACATTAGAATGTACAGAAAGCACTCACACCCCTGACATATATATATATATATATATATATATATATATATATATATATATATATATATATATATATATATATATATATATATATCTATATCTATACGACGAAATTGCAGAATATTTCAATGAAGATGCCGATTGTTTTACCTCCAACAACATGCCAATAGAATTAGCATGTAGTCGTTATTTTGTTGGTTACATAGCTAAGCGAATATCTCGCGTCAAATGTCGAATGGATATAATTAAACCAGCGCAGATTTTGTCAAATCCTTCAGAAATGTTTATTCATGAAACAAATTACGGAGTAGAATCTGACTTGGGAAGTTTGTGTGCTCCATCCGACTTATTTTTGTAAAATTCATATAAAAGTCTTCGAAAAGATATTTTTAGATAACAAACAAGTGAAAAACATGCATAAATTGTACCAAAGAGTCAATTTATTCCTTTAGGTTTAGGTATGTTATAAAAAAGGATTGGAGATGCTAAATTTACTAGGACTTACACTATTACAGAAGCATTCCTCATGTGAAAGATACAGATACAAATAATCAAGCACTGACAAAGTTAAAAGTTTGAATATATTATTTGAATAAAATTGATAAATAGTTAGTAGTTATCAAATATTAGGTTTTGTTTTATTATAACTTTGTGTTATTTAAAAGTACATACACATATTGTAAGCACACAACTGAATTTTCTAAAATAATGTCGCTATAACTCGGTGTGAATCGACGTAGTAGCAGTTGTACAACAATAAAACATATACAGCCTTATTCAAAAAAAAAACTTAATTGAGGCTTGAAGTTCACATTAGTTACCAAAGACTTTAAGGCTAACAAACCTATGTTAAAAATTCCTATTCAAAAACAGTACTTTAGCTAGTGTATGCTTTAATAAATTTTACATGTTGATACTGGCAACACCATCATTCTCTCTTGTCTCTTTATAGTTAACGATGCAAAACAAACGAGTGTAACTCATCCGGATAGTCGGATATATTGATAATGTTTTGCATAGTTTTAATAAAAAATGTAATTTTTCGTTATTTAAGATGTAAATTAATATGTATAGTACATAAAAAACATAAACTAAATGGATTTATCGCAATGTAAAATAAATACGCCTATTTTTTGTAAAGGTTTTAAACCGATTACTTGAAGAACGAGCTTTGTTTACTTGTTTTGGTTGTATGTACATCACTATAACGTTTTGTATACATATTTACATTATTTTGCTAAGAAACATACATACTTACATACATACGAGTATGTTAATTATAGAAAAAACACCCTTAAAAAGCATTGGAAGTAAATTTCGTTCTACAGATAAGCAATGAGAATAATACCAGTGAAAAAAGGAAAAAAGGAATTACTTTTAAGTTATTTAAAACTTTTTAATATTAATATTATGTTTTTTGTTTTGGTAACCTAGTCTGCATTAGTACAAACGTTAAGTAAATTAAAATAAAACCAATTCCTTATTTGATTTACATTGCAATATTTAAACTAGTATTTGTTTTATTAATTTTATTTGTTATTTTTTGATATTACAAGAACTTAAAAGGATGTACATATGTATTTAAATAAATATTTCTAAATGAAAAACAAAATAAAATCCAGATATATATATGTATGTCAATATATGTTTTCCAATTATGTATTTTAATTTAATTGGTTTTAAAAATATTTTTCAATAAATGCTCTAAGTATAGCATTTTCTTGTAATATTGCACGGCATCACCACCAGTTTTCTAAATTTTTATGTGGCAGACGTTAATTGCGGCACGTTCTAAATAAAAAATTAAATTGGAAAATAATTTTCACATAAAATAAAAATTAATTTTACCAATTCTGTTCATTAAGTTTAATATATCCATTTTTTTTATTTCACAAATCCCCACAATTTCAAATATTATCAATAATTTTGTTTACAAAACTTTGTTTGTCAAAACAATAAAATATTTTAACATCGCTTTACAGTAGGTGAGTAGCTGCTTTAAATTCTTTAATGTTAAAGTTGGTTTAAAGTACGTGTGTTAAGCTAATAATCGTTTTTGAATGAAACTTTAAGGAATTTTGCTTAAAGTTGGTTTACCAACCTGTGTTAAGTTTTTTTTGAATAAGGCTGATATTCTTTACCCCACAATTAAACAATCGGTAACATTTCTATTTACGTAGCTTATTTCCACATAAATTGTATGAAAATATACTTCATTTTGTTTCTTGATTTTAATTTTCTTTAATGAGCTGTAAACGAAAAGAAATAACATATCTACTCCCGAACAATTTTTTAACACGCACTTTCTACGTGTGTATGTATATTTTAATGCCTGAGTAAGAAATTTTTGCTTTTCTGGGTACATACTTCCCCCTCATCTTGAGAAGCGTAGATTCGTTGTCAATTTCAAATGTACTACGTGCAACATCTTTATATATTTATACGGTCTAATTCATAAAAATTCTTTATTTCAGCCTTAAACTGTAGAATAGTTATTAAACAAATTTCGATTTATTAACATGCAATAAAATTTTATATTCATAAACGATTAGTAACGCTGCTTTAGCAATTAAATTTTCTTATCAGATTTATCTATGCTGTTGGCAACCATGTACAAAATCCTCTCTCATTTTATGTTTAGTGATACAAATAATTTAAATGGGTTATATGAGTATTTGGTTCAAATACAACAAAAATTAACAAAAAAATATTTGTAATCGATTGTAATTACATATATTAAGGTAAAAAAACAAAGTTTTAGAAATAATTTTCTACAAATAAAATTATAAAGTACAAATCTCTTATAAAAAAATGTACCTAAACACGTTAGTTTTTTTCATCGTTGAACGATTATTTAGGTACCCACCTGATTGCATTTGTTTGTGCATCACTATAATGTTTCAAGTATTTTTTTTCATATTTTGTATATTTTGTTTACTCTTTGGGCAGCAAATGAAATAGTTCTATGTGATTTTGTTTTAATTTTTTATTTGAAGTAGTGGAAAATGTAGGTGCACATGTGTGCACCTCAGATCTATACATATATGTAATTATTCAGAACCTAGGCTCTTAACAGTGTGGTAGTTTTCAAAGCAATTGATTTTTAGAATACATACATACATATGTATGTATGTACATAAGTAAATGTTACATTTTGAGCAAATGGTACGACAACGCGATGTGGAACCACCGCACGATGTTTCTTTATAGGGGGCTCGCTTGGACTTTCACATGGATTGTCCTCAGAATTCTGATTACTTGTGGCAGATATGCTTGTACTAAGGCGTTATTTTGAACCAAGATGTGAAAAATCTAATCTTGGGAAACTCTCCCGCCATCATACTTTATCATAACTTTGGCCAGATTTATTTTGTATTGAAGCAATCCAAGTCTATCTTTTGCATTTATGTTTTCTTGGGCACAACAGCGGATGTACATTATCCAACAGTTAACCACAACTAAGTCCAAAAAGTGAGCAAAGGATCGTACAGTCCATTTCTTTGTACGCATCCTGCTTCGATAGTAAGCTATTAATCTGTCACACAAATCTATGCCACCCATGCATGTGTTATAATTCCCCACAGCAGCTGGGCGGGTTATTAAAATTTTTTTTTGTTTTCTTTTTTGCACCAACACTTGCAGGTATCAGCAGGGGCGCTACCTGAACAAGTGGATAGCAGCGTGACTGCTTTTGTATCCATCCATTTAACTACACATACTTCGTCGTCACTCCGAGTGGAATAGTAGCCCTTCCTGTTAATATAATATTGGGATAAGTCATCTTCGGTTTTTTTGATGCGAACGTGAGTCCCATCAATTACACCAATAACGCCAGGAAAGTTTTTAATTGCTCTGAAGTCTCTCATTATTTCACTCTATTGAACTGTTAAAGTAGGGTAATGGCTACAATAAAAATTTCTAATTTCAAACAGTGTTATGAAGCGATTAATAGACTATTAAACGTTTATGAATACTTTTTTTTCAAATTTCTCTTATTAATTTCTTATAAAGCTGTTATTGTGCGTTTATGAATTAGACCGATAGTCTTTGATAGAAGAATATCAATTGCTGTTATTATTAAGTGACCTGGATTATACATTCATTACTTAAACAATTCAAAAACAATGCACACTAAGTAAATCAGAGCATTTGAGCATTTAAAGCATACCTAAATTGGCGCGTCAAGCGTTGTCGGTCTATCAAAAGTTCTCATGCCCATACCACAGAATATACACAGAATACCCAACTTTGACGTTTAAAAAGGGTCCGAATCATATTTTGCATATACTTTGTATAACGTGCATAAAGTTTGTGTGAAGAGATACCTATATAAAAACAACTAGATTAGCTCTCCCTTTCACACAAACTTTATGCACGTTTTCAAAGTTGTCGGGTCTAGGTAGTTTATGGCCCATACATTTTGTATGGAGCATACCGAAATAACGCGGCGTCAACGCTTTGCTATTGGAAAATCCGATTTTGACAACGCATAAAGAAGTGAAGTTGACTGCAGAAGTACTATTGTTTATTTTTTTAATGTGTCATTAATGCTCAGTGCTGCCACAACCCAAAAATTTTTTACAACCAAAATTCGCTTTAAAAGTTACCAAATGAGAAAAAAATCTTCTAACTCTTCTAAATAACTAATTTTTTCAAATTTTAATTATTTTATTTTAATTTTAATTTAAATAACAAAATGTTAATAACAAAATCACAAACAACAATGTCGTGCGGCAACCTCTTACAATAATAAGGGTTGTTTTATTTGCTTGTTCGATAACCCTGTTTTAATCGTTTTCACATAACGTTGACGCTTTTATTTAGGTATTGCATTTCAGCGTTAAAATTCGGCGTAAAAAAACGTTGCGCTTACGCTTTTATTTAGGTATGGCAGTAACAGCCCAGCGATACGTTATACATAAAAAATTCCAAAAATTTTGTAAAGTTTTTATAGCAGTGTTACAATTGCTTTACAAAGGTTTAAAGAATAAAATTTATATTAATATATAAAAAATTACTTTTAATTGGGATCTAGGTCATATATTAATTTTAATTTGTTTTATTAAATTTTATTCTTAATTTTTATTTAATATTTCGATCACCATCGTTTCTTTTCATCAGTGGTGTGATTCAGTAACTTTTAACGCTAAGCTAAATTTACCAACAATAGCCGTGGTTTGCACTAAAGGTGGATTCACCTATTCGTTTTGAAAGTTCGAACGCTTTTTTATATGTAGTTTAACGTCTCTATTTTTGAAAGAGAGAAAGAAAGTAAATTTAATGCGGAACAATTTTAGCTTGAACTGCTTTAATTTTAATTATCGTCCAGAACGAATTGAACTGTGCTGCCAGATGCATAAATTTTTTATGCATAATTGAAATGAGTTGCCACATCATATAATATGTACATATGTATGTATAATAATATACAGAGTATATTTGTAAATTTATTATATTTAATTAACAAAATAGCTATTACAAATGCACTCGACTTTTATTCAATTGCATATTTTTTATTTTATAAAAATTTGTTTAATTTAGAACACAGCAAATTGCAATCATCTGCCAACGTACTGCCTGCTGTAAAACTAACACCCATCATTTACAGAGTTGTTCCATACCGTAGTTTTGTTTCTCCAGAACATTTATTCGAAGTGGGTGAATCGCTGTTAAGCAAACTCTCAGTAAACTAAAATTGTTTCACAACAAAAATTTCGATCTGAACGAATGGGTGAATTCAACTTTACCCGCACCTAACGAAAGACATTAACACGCTAACAAACTGTAAAAGTTGCTAACTGTTTTTTTGTAAAAATACATTTATGATTAGTTTTAAAATATTTGTGAGTGCATTTTTTGTTTACTTCAAACACAAACCCCACAGACTCACTGAGGACAAATGAACCGCTCCATAACTTTTAGCGCATCAACTAAAATTGTTGATACTGTACTTCCGCCTAAACTTATGCTTAAATCGTTGCCGACTGATTTTTGATAAGATCCTTCCGCTAGAAACAGCAAAAAATCAGCAAGTTGCAAAATCGGAAGAATCTTAAAATGTGAAATTTTTCCCTTAATAGCGTCAAATACCATACGAAACGCATCATTGTTTAACCGATAATTAGCTACAAATCCGCAAAACTACTTTATATATACATAAACGCACAATAAAAAAATACACTGACGCTGTCTCCGGCAGCTCAAGTGGATTGCTGCAATCTCTCAGAATTTTCCGCGCCACCCTTTCTCAACGCTCTTCTTCTAACAACAAAAATTCTGCAACTGTTGATGCCATTTTACCTTGCTTATTGCAACTTTTCCCCTTTTTAATTATTTAATAAAATTGCTTTTATTCACACTTTTATTGATATTTTTAATGAAACAATAAACTTTTTTTGATTTTCTGCAAAGAAGACAAATTAAAAATTGTAAGCAAATGTAAACAAATGTAAGTAACAGCTGATTCGTACATTGGTTTTATTTACATTCGAATTTAACAAAACCAACTTGGTTTCATTACACGAAATGAAACAACGTTGGTTTATGAAAACGATAATCAGCAAAACCGACATGCTTTCTATGATACCACTGAATGTGAGAAAGAGATTTATTACTGAAAGCTTAAGAATACAACAAAAAATTAAACAAACAATGAACAAAAAGGAGGATACTGACAATTTGAGCGCTAACTGAAAGATGGTCAGAGAGAACAGTCTATCCAAAGACCATAAATATATAAAGATGTTGCACTGCCATACATTTTACTGTCAGTGCTAAATTTGTCGATAGACGTACTGCTACTTCCATCTCTTTTTGTTATTTTAAAATTATAAAGAGAGCTTTTTCTGTGAGAACAGTTGCTGAGTTATCTCAGCAATTCATTCTTACATACATATTGTATGTATGTGTGAGTACGTATAGATTCTACAAATGAAAAAAATAAAACAAGTCTTGTTTTTATACACATTATATGCAAATAAGCTGAAGAAATACCGATTTTTTAATTGTATTGTTATACAATTGTAGCTATATTAACTCGCACCGAAACTCAAATTGCCTTACTAGTAAGTATGTATGTATAGGGAATCATAGCGCTATATAATTTTTAAAACATTAACGCCCTTATTAATGAAATATATTTAATGGCCTTTTTAACAATTAATTAAGAGCTAGCAGATGTGGACGTGTTACAAATGCTTAAGCGAAATTTCAAAGTAAAACTTTAACAATTTGGAGCTTATTGCAAGAAAATAAAAAAACAAAATACGAACATTTTGGAAAAAATGGGAAAAGAAAGAAAGCTTAAGTCCTCTCTCTATTCGACATCTTTTAAAAATTAAAAATGGATCAAAAGCCACGTAATGAAATTTTGTTTGTGTATTAAGTTCTAAATTTTTTTTCTGACTTCTGATTTTGAGAGTATATTGAAATTTTTGAAATTGGCAAACGATCTAATCAATTAGACCTGCAGGTCTCACTAAATCGTATTTTACGAGAAATAGTAACTTGTTATTTTCTTTTTAGAAATTTTCTTACCGGTCATATTATATTGTAGTGTGTTTGACAAGCGTAGTTACCATACCGTCTGTATGTAACACGAGCTACATACTTTGTTGTAGCAACATTGTCCACACACACTGGGAATATGCTGAGTGGCTCATTTACACACACTGTAAATGTGCTGACTAGTTCATTCCCATCCTAATGTTTAGTTATAAGTATCATATTCATAAGTATTCAAATGTGTTAGTATTAGTGTACTTTTAGGTCTTTAGAATATAAGATTTAATTGTACAGTTAGTCTTAATCAGAAGATAGTCTTAATTAGAACTCAAACAAATAAAGAGCGATCCTATACATTACATGGCGATCCTGCCAGCCTGGAATAAAATAAAAAAATATAAATAATAATTTATATATATAAAAAGAGTGCTAAATTTAAAAGTCGGACTAAAAAAAAAACAAATGTATCCATTAGATACACCAACTCTTTTTACCAGCATAAAACTATGATTCCGTCAATGATACCCGTGATTTGCGTAAGGCTATGAGAGGCTTTGGTACTGATGAAATAACAACAGAGCATCTTCATCAAATACGTATTTATCATCATGATTTGAAATCCTGTAAACTTGCCGTGATCCTTTAATTACACGAACATATTGTCATCTTCCACACTGCATGGTGAGCCTAATATTCCTCAAAATGGCTAAAATAGAGTGTCCTTCAGCAGCAGCAGCAATAACAGCAAAACTCATCCCACTACACTTTTAAAGGGTAATATCTCAATTTATAGAAATAATTACACAATATTTATTTATATATACATATGTACAACTAACAAAAAAAATATATTATATATAAATAAATAAATAACCACTATCAACGTGGTATAAAAAAATAAATATATATAATAACCACAAACCAAATTACTAAAAACTAAAACACCCCTGCATACATACGTGTCCCTGCATGGGTATAACAATTCAAGATTTAACCGTTTCGATCATTAATTGGTAATGACCGGCTTATGCCATTGCCACTATTCACCCTGCAAAAACATGGTGACGGTCGTAATGACATAAGTACCTTTAAATTTAAGTACTAAAACGTCCTAGACAGAGACATACTAACAAGTGGCTAGCCGTGTAAACTTAATATAAGTAATATTATTGTAAACTTTCATTTTGTATATGTAAACGGTCAAGCTACTAACGTACGTAACAGTTCTAGAAGCTTAGCTTAATCCATTATTCTTGAAATTTTTTATCAAAAGTTATTAGAATGGGCGGTAAGGAATCGAAAATTGAACAAACAAAAGCTAATGTCGTAAATGACATAGTGGTCAAAATTGATTTCTCGCCAGTCTATTTAATAATAATAATCATTCTATTAGCCGTGCAACTCTTGGTAACTCTTTACCAATTGCACAAAAGATCCTTGAAAAAGAATTACACTAGAGCTGCGTCAATAGCTAACAATTTAGACAGAGTCTGAATGAGCATTATTCGAAAAAATTTAAATCCATAATATAACCAATCGTTAAAAACTTTTCTGATCCAAGTACTTCGAAACAAGAATTCCTATACTCCATTTCTATTAATTTTTTTGCTTCCCTGTTCACAAACGGATTTTTTTCTTCTTCTCCGTCCCTTGTGTATCAGATTGTATATTAATTGATACTATATATTCCTACATGCTCCAATACAAAGGATGCATACGTTCTTTACTTGCGAAACTAAACCAAACATTACTTTTCGCTTGGCAAGACTTCTTCCAAATTTATGTCAAGAAAGAATACTTCCATACTGTCTTTTTAACTGTGAACGGATTGTTGCCACATTCACTTTGCAATTTCCTTATCAGTTCTTTAACTAATGGAATGGGAAACAATCGTATCCAGGGCTAAGGCGATAAAAGAAATATTCCTTAAATCATACAATGCTTAAATACCGACAGGGATACAAAACCTGAAACAATTAACAAGCATATAAACATTCTTCACAGTCAGTTGGAAAAACTCAGAGTACTACTTAATATAAATTATAGTAGGTTTACAAAAGCTCATCAAACCTCCGCTGATAATTTTTATTCCGACCTACGTGAAAAATTAATTTCCGTAAGTTACAGAAAAAAACTTCAAAGTATTTGTTCCACACTCAATCCATGAACCAATAGTGTTCGATCCTTTACCCGAAACGGAACAAAAACAAATATCCAAAATGCCTCAAACGGTAGTAGAATTTTTAAATACTTCCTCTAGGTTAATTCCAGACTTCGATGGAAATTCCGAAAACTTGCAAAGCTTTATCGATGCTATTAATTTAGTAGATTCGATTAAAGAAACTCACGAATCAGTAGCTGTAAACCTTATCAAAACAAAATTGAAGGGAACAGCAAGAAATCTAATTTCATCAGAAATTATACTACAACAAATAATCTCTAAACTAAAAACAACGGTTAAAGGTGAATCCGTTGATGTAATTACTGATGTGTTTGCGGTCGTTTTAAAAAATTCTTGTGATAGTTTTATTTACAATGGAGCGTTACAGTAATTTACAAGCATTGCCCAATTCGCCTTTAACCCCTCTAACACCCTTAAGTGAGAATACAAAATTTGAATTTAATTTTGGCGGTGATGGTTCATTAGATAAATATATTGACATTGTACGCCAGGAGCATCGTGTCGAGAAACAACGAACGAAGCTTCTACGACATGCCAGTCAATCTTTTGATAAGAAATTTTTCTCTTTACAACCAAAACGATATACTGAGGAATTTTTAAAAATACGGGATGTGTTTGAAACACATGAACAGGTTCCAGGACAGAATCAAATCAAACAATGCAATTGTCGATATACTAAGCAAGGGGATACTAACAGAGCAACAAATCTCAAAGCTCCTGTTGTGAAAATAACATATGACGGTGCTAGTACTACACCGACAAGAAGTTTAGATCGTGCTGCTACGCCTACAAATCTCCGTACGCCTCTTAAGGCCATAAACAATAAGGCTTCACAGAATTTAAACTCTAATGCTCATCTGAAACAAAAAATTGCAAAGCAGCAACAGCAACAAATACAAATACAAAATGGTCATCATCTACAAATAAATAAAAATCGAGTTTTTCGACAAGCTTCGCCTGTTTCAGCCAAGCCTATGTGTAGTCGATTGGCAAATATTTTGCACCACAGCGGCCTCTCTATGTTTTGTGGACTCTTTCAAAGAGAAGAAATCGATTTATATGCTTTTCATTTGCTAACTTTACAAGACCTGCATCAGATGGGCATAACAAATCAAAATCATTGTACCATTCTAATGCATGAAATAGTATGTGTTAGACAACAATTTAAAACTGTCTTGGGCGAATAAGATTCAATTTTAAATGTTTAATGTATTTAGTGTATAATTTATTTATTTATATTTATTATGTAACAAAATTTTATGTTTTTTATGTTGTGGATGTAATTTGTTTTTAATGCCAAATTATTGAGTATAAGACAATCAGGAAAAAACGTTAATGCCTACGTCAATGAGATGGAGGAATTAACGAAAAAACTAGAAACAGCCTATATTAGAGATGGATTACCACATGAAATAGCCAACAAATATGCTACACGTTCAGCAGTTACGGTTATAACCAAAAACACATCCAATGACAGAGTTAAAATTATTATGCAATCAGCTAACTTCAATAACATGAATGAAGTAGTAACGAAATTCATAAACAGTTGCACCGAAGCATACGGTCAAGAAAATTCTATTCTAAGCTATGGCTTCAGACGCCAAGGTTACAATAATAATAATAATAATAATAATAGTAACCAAGGCAGAAGCAACAGCTTTAATCAATCCTTCAACAATTCTCAAAATAGAAACAATCGTTTCAATCGCAATAGAAACAATAATAACGTATCTTATCGTAATAACGGCACTAACAACCGTAATTACAATAACAATAATTCTGGTTATTATCGTAACAATAACGATAATAGAAACCGTAACAATAATCCCAACAATTCTCAAAACAGAAACATAAATCTATCCGCAGAATTCGACTCGGAAAACGAGCAAAGACCTCTAATTACTCAATAGGAACCAAAACGTACAATATTAACTTAAATTTATGTAGCTATTTACGCTGTAGAACTACTAAATGATGGAACTTCAATTTTATTAATAGATACTAACGCTGATATTTCAATTATCAAGCACAACCAGGTCTTAAATGAATCAATAAATGTTTATAATAGAAAATATTTAAATGGTATTGGTAATGGTATAATTTCAACGTTAGGCAGTGTACAATGCGAATTAAAAATAGACAAATATCTAATAAAACATACCTTTCAGGTAGTTACGAATGATTTCAAAATACAAGCAGATGGAATAATTGGAATGGATTTCATACGAAAGTATAATTGTGTCTTACAATACTCCAATGATAGAGATTTGATTATTATCCGATCAAATGAAATTGATCATGACATTGGCATACCTCTTACAAATGGTCCAACCATAAACTCAATATCACTTCCTGCTAGATCTGAAGTTGTAAGATCTATACAATTTGAATCACCGGAACAAAATGTTTTGATACCTTATCAAACAATTCAAAACGGAGTTTACATCGCAAATACAATAACTTCCAAGTCAAATCCTCTGGTAAAAATAATTAATACTTAATTAATAATAATAGATCCAAAGAAAAAATGGAACGACTTTCTAAAAACTTCCCATCTTTTGTAGAAAAAGATCTAAAATCCTTATGCCATGAATTTATAGATATTTTCGCTCTAGAATCTGAAAACATATCAGTCAATAATTTTTATAAACAAAAACTTAAAGTAAATAATACACAACCTGTCTACATTAAAAACTATCGAATACCTCATTCTCAAAAAGAGGAAATAAATGATCAGGTTGATAAACTAATTAAAGATGATATTATTGAACCATCACAACAGTCCTATACTCTTAGTACCAAAGAAACCTTTACCTGGTACAACGCAAAAAAGATGGAGACTAGTAGTAGACTACAGGACAGTAAATAAAAATTTAATAGCTGATAAATTTCCGTTACCTCGCATAGATGATATTCTTGATCAATTGGGCAGAGCTAAATTCTTTTCTTGCCTTGATCTTATGTCAGGTTTTCATCAAATAGAGCTGGATGAGGAATCTAGAGATATTACATCCTTTTCCACAGATAAAGGATCATTCAGATTTAAAAGACTACCGTATGGTTTAAAAATAGCACCAAATTCTTTTCAACGTATGATGTCACTAGCTTTTTCAGATCTATCTCCAGCACAAGCATTCGTGTATATGGATGACCTTGTAGTAATTGGTTGCTCACAAACACATATGTTACGAAATTTAAGAAATGTATTTGAATTATGCAGAAAACATAATCTGAAACTACATCCAGACAAATGTTCATTTTTCCGAACTGAAGTAACATTCTTAGGTCACAAATGTACTGATAAAGGTATATCGCCTGATGACAGTAAACTTTCTATAGTCCAAAACTATCCTACACCAAAGAATGGTGATGAAGCTAAACGCTTCATAGCATTTTGTAATTATTACCGAAGGTTCATACCAAACTTCGCTGAATCATCTCGACATATTACTAGATTGTCAAGAAAAAATATTCCTTTTGAATGGAACCAAGATTGCGAAAAATCTTTTCAATACCTCAAAAATCAATTAATAAGTTCTAAAATTTTACAATACCCCGATTTTTCTAAAGAATTTTTTATTACGACAGACGCAAGTAAACACGCTTGTGGTGCTGTCCTTAGTCAAGAAAAACAAGGTATATTAATGCCAATTTCATATGCTTCTAGATCATTCACTAAAGGTGAAAGTAATAAATCCACCATAGAGCAAGAACTAACTGCAATACATTGGGCTATAAAATATTTCAGACCATACATTTACGGTAAAAAGTTCGTAATTCTAAGTGATCATAAACCACTTACATATTTATTTTCTTTAAAGAATCCATCATCTAAACTCACACGTATGAGACAGACGCACTGTCACGAATAGAATTTAAAGATATTAAAAATATTGAAGTCAATACAGTCCTGAGAGTTACAACAAGACTACAGGCTAAAACAAGCAGAGAAAGTGCGAACGACACTCCTGCACAAAAAACAGAATCAGTTAATTTTAAAATATATGAGGCTATAAATGCTCAGGAGCACCGTAAAATACCCAAATTGTATTTTACTAAGGATAAAGTAATTATCCATAAGGGAAAGCAAGTACTTTCTGAATTTAAGTTGAAAGATCTTATTATTAATAGAAACGTCGACCTAGGTCACCTCTTTCTAAAGCTTGAAAAAATAGCTAATAATCTTGGTCTCACAACATTGCTACTTTCACTAGATGATTGTATGCTTAATTACCTAGGAACAAATATAGAAACCTTCAAATGTAAAGGTAATATAATCTTGCAAGATTCTAATCTAACAATTGTGCTCGTACCAAAACTTACTAAAGTTTCTTCTGATTCTGAAAAAATTAAAATTATACAAACATACCATGATGATCCCGTTACTGGTGAATATCCAGGAATAACTCATACAATAAAAAGAGTAAAACTTCAATATCAGTTTAAAAAAAAAAAAAAAAAAAAAGCTTAAGATAATTTCGTATTTTCACATTTGCATCGCAATCAACAATTGACTATCATTAAAATAAAATAAAATACAGATTCTTTGAAAACAGTTTTTTTTTTCTCGTATTTAACATGCAAAGTACATGTTTATATTAATTTTATATTGAAAAAAAAACCTTCTTGAAACAAACTAATTCCTATTCGGAACTTTATTGAGAATATATCGTTCTATCTTCCAATAGCTCGTATGTCCAAACTAATGAGCTATTTTCCAAGAAAAATTGCAATTGATAAGTCCGACTTAAACACATTTATATATTTGCCAGGTGGACACTGCAAAAACCGCGTGGTTCATGAATATAATAACGCGATGAATAAGCTGCTATCTTTGAAAATAATCGAGTTTAACACCTTATCAAATTGTGCAAATGTCGATGCGATGTTTTTAACTTTTGATTTTCAAACAATTTTAGAAGATACTCAAAGGACATGTTTAGAAGGTACATAAAGCACTCACAGCCCTGACATAGATGTCGCAGATACATACATATATACGACGAAAGTTGAGAATATTTTAATGAAGATGCCGATTGTATTACCTCCAACAACCTGCCAATAGAATTAACATCAAGTCGTTACTTTGTTGGTTATATAGCCCAGCAAATATCTCCCGTTAAATGTCGTATAGATATACATAATTAAACCAGCGCACATTTTTTCATATCCTTCAGAAATGTTTCTTCATGCAAAAAATTACGAAACAGAATCTGACTTTAGAAGTATGTGCTCTGTTCGACTTGTTTTTTGAAGTTTGTGAAATTCATATGAGTCTTCGAAAAAATATTTCTAGATAACAAACAAATGAAAAATATGCATAAATTGTACCAAAGAGTCAATTTATTCCTTTAGGTTTAGGTATGTTATAAAAAAGGATTGGAGATGCTAAATTTACTAGGATTTACACTATTACAGAAGCATTCCTCATGTGAAAGATACAGATACAAATAATCAAGCACTGACAAAGTTAAAAGTTTGAATATATTATTTGAATAAAATTGATAAATAGTTAGTAGTTATCAAATATTAGGTTCTGTTTTATTATAACTTTGTGTTATTTAAAAGTACATACACATATTGTAAGCACACAACTGAATTTTCTAAAATAATGTCGCTATAACTCGGTGTGAATCGACGTAGTAGCAGTTGTACAACAATAAAACATATACAGCCTTATTCAAAAAAAAAAAACTTAATTGAGGCTTGAAGTTCACATTAGTTACCAAAGACTTTAAGGCTAACAAACCTATGTTAAAAATTCCTATTCAAAAACAGTACTTTAGCTAGTGTATGCTTTAATAAATTTTACATGTTGATACTGGCAACACCATCATTCTCTCTTGTCTCTTTATAGTTAACGATGCAAAACAAACGAGTATTACTCATCCGGATAGTCGGATATATTGATAATGTTTTGCATAGTTTTAATAAAAAATGTAATTTTTCGTTATTTAAGATGTAAATTAATATGTATAGTACATAAAAAACATAAACTAAATGGATTTATCGCAATGTAAAATAAATACGCCTATTTTTTTGTAAAGGTTTTAAACCGATTACTTGAAGAACGAGCTTTGTTTACTTGTTTTGGTTGTATGTACATCCTATAACGTTTTGTATATTTATGCTGGAGTTAATGTCGACGTCGATGACGGCGTCTTAACGCCGAAATTGTGATGTTCGACGCAAAATTTCATTTTGCTGTTAATGTAAACGTCGTCGACGACGTTAACACATCTGTGTACTACTGCATTGAATATACAGAGAACACTCTTTTGGCTTTCTCTCCCGCATATACTTATCTCTCTCTTTCACCTCTCAACACCGAAAAAGTTCAAACAGATTGAACTTTTTCGGCGTCAAATTTCTTACGTCGTTGAAATTAACTGCTCTCATACAATTACATACGATTCAACTTTTTTTTGACATTTGACGCCGTCGCCGACGTCGACATTAACTCCAGCATTACATTATTTTGCTAAGAAACATACATACTTACATACATACGAGTATGTTAATTATAGAAAAAACACCCTTAAAAAGCATTGGAAGTAAATTTCGTTCTACAGATAAGCAATGAGAATAATACCAGTGAAAAAAGGAAAAAAGGAATTACTTTTAAGTTATTTAAAACTTTTTAATATTAATATTATGTTTTTTGTTTTGGTAACCTAGTCTGCATTAGTACAAACGTTAAGTAAATTAAAATAAAACCAATTCCTTATTTGATTTACATTGCAGTATTTAAACTAGTATTTGTTTTATTAATTTTATTTGTTATTTTTTGATATTACAAGAACTTAAAAGGATGTACATATGTATTTAAATAAATATTTCTAAATGAAAAACAAAATAAAATCCAGATATATATATGTATGTCAATATATGTTTTCCAATTATGTATTTTAATTTAATTGGTTTTAAAAATATTTTTCAATAAATGCTCTAAGTATAGCATTTTCTTGTAATATTGCACGGCATCACCACCAGTTTTCTAAATTTTTATGTGGCAGACGTTAATTGCGGCACGTTCTAAATAAAAAATTAAATTGGAAAATAATTTTCACATAAAATAAAAATTAATTTTACCAATTCTGTTCATTAAGTTTAATATATCCATTTTTTTTATTTCACAAATCCCCACAATTTCAAATATTATCAATAATTTTGTTTACAAAACTTTGTTTGTCAAAACAATAAAATATTTTAACATCGCTTTACAGTAGGTGAGTAGCTGCTTTAAATTCTTTAATGTTAAAGTTGGTTTAAAGTACGTGTGTTAAGCTAATAATCGTTTTTGAATGAAACTTTAAGGAATTTTGCTTAAAGTTGGTTTACCAACCTGTGTTAAGTTTTTTTGAATAAGGCTGATATTCTTTACCCCACAATTAAACAATCGGTAACATTTCTATTTACGTAGCTTATTTCCACATAAATTGTATGAAAATATACTTCATTTTGTTTCTTGATTTTAATTTTCTTTAATGAGCTGTAAACGAAAAGAAATAACATATCTACTCCCGAACAATTTTTTAGCACGCACTTTCTACGTGTGTATGTATATTTTAATGCCTGAGTAAGAAATTTTTGCTTTTCTGGGTACATACTTCCCCCTCATCTTGAGAAGCGTAGATTCGTTGTCAATTTCAAATGTACTACGTGCAACATCTTTATATATTTATACGGTCTAATTCATAAAAATTCTTTATTTCAGCCTTAAACTGTAGAATAGTTATTAAACAAATTTCGATTTATTAACATGCAATAAAATTTTATATTCATAAACGATTAGTAATAACGCTGCTTTAGCAATTAAATTTTCTTATCAGATTTATCTATGCTGTTGGCAACCATGTACAAAATCCTCTCTCATTTTATGTTTAGTGATACAAATAATTTAAATGGGTTATATGAGTATTTGGTTCAAATACAACAAAAATTAACAAAAAAATATTTGTAATCGATTGTAATTACATATATTAAGGTAAAAAAACAAAGTTTTAGAAATAATTTTCTACAAATGAAATTATAAAGTACAAATCTCTTATAAAAAAATGTACCTAAACACGTTAGTTTTTTTCATCGTTGAACGATTATTTAGGTACCCACCTGATTGCATTTGTTTGTGCATCACTATAATGTTTCAAGTATTTTTTTTCATATTTTGTATATTTTGTTTACTCTTTGGGCAGCAAATGAAATAGTTCTATGTGATTTTGTTTTAATTTTTTATTTGAAGTAGTGGAAAATGTAGGTGCACATGTGTGCACCTCAGATCTATACATATAATTATTCAGAACCTAGGCTCTTAACAGTGTGGTAGTTTTCAAAGCAATTGATTTTTAGAATACATACATACATATGTATGTATGTACATAAGTAAATGTTACATTTTGAGCAAATGGTACGACAACGCGATGTGGAACCACCGCACGATGTTTCTTTATAGGGGGCTCGCTTGGACTTTCACATGGATTGTCCTCAGAATTCTGATTACTTGTGGCAGATATGCTTGTACTAAGGCGTTATTTTGAACCAAGATGTGAAAAATCTAATCTTGGGAAACTCTCCCGCCATCATACTTTATCATAACTTTGGCCAGATTTATTTTGTATTGAAGCAATCCAAGTCTATCTTTTGCATTTATGTTTTCTTGGGCACAACAGCGGATGTACATTATCCAACAGTTAACCACAACTAAGTCCAAAAAGTGAGCAAAGGATCGTACAGTCCATTTCTTTGTACGCATCCTGCTTCGATAGTAAGCTATTAATCTGTCACACAAATCTATGCCACCCATGCATGTGTTATAATTCCCCACAGCAGCTGGGCGGGTTATTTAAATTTTTTTTTGTTTTCTTTTTTGCACCAACACTTGCAGGTATCAGCAGGGGCGCTACCTGAACAAGTGGATAGCAGCGTGACTGCTTTTGTATCCATCCATTTAACTACACATACTTCGTCGTCACTCCGAGTGGAATAGTAGCCCTTCCTGTTAATATAATATTGGGATAAGTCATCTTCGGTTTTTTTGATGCGAACGTGAGTCCCATCAATTACACCAATAACGCCAGGAAAGTTTTTAATTGCTCTGAAGTCTCTCATTATTTCACTCTATTGAACTGTTAAAGTAGGGTAATGGCTACAATAAAAATTTCTAATTTCAAACAGTGTTATGAAGCGATTAATAGACTATTAAACGTTTATGAATACTTTTTTTTCAAATTTCTCTTATTAATTTCTTATAAAGCTGTTATTGTGCGTTTATGAATTAGACCGATAGTCTTTGATAGAAGAATATCAATTGCTGTTATTATTAAGTGACCTGGATTATACATTCATTACTTAAACAATTCAAAAACAATGCACACTAAGTAAATCAGAGCATTTAAAGCATACCTAAATTGGCGTCAAGCGTTGTCGGTCTATCAAAAGTTCTCATGCCCATACCACAGAATATACACAGAATACCCAACTTTGACGTTTAAAAAGGGTCCGAATCATATTTTGCATATACTTTGTATAACGTGCATAAAGTTTGTGTGAAGAGATACCTATATAAAAACAACTAGATTAGCTCTCCCTTTCACACAAACTTTATGCACGTTTTCAAAGTTGTCGGGTCTAGGTAGTTTATGGCCCATACATTTTGTATGGAGCATACCGAAATAACGCGGCGTCAACGCTTTGCTATTGGAAAATCCGATTTTGACAACGCATAAAGAAGTGAAGTTGACTGCAGAAGTACTATTGTTTATTTTTTTAATGTGTCATTAATGCTCAGTGCTGCCACAACCCAAAAATTTTTTACAACCAAAATTCGCTTTAAAAGTTACCAAATGAGAAAAAAATCTTCTAACTCTTCTAAATAACTAATTTTTTCAAATTTTAATTATTTTATTTTAATTTTAATTTAAATAACAAAATGTTAATAACAAAATCACAAACAACAATGTCGTGCGGCAACCTCTTACAATAATAAGGGTTGTTTTATTTGCTTGTTCGATAACCCTGTTTTAATCGTTGACATAACGTTGACGCTTTTATTTAGGTATTGCATTTCAGCGTTAAAATTCGGCGTAAAAAAACGTTGCGCTTACGCTTTTATTTAGGTATGGCAGTAACAGCCCAGCGATACGTTATACATAAAAAATTCCAAAAATTTTGTAAAGTTTTTATAGCAGTGTTACAATTGCTTTACAAAGGTTTAAAGAATAAAATTTATATTAATATATAAAAAATTACTTTTAATTGGGATCTAGGTCATATATTAATTTTAATTTGTTTTATTAAATTTTATTCTTAATTTTTATTTAATATTTCGATCACCATCGTTTCTTTTCATCAGTGGTGTGATTCAGTAACTTTTAACGCTAAGCTAAATTTACCAACAATAGCCGTGGTTTGCACTAAAGGTGGATTCACCTATTCGTTTTGAAAGTTCGAACGCTTTTTTATATGTAGTTTAACGTCTCTATTTTTGAAAGAGAGAAAGAAAGTAAATTTAATGCGGAACAATTTTAGCTTGAACTGCTTTAATTTTAATTATCGTCCAGAACGAATTGAACTGTGCTGCCAGATGCATAAATTTTTTATGCATAATTGAAATGAGTTGCCACATCATATAATATGTACATATGTATGTATAATAATATACAGAGTATATTTGTAAATTTATTATATTTAATTAACAAAATAGCTATTACAAATGCACTCGACTTTTATTCAATTGCATATTTTTTATTTTATAAAAATTTGTTTAATTTAGAACACAGCAAATTGCAATCATCTGCCACCGTACTGCCTGCTGTAAAACTAACACCCATCATTTACAGAGTTGTTCCATACCGTAGTTTTGTTTCTCCAGAACATTTATTCGAAGTGGGTGAATCGCTGTTAAGCAAACTCTCAGTAAACTAAAATTGTTTCACAACAAAAATTTCGATCTGAACGAATGCGTGAATTCAACTTTACCCGCACCTAACGAAAGACATTAACACGCTAACAAACTGTAAAAGTTGCTAACTGTTTTTTTGTAAAAATACATTTATGATTAGTTTTAAAATATTTGTGAGTGCATTTTTTGTTTACTTCAAACACAAACCCCACAGACTCACTGAGGACAAATGAACCGCTCCATAACTTTTAGCGCATCAACTAAAATTGTTGATACTGTACTTCCGCCTAAACTTATGCTTAAATCGTTGCCGACTGATTTTTGATAAGATCCTTCCGCTAGAAACAGCAAAAAATCAGCAAGTTGCAAAATCGGAAGAATCTTAAAATGTGAAATTTTTCCCTTAATAGCGTCAAATACTATACGAAACGCATCATTGTTTAACCGATAATTAGCTACAAATCCGCAAAACTACTTTATATATACATAAACGCACAATAAAAAAATACACTGACGCTGTCTCCGGCAGCTCAAGTGGATTGCTGCAATCTCTCAGAATTTTCCGCGCCACCCTTTCTCAACGCTCTTCTTCTAACAACAAAAATTCTGCAACTGTTGATGCCATTTTACCTTGCTTATTGCAACTTTTCCCCTTTTTAATTATTTAATAAAATTGCTTTTATTCACACTTTTATTGATATTTTTAATGAAACAATAAACTTTTTTTGATTTTCTGCAAAGAAGACAAATTAAAAATTGTAAGCAAATGTAAACAAATGTAAGTAACAGCTGATTCGTACATTGGTTTTATTTACATTCGAATTTAACAAAACCAACTTGGTTTCATTGCACGAAATGAAACAACGTTGGTTTATGAAAACGATAATCAGCAAAACCGACATGCTTTCTATGATACCACTGAATGTGAGAAAGAGATTTATTACTGAAAGCTTAAGAATACAACAAAAAATTAAACAAACAATGAACAAAAAGGAGGATACTGACAATTTGAGCGCTAACTGAAAGATGGTCAGAGAGAACAGTCTATCCAAAGACCATAAATATATAAAGATGTTGCACTGCCATACATTTTACTGTCAGTGCTAAATTTGTCGATAGACGTACTGCTACTTCCATCTCTTTTTGTTATTTTAAAATTATAAAGAGAGCTTTTTCTGTGAGAACAGTTGCTGAGTTATCTCAGCAATTCATTCTTACATACATATTGTATGTATGTGTGAGTACGTATAGATTCTACAAATGAAAAAAATAAAACAAGTCTTGTTTTTATACACATTATATGCAAATAAGCTGAAGAAATACCGATTTTTTAATTGTATTGTTATACAATTGTAGCTATATTAACTCGCACCGAAACTCAAATTGCCTTACTAGTAAGTATGTATGTATAGGGAATCATAGCGCTATATAATTTTTAAAACATTAACGCCCTTATTAATGAAATATATTTAATGGCCTTTTTAACAATTAATTAAGAGCTAGCAGATGTGGACGTGTTACAAATGCTTAAGCGAAATTTCAAAGTAAAACTTTAACAATTTGGAGCTTATTGCAAGAAAATAAAAAAACAAAATACGAACATTTTGGAAAAAATGGGAAAAGAAAGAAAGCTTAAGTCCTCTCTCTATTCGACATCTTTTAAAAATTAAAAATGGATCAAAAGCCACGTAATGAAATTTTGTTTGTGTATTAAGTTCTAAATTTTTTTTCTGACTTCTGATTTTGAGAGTATATTGAAATTTTTGAAATTGGCAAACGATCTAATCAATTAGACCTGCAGGTCTCACTAAATCGTATTTTACGAGAAATAGTAACTTGTTATTTTCTTTTTAGAAATTTTCTTACCGGTCATATTATATTGTAGTGTGTTTGACAAGCGTAGTTACCATACCGTCTGTATGTAACACGAGCTACATACTTTGTTGTAGCAACATTGTCCACACACACTGGGAATATGCTGAGTGGCTCATTTACACACACTGTAAATGTGCTGACTAGTTCATTCCCATCCTAATGTTTAGTTATAAGTATCATATTCATAAGTATTCAAATGTGTTAGTATTAGTGTACTTTTAGGTCTTTAGAATATAAGATTTAATTGTACAGTTAGTCTTAATCAGAAGATAGTCTTAATTAGAACTCAAACAAATAAAGAGCGATCCTATACATTACATGGCGATCCTGCCAGCCTGGAATAAAATAAAAAAATATAAATAATAATTTATATATATAAAAAGAGTGCTAAATTTAAAAGTCGGACTAAAAAAAAACAAATGTATCCATTAGATACACCAACTCTTTTTACCAGCATAAAACTATGATTCCGTCAATGATACCCGTGATTTGCGTAAGGCTATGAGAGGCTTTGGTACTGATGAAATAACAACAGAGCATCTTCATCAAATACGTATTTATCATCATGATTTGAAATCCTGTAAACTTGCCGTGATCCTTTAATTACACGAACATATTGTCATCTTCCACACTGCATGGTGAGCCTAATATTCCTCAAAATGGCTAAAATAGAGTGTCCTTCAGCAGCAGCAGCAATAACAGCAAAACTCATCCCACTACACTTTTAAAGGGTAATATCTCAATTTATAGAAATAATTACACAATATTTATTTATATATACATATGTACAACTAACAAAAAAAATATATTATATATAAATAAATAAATAACCACTATCAACGTGGTATAAAAAAATAAATATATATAATAACCACAAACCAAATTACTAAAAACTAAAACACCCCTGCATACATACGTGTCCCTGCATGGGTATAACAATTCAAGATTTAACCGTTTCGATCATTAATTGGTAATGACCGGCTTATGCCATTGCCACTATTCACCCTGCAAAAACATGGTGACGGTCGTAATGACATAAGTACCTTTAAATTTAAGTACTAAAACGTCCTAGACAGAGACATACTAACAAGTGGCTAGCCGTGTAAACTTAATATAAGTAATATTATTGTAAACTTTCATTTTGTATATGTAAACGGTCAAGCTACTAACGTACGTAACAGTTCTAGAAGCTTAGCTTAATCCATTATTCTTGAAATTTTTTATCAAAAGTTATTAGAATGGGCGGTAAGGAATCGAAAATTGAACAAACAAAAGCTAATGTCGTAAATGACATAGTGGTCAAAATTGATTTCTCGCCAGTCTATTTAATAATAATAATCATTCTATTAGCCGTGCAACTCTTGGTAACTCTTTACCAATTGCACAAAAGATCCTTGAAAAAGAATTACACTAGAGCTGCGTTAATAGCTAACAATTTAGACAGAGTCTGAATGAGCATTATTCGAAAAAATTTAAATCCATAATATAACCAATCGTTAAAAACTTTTCTGATCCAAGTACTTCGAAACAAGAATTCCTATACTCCATTTCTATTAATTTTTTTGCTTCCCTGTTCACAAACGGATTTTTTTCTTCTTCTCCGTCCCTTGTGTATCAGATTGTATATTAATTGATACTATATATTCCTACATGCTCCAATACAAAGGATGCATACGTTCTTTACTTGCGAAACTAAACCAAACATTACTTTTCGCTTGGCAAGACTTCTTCCAAATTTATGTCAAGAAAGAATACTTCCATACTGTCTTTTTAACTGTGAACGGATTGTTGCCACATTCACTTTGCAATTTCCTTATCAGTTCTTTAACTAATGGAATGGGAAACAATCGTATCCAGGGCTAAGGCGATAAAAGAAATATTCCTTAAATCATACAATGCTTAAATACCGACAGGGATACAAAACCTGAAACAATTAACAAGCATATAAACATTCTTCACAATCAGTTGGAAAAACTCAGAGTACTACTTAATATAAATTATAGTAGGTTTACAAAAGCTCATCAAACCTCCGCTGATAATTTTTATTCCGACCTACGTGAAAAATTAATTTCCGTAAGTTACAGAAAAAAACTTCAAAGTATTTGTTCCACACTCAATCCATGAACCAATAGTGTTCGATCCTTTACCCGAAACGGAACAAAAACAAATATCCAAAATGCCTCAAACGGTAGTAGAATTTTTAAATACTTCCTCTAGGTTAATTCCAGACTTCGATGGAAATTCCGAAAACTTGCAAAGCTTTATCGATGCTATTAATTTAGTAGATTCGATTAAAGAAACTCACGAATCAGTAGCTGTAAACCTTATCAAAACAAAATTGAAGGGAACAGCAAGAAATCTAATTTCATCAGAAATTATACTACAACAAATAATCTCTAAACTAAAAACAACGGTTAAAGGTGAATCCGTTGATGTAATTACTGATGTGTTTGCGGTCGTTTTAAAAAATTCTTGTGATAGTTTTATTTACAATGGAGCGTTACAGTAATTTACAAGCATTGCCCAATTCGCCTTTAACCCCTCTAACACCCTTAAGTGAGAATACAAAATTTGAATTTAATTTTGGCGGTGATGGTTCATTAGATAAATATATTGACATTGTACGCCAGGAGCATCGTGTCGAGAAACAACGAACGAAGCTTCTACGACATGCCAGTCAATCTTTTGATAAGAAATTTTTCTCTTTACAACCAAAACGATATACTGAGGAATTTTTAAAAATACGGGATGTGTTTGAAACACATGAACAGGTTCCAGGACAGAATCAAATCAAACAATGCAATTGTCGATATACTAAGCAAGGGGATACTAACAGAGCAACAAATCTCAAAGCTCCTGTTGTGAAAATAACATATGACGGTGCTAGTACTACACCGACAAGAAGTTTAGATCGTGCTGCTACGCCTACAAATCTCCGTACGCCTCTTAAGGCCATAAACAATAAGGCTTCACAGAATTTAAACTCTAATGCTCATCTGAAACAAAAAATTGCAAAGCAGCAACAGCAACAAATACAAATACAAAATGGTCATCATCTACAAATAAATAAAAATCGAGTTTTTCGACAAGCTTCGCCTGTTTCAGCCAAGCCTATGTGTAGTCGATTGGCAAATATTTTGCACCACAGCGGCCTCTCTATGTTTTGTGGACTCTTTCAAAGAGAAGAAATCGATTTATATGCTTTTCATTTGCTAACTTTACAAGACCTGCATCAGATGGGCATAACAAATCAAAATCATTGTACCATTCTAATGCATGAAATAGTATGTGTTAGACAACAATTTAAAACTGTCTTGGGCGAATAAGATTCAATTTTAAATGTTTAATGTATTTAGTGTATAATTTATTTATTTATATTTATTATGTAACAAAATTTTATGTTTTTTATGTTGTGGATGTAATTTGTTTTTAATGCCAAATTATTGAGTATAAGACAATCAGGAAAAAACGTTAATGCCTACGTCAATGAGATGGAGGAATTAACGAAAAAACTAGAAACAGCCTATATTAGAGATGGATTACCACATGAAATAGCCAACAAATATGCTACACGTTCAGCAGTTACGGTTATAACCAAAAACACATCCAATGACAGAGTTAAAATTATTATGCAATCAGCTAACTTCAATAACATGAATGAAGTAGTAACGAAATTCATAAACAGTTGCACCGAAGCATACGGTCAAGAAAATTCTATTCTAAGCTATGGCTTCAGACGCCAAGGTTACAATAATAATAATAATAATAATAATAATAGTAACCAAGGCAGAAGCAACAGCTTTAATCAATCCTTCAACAATTCTCAAAATAGAAACAATCGTTTCAATCGCAATAGAAACAATAATAACGTATCTTATCGTAATAACGGCACTAACAACCGTAATTACAATAACAATAATTCTGGTTCTTATCGTAACAATAACGATAATAGAAACCGTAACAATAATCCCAACAATTCTCAAAACAGAAACATAAATCTATCCGCAGAATTCGAGTCGGAAAACGAGCAAAGACCTCTAATTACTCAATAGGAACCAAAACGTACAATATTAACTTAAATTTATGTAGCTATTTACGCTGTAGAACTACTAAATGATGGAACTTCAATTTTATTAATAGATACTGGCGCTGATATTTCAATTATCAAGCACAACCAGGTCTTAAATGAATCAATAAATGTTTATAATAGAAAAAATTTAAATGGTATTGGTAATGGTATAATTTCAACGTTAGGCAGTGTACAATGCGAATTAAAAATAGACAAATATCTAATAAAACATACCTTTCAGGTAGTTACGAATGATTTCAAAATACAAGCAGATGGAATAATTGGAATGGATTTCATACGAAAGTATAATTGTGTCTTACAATACTCCAATGATAGAGATTTGATTATTATCCGATCAAATGAAATTGATCATGACATTGGCATACCTCTTACAAATGGTCCAACCATAAACTCAATATCACTTCCTGCTAGATCTGAAGTTGTAAGATCTATACAATTTGAATCACCGAAACAAAATGTTTTGATACCTTATCAAACAATTCAAAACGGAGTTTACATCGCAAATACAATAACTTCCAAGTCAAATCCTCTGGTAAAAATAATTAATACTTAATTAATAATAATAGATCCAAAGAAAAAATGGAACGACTTTCTAAAAACTTCCCATCTTTTGTAGAAAAAGATCTAAAATCCTTATGCCATGAATTTATAGATATTTTCGCTCTAGAATCTGAAAGCATATCAGTCAATAATTTTTATAAACAAAAACTTAAAGTAAATAATACACAACCTGTCTACATTAAAAACTATCGAATACCTCATTCTCAAAAAGAGGAAATAAATGATCAGGTTGATAAACTAATTAAAGATGATATTATTGAACCATCCATTTCAGATCACAACAGTCCTATACTCTTAGTACCAAAGAAACCTTTACCTGGTACAACGCAAAAAAGATGGAGACTAGTAGTAGACTACAGGGCAGTAAATAAAAATTTAATAGCTGATAAATTTCCGTTACCTCGCATAGATGATATTCTTGATCAATTGGGCAGAGCTAAATTCTTTTCTTGCCTTGATCTTATGTCAGGTTTTCATCAAATAGAGCTGGATGAGGAATCTAGAGATATTACATCCTTTTCCACAGATAAAGGATCATTCAGATTTAAAAGACTACCGTATGGTTTAAAAATAGCACCAAATTCTTTTCAACGTATGATGTCACTAGCTTTTTCAGATCTATCTCCAGCACAAGCATTCGTGTATATGGATGACCTTGTAGTAATTGGTTGCTCACAAACACATATGTTACGAAATTTAAGAAATGTATTTGAATTATGCAGAAAACATAATCTGAAACTACATCCAGACAAATGTTCATTTTTCCGAACTGAAGTAACATTCTTAGGTCACAAATGTACTGATAAAGGTATATCGCCTGATGACAGTAAACTTTCTATAGTCCAAAACTATCCTACACCAAAGAATGGTGATGAAGCTAAACGCTTCATAGCATTTTGTAATTATTACAGAAGGTTCATACCAAACTTCGCTGAATCATCTCGACATATTACTAGATTGTCAAGAAAAAATATTCCTTTTGAATGGAACCAAGATTGCGAAAAATCTTTTCAATACCTCAAAAATCAATTAATAAGTTCTAAAATTTTACAATACCCCGATTTTTCTAAAGAATTTTTTATTACGACAGACGCAAGTAAACACGCTTGTGGTGCTGTCCTTAGTCAAGAAAAACAAGGTATATTAATGCCAATTTCATATGCTTCTAGATCATTCACTAAAGGTGAAAGTAATAAATCCACCATAGAGCAAGAACTAACTGCAATACATTGGGCTATAAAATATTTCAGACCATACATTTACGGTAAAAAGTTCGTAATTCTAAGTGATCATAAACCACTTACATATTTATTTTCTTTAAAGAATCCATCATCTAAACTCACACGTATGAGACTTGACCTCGAGGAGTACGATTTTGTAGTTATGTATATTAGGGGTCGAGAAAATACAGTGGCAGGCGCACTGTCACGAATAAAATTTAAAGATATTAAAAATATTGAAGTCAATACAGTCCTGAGAGTTACAACAAGACTACAGGCTAAAACAAGCAGAGAAAGTGCGAACGACACTCCTGCACAAAAAACAGAATCAGTTAATTTTAAAATATATGAGGCTATAAATGCCCAGGAGCACCGTAAAATACCCAAATTGTATTTTACTACGGATAAAGTAATTATCCATAAGGGAAAGCAAGTACTTTCTGAATTTAAGTTGAAAGATCTTATTATTAATAGAAACGTCGACCTAGGTCACCTCTTTCTAAAGCTTGAAAACATAGCTAATAATCTTGGTCTCACAACATTGCTACTTTCACTAGATGATTGTATGCTTAATTACCTAGGAACAAATATAGAAACCTTCAAATGTAAAGGTAATATAATCTTGCAAGATTCTAATTTAACAATTGTGCTCGTACCAAAACTTACTAAAGTTTCTTCTGATTCTGAAAAAATTAAAATTATACAAACATACCATGATGATCCCGTTACTGGTGAATATCCAGGAATAACTCATACAATAAAAAGAGTAAAACTTCAATATCAGTTAAAAAAAAAAAAAAAAAAAAAAAGCTTAAGATAATTTCGTATTTTCACATTTGCATCGCAATCAACAATTGACGATCATTAAAATAAAATAAAATACAGATTCTTTGAAAACAGTTTTTTTTCTCGTATTTAACATGCAAAGTACATGTTTATATTAATTTTATATTGAAAAAAAAACCTTCTTGAAACAAACTAATTCCTATTCGGAACTTTATTGAGAATATATCGTTCTATCTTCCAATAGCTCGTATGTCCAAATTAATGAGCTATTTTCCAAGAAAAATTGCAATTGATAAGTCCGACTTAAACACATTTATATATTTGCCAGGTGGACACTGCAAAAACCGCGTGGTTTATGAATATAATAACGCGATGAATAAGCTGCTATCTTTGAAAATAATCGAGTTTAACACCTTATCAAATTGTGCAAATGTCGATGCGATGTTTTTAACTTTTGATTTTCAAACAATTTTAGAAGATACTCAAAGGACATGTTTAGAAGGTACATAAAGCACTCACAGCCCTGACATAGATGTCGCAGATACATACATATACATATACGACGAAAGTTGAGAATATTTTAATGAAGATGCCGATTGTATTACCTCCAACAACCTGCCAATAGAATTAACATCAAGTCGTTACTTTGTTGGTTATATAGCCCAGCAAATATCTCCCGTTAAATGTCGTATAGATATACATAATTAAACCAGCGCACATTTTTTCATATCCTTCAGAAATGTTTCTTCATGCAAAAAATTACGAAACAGAATCTGACTTTAGAAGTGTGTGCTCTGTTCGACTTGTTTTTTGAAGTTTGTGAAATTCATATGAGTCTTCGAAAAAATATTTCTAGATAACAAACAAATGAAAAATATGCATAAATTGTACCAAAGAGTCAATTTATTCCTTTTGGTTTGAAGAAAGTTAAATAAGAAACTAACATAATGAAAGTTAGGTATGTTGTAAATACAAGATGGAAATACTAAATTTACTAGTCCCTATACTATTACGGAAGCATTCCTCATGGTAAACATACAGATACATATCATCAAGCACTAAATAGCATACGGAAATGTAAATAAACATGTAATGTATTATAACATTTAAACACTTTTTAATTGTTGGTTTTTTCTTTTGAAATTTATTAATTTAGCTGTGGGCTCTATCACTTCTTAAAACAATAACACAGAATAGTTTATTATTTTAGTTTATGACAATATTTATTAGTTTAGTTTCATTAGTTTAGTTAATATCATTAGTTTAGTTTATGACAATAATGACGCCAAACGCCATTTTCGCCATATTGGTTTCTTAAAACAATGATGCAAATTCTTTTAACAGCAATTACAATAAAGCGATTTTCAAATCAGTACAGTATGTTAATAGAATTAATTAATAGTTAATAGTTATCAAACATAAGATTTTGTTTTATTAAAAATGTATTTCATATAAAAGTACAATGTCATTATAACTCGGTGTGAATCGACGTAGTAGCAGTTATATACCAATAAATCTCCTATTATTACCCTACAATTAAACAATCGGTAACATTGGCATTTACATAGCTTATTTCCACATAAATTGTATGAAAATTGTACAATTGGGAAGTCTTGTGGGATTTAATTCAAACGGTACATCTGAATTAACACAATTTTTGTATTTCCCTTGTCTTTCTAGCACTTGTAACTGAAAGACTATGTACTTGATAGAAAAAAACCAAAAGACCTTATGTTTTGAACACTGCAGTCAAATTGAATGTTTATTCACAGAAATATTTGTCTTTTATACAAATTAAAAATACGGAAGTTAAACTTAAATTATATAAAGATGACCTACTAAAATAGTGCAAGTGCAATGTAACGTTCTTTTGCTAAGTAAATAAATTCGTAATATTATGCACACGTTAAAGTTTCACAATTTTAGTTTAATATCTGTGTTGCAATTAAATTTAAATTGACCTAATTTAAGTTCAATGCATAAGTTGCATTTTTTTCATAGTAAGCATAAAATTAACAATAGTAATAAGTGCAAATATAATAACCCAAATTAATATAACAATAAGTGCAAATACAGTAAAACAAAAAATTAAATAACTTAATAGTAATAAGTACATTCTCCCCGGCAATTGACAAGCGGTCAGAGTTGCAAAAGATTCACGTCAGTACCTGCCCGAAGGCCTAACCTGACGGTGCACTATTGCACAAGGGTGAATAAAGCACGTTCACCACCGCCCCAGTAGCCCCCGCCAAGGGCACATGAGGAAACGCCAACTAACATGTGCCCCCAACAGGGACAACATGGTAGCAAGTTCCGTACAGGCTGCTGGACCATGTACAGACACCTTGCTAAGATGCTTGGAGCTATCTAACCTCCTACTACCCAAATGGCACGGCAGTGGAACTTTTACCCCAATCTGACCTGAAGCTTCACCTACCGTAACCATAAGAGCAGCTCTGTCGAATAGCAACAGCACCTAGAGATATACGGCCTGAAGAGAACATCCACATCATGCCACTAACCCATGATTGAAGACACACTCATCCAGCCCATACCTCTCCCCGCGTATCTTTAGGTTTTAACCACAGCCACCACGTGATCCCCGAAGGGGCCTCACCAATAACCAGTCTAGGACAAGTCCTAGGGGCTACTGGTTCCCGTGGCACCAGATAGGACTCTGGTCAGCCGCGTGTTAAAAGCACCTCCGATTTTAGGTTCCTTGCACACCTGAGGCATCGGTAACACCTCTACCCAGACTAGCGTAGCAAGCTACTTCCTTAATTACTTATATGCACGCCCGTTACCCTGGTATTCAGGGATTGGGTAGTAACATATTAAGTTTTAGGGCAATTGGCCAAAGGTCAAGGTCTGGAAAGACCAACTACCCCTCCGGACGAGCGAGCGAACCCGCTTTTACCTTTAGTTTACTTGCATGCGCGCCCGTTGCCCTGTTGTTTCAGGGATTGGGTAGCAACATACAAGTTTTTAGGGGTTATCAGCAAAAAGGCCTAGGTCCGGAAACCTGATAACCCTATACCCCAGGAGGTTCAACACCAAGCCACCAAGACAGGATGAATTGACCGCGCCCCCTGGGGGGTGACAAGCGGTCAATTAAACCTTAGACTTGAATTGTGAACTTCTGTCATGGATTTGGTGTGGGTGTTGTCTTATCGTTGGATGGTTGCGGCGCGCCGCCGCGGCGTACAATTAGATGTATGTGTAATTTCCGTTGGTTCAATGCTGTGAGGTTTCCTTCGTATTGCAGCTATGACGGAAATCAGTACTATTGCTAATACACCGACAACTAGTGCAGAATAGGCGATTGCAGTATCGTGTTTTGAAGTTGCATCATGGTGAAAGTTAGAAGTGTTTATAGATTCTAGCTTCTGTTACAAACCCTTTATTTTATTGAGTTGTATCGAAATCTGATTTGTTATCAACGTGTAATAGGTAGGCTTAATATTCTCGCCTTTTGTAGATGTTTGATATGACAGTTCTGAGATGTTGGCAAGACTCGTGTATGATGACCCAATGATTGTTGATATTAACTGTTGTCCGGTCATGTGAATAAAATCATGCTTAAGGATGCAGTCTGGGCCAATAGTTAATAGTCCAGAGCCTTCTAGATACAAATTTGTAATCTCTTTTCCACAAACTGCTGTGTCTTGTGTTATTGATGATGAGGAATATATCCATTGGTTTTTATGATGTAATGGTGTCCACGTAACATTCGCCAGAAGCTCGCTTAGGTTGCAATTTTGAGTAGTAATGTTGTTAAATAGGTTGATGTCACACGAACATCTTTCAGCTCCGAAATTGTATTTCAGTTGTATGTTATAGCAGATAAAAATATCATCCCCGATGACGTCACAAGATTTAAGTTCTTCTGATGATACCGGGAAATAGCGCCTTCGGTTGGTATCTACTGCTAGTATGGGACTGCATGTTTCTATAGTTAGCATCGTGTTGTTTATTGTGTTAGGAACAGGAATTAAATTATATAATTTAAAATTTTCATTTTCTACTAATGGCAATACTATGCTAAACACCACGTGCCTTTGAGTAAGTCCACCCTTTATTTTCATTAATTTATATAATCCTAACAAGTTGTTTTCAGATACTGGTAACATTAGCGATTCGGGCATGTGTGCTTTGATTTGCCTTATTTCGACTTCTAATTGCTGTGGAGTTAGCAGTAGCGGGTTGAGTTTTCCATGATGGGTGTCAGTCAACGTGTCCAGGATATATGCTTGTGTTTTTTGTAAATTGCTTGCAATCAGAGATAATTGCATAAATCCCATGTTAAACAGCTGAGCGTGCCTAAATTGGTATAACTCTTCGCTACGTAATTCTTCCCTTTTTACCAATTCATTTATAGTTGATTGAAGACTGTCAAATTTGAATTTTGCTGCAGTGAGACCTTGTTTAATAATGTTCATTGTTGAGTTTACAACTGAAGTCTGATCCTTTATAAGTTTTAGCAAAAAAGAATCGTCTTCTTGTAATTTGTTGATGGTTGAGGACATTTTCTCTGCGTATTCAGAATCAAGTACACCAAAGAGTGAATGCGCAACGTTTCCAACAAGGTCGAAAGCACCTCTTTTTTGTCGAGAATTGTACAGCAGTCTGTTATCTAGATTTAAATCAACTTCAATGTGTTACAAATGTTCTACTATATTTATACATGATGTATTTGATTCCATTTTTTTACAAAGCTGTTTCAGAGATTTTGTAGCATTTGATAGATATAATGTATCCGTCCAGTATGCTGATAAATCATAATATACCATTAGATTCCACTGACTAGTAGATGTGTACGTTGATCCTATTTCTTCAAAATGAATTCCCAGCTGAGATATAAATCGCTTGTTATTGATTGCTGTTCCCATTACCATTGGGAAAATAAGTAGCAGAGCCAGTAGTGTCATGCATATATTATTGATTGGTAGTCTTATCCTTTTCATTTTAGGTTCGCCATCTTGTTCCTGGATTGTTTCACTTGGAGTTAATATTCCTGAATCTGGTTTTGTTGTATTTAACTCTGGATTAACATCAACAGGCAGCAAAGCGAGACGATGTATAGGTCTTTTGCATGTTCCAGTTGAAGTTTTGATATCAGCGACTCGAATGAGTCCATCATTTCCAGGATAAACCTTCAATATTCGTCCTAGAGGCCATTTCATCGACACAGTGTTATCTTCTTTTATGACAACCATATCTCCTGGTTTGATGTTAGCACTTGCAGTTTTACATTTTTGGCGCTGCTGCAATTCGTGTAGATACTCATTTGACCATCTTTTCCAAAATTCATTTTTAATTTTTGAGACGAGTTCCCATCGGGATAAAAGTGATATTTTCCTTGAATTAGCTGCAAAATCCACTGGAGACGTAAGAGCTTCGCCGATCAAGAAATGTCCTGGAGTTAATGCTGACATATCGGAAGGGTCGTGGGACATGGGTGTTAATGGACGAGAATTCAAGATGACTTCAATTTCTATGACAACCGTTTCCAATTCTTCATATGTTAGTGAAGTCGTATTTAAGCTTCTTACAAGCAAATTTTTAGCCGACTTTACCGCTGCTTCCCAAAGTCCTCCAAAATGGGGTGATCTGGGTGGAATAAAATGGAACTGTATTCCTTTCGAGCTACATGTTGAAACTATTGATTCCCTTCCATCCTCAGAGAATATTGATTGAGAGACTTCACAGAGCTTGTTGTTGGCTCCAACAAAATTTGTTGCGTTATCACTATATACGTTTTGGCAGCGTCCTCTTCGGCCTATAAAACGTTTTAAAGCACTAATATAACTATCAGTTGATAAGTCACTAACCAGTTCAAAATGAACTGCCTTAGTCGCAAAGCAACAAAATACTGCTACATATGCCTTTGTTGGTCGTTTCCCTCTTATTTTGTAGTGAATCCATATCGGCCCAAAATAATCAACTCCTGAATTAATGAATGGCTGTGCAGGTGTTACTCTATCATGTGGAAGGTTTCCCATTAATTGTTGACATAATTTGGGGCGAGCCTTGCAACATTGTACACATTTTTGCACGGTTGATCTCGCAATGGATTTTCCTTTTATTGGCCAGAATCGTTGCCTTACTATTCCTAATAATGCTTGCGGGCTGCAATGCTTATTGTCTTCGTGAACCGATTTAAAGAGAAGTTTTACTAGTGCATCATTATATTTAAGAATCATTGGATGTTTCACATCGTAGGATAAGTTTGCTTCTTCCAAACGTCCTCCAAATATTAAAATGCCTTCTTTATCAATAAATGGTGTCAAACTACAAATGGAACTGGTACTTGCAATTTCTTGTTGTGCCTTTAGTTGCTTAATCTCATTGCAGAAATCATGACTTTTGATGGCACGTATGATTATTTTTAATGATGTCTCAAGTTCTTCTACACTCAAGGCATTCATTTGTGGTTTTATCGAAGTTTTTTCAGACGAGTTTTTGATAAAGCGATGAACATATGACATTATTCGCTGTAACTTCTTGAATGAACCTTTGTGATTGATATTGTATACAACACTGTAATTATCTATAGCTGACAAAACAATTGCTGACTCCTTTTTTCTTTCAACATTGGAGATGATTTGTAGATGTGGCTTAAACTCTGCAGGCCAACAATCTTCCTTTCCTTCCTGAAAGTGCTCTTGCTGATAAACCTCTTGAGAGAATGTCTGCTGGGTTGTCCTTTGACAAAACATGTCGCCATTGTTCTGGTCGCGTTAACGTTTGAACTTTAGATATCCTCTTGCTCACAAATGTCTGGAAGGATGATGATTTTGAATGAATCCATGACAAGACAACCTCAGAGTCTGTCCATAATAAGATTGGTAAACCTTTAATCTGCATAATCTTTCGAAGACGTTGTGATAGTTCTGCAGCCAGAAGCGCGGCACAAATCTCTAGCCGTGGTAGGGTTTGCCTTTTGATTGGTGAGACACGAGACTTTGCACATAGTAGTTTCGTTATTATTCTTCCGTCCTTAAATGTTGACCTAATATATGCTGCGGCTCCAAATGCCTTTTCGGATGCATCGGCAAAAATATGCAGTTGAGTGGTCATCTTTGAATATGTGTCGTGTTATTTGGAGATTGTTTAATGAAATCAAACATTCACGAAAATCTGACCATTTTGAACTGAGATCTTCAGGTAGAGCTTCGCCCCATGTTAACTTCAACTGCCATAAATGTTGAATAAAAATCTTTGCTCTAACTACAATCGGTGCCAAAAGTCCAAGCGGATCAAAAAGCCTTGCCAGGTCAGAATTTATTTTACGTTTAGTAATCACATCTACTGGTGCCACCTTTACCTTTACGCAAAAATGGTCAGTTTTAGGTAACCATAATAGGCCCAGTGTTTTAATTGATTCCTTCTCAGTGCTGTTAAGATCAAGATTTACTTCTCTATGAACTTCTGGAATGTTTTGAAGAAGTTGTTTATTATTTGCGCTCCATTTAAGACAGTTGAAACCATGTTTTCTTAGAATGTATGTTAGTTGTCGTTGTGTTTCGATAGCAGTACTTAAGCTGTTTGATCCTCCAAGACCATCATCCACATAGAAATTATCCCTTAGCATTTGAGAACCTAGTGGATAATAAGTCTCATTTTCAAGGGCAATCTGTTGAAGACATCTTGTCGCCAAATATGGGGCAGATCGAGTACCATATGTGACAGTGTTGAGTTGGTAACATTTTATGGGAACAGACGGATCATTTCTCCATAGAATAATCTGGTATCTCCTGTCATCTTGATGCACCAAGACTTGTCGGTACATTTTTTCAATGTCTGTAGTGAAGACAAATCTGGGCAAACGGAACCTGATGAGTATTGAAAACAGATCACTTTGAACAATTGGACCAGTGTACAATAAGTCATTAAGTGAACAACCAGATGATGTCTTTGCGGAGGCATCAAAAACGGCACGAAGTTTAGTAGTTGTGCTCTCGGGTTTAATTACACAATGATGTGGAATGAAGTGGTTTGGAGCTGGTATTGACTTGATGTCTATTTCTGTCATATGTCCCATTTGTTCATATTTATTCATAAAACCTATGTACTGATTTCTAGTAAATGGGTCCTTCATCAATCTACGTTCAAGACTAAGAAATCGTTTGTAGGCTGTTGATTTAGAATCTTCTAATGCATAGGGATCTTCACGAAAGGGCAATTTTACAACAAACCGAACTTCGCTGTTTGTTTTTGTATTTTGTACAAAGAGTGCTTCGCATTGTTGTTCATCTTGTGAATATCCTTTCTCAGTGGATCCATCGTCTTCCATTCTCCATAAACGTTCAATGACATCGGTTAGTAATTCGTCGTCAAATTCGCCAGGCGTAGAAGTAAAACCTGCACATGTTGCGACGTCTTTTCCACCTTGACTTGAAGATATCTTTCCGCCGATGATCCATCCTAGTAATGTGTTTACCAGAATTGGAAGATTGCTTGACAGTTCTATTTTTTCATTTTGTATCAGATTAAAGTAATACTCGGCACCCAATAAAATATCTACCCTTCCTGGTTGATTAAAGTAAAGGTAAGCTAACACTACGTTTGGAAGTTGCCACTTAGAAATCTCGATGTGTTGACTTGGCTGAGGGGGAACAATTGTCGGAATGACGAATGCTTCCAAATTTGTTTCGAAATTATTATTTCTTGATTGTGGTTTCACGTTTATTCTTTTTGTGGCACGTTTTCTACAATTTCCTACGCCATCAATACATAGTGATGCTGTTGGGGTTGAAACACCTAACCTTTTGATAGCTTGCTCGGAAATGAGGTTTACCTGCGAACCGGAATCAAGAATAGCTCGGAATTCTGCTGAATTCCTATTAGATGCTGTTATTTTTACTCTTGCTGTTGCAAGTATCATATAGTCCTTCTGTGATGAGGCATCTGCAGAGGCGGATGTTACTGTTGCACTGAAGCTATTTGGGTTTACTTCAGGAATGCAATCCTGCTTGACTTGTGGATTGTGTTTTGGTTCAATATGTAACAATGTATTGTGCTTCTTGTTACATTTTTTACACGACCTTGAAGAGCAATCCCTTGAGGAATGGTCCCCTTTGAAGCAGTTAAAACAAAGTTTCTTTGATTGTATATATCGTAGTCTCTCTATCTCTGGTAAGTTTAGAAACTTTCTACATTGAAATAAGGCATGATTTCCATTGTTACAGAAGTGGCACATGATTGCTTTCTTGACCACAGCCGCTGCCGTTTTATTTGAAATATGTGTCAATTTCTCCTTGTGAGTGATAGACTCGATGGTTTGGAACTGGAATTCGAGGAACGATAAAAGGTCTTCAACTGTTGGTAGCTCCTTCGGTCTACTAAGAGACTGTTCGAACCTTATATGCAAATTACGGTCTAACTTTTTGATTAAAATTTGAAGAAGAAGAGGGTTCCAGCCTTTCGTCTCAATTCCAATGTTATTAAGTGCTAAAAGGCATTCTCGAGTGGTGTCATGTAATTTCTTAATGGTGGTGGAAGAATTTGAATTGCATAATGGTTGACTAATAATTTTCTCTACCAATGTTGTTACAAGAACCCTTTTGTTGTTGTACCGTTCTTGTAACATTGTCCATGCTGAATCGTAGTTGCCCTCTGTTGTTGAGAGATGACTTACTAATTTTTCGGCTTCCCCTGTAAGATTGGACTTAAGGTACCACATCTTTTGAACATCAGGTATTGGTTGCTGATGGACCATATGAAGAAACATGTCGTAGAACTGTGTCCATTTTGAGTAATCCCCATCAAATTTAGGAATTGATATCTTTGGCAGTGGCAATGATGTTGCCATGGCAGTTTGTTGGGATGCTGGGTTAGTGTTTGACATTTGTGTCGACATTACTTGCAGTTTTGTTAAGCCGTCAATTACCATTTCTCTTAAGCCTTCGTAAGTTTCTTGATATAGTCCGTTGGCCAAAGGGTTCGGACAATGATCCCATATTTCCTCATTCCATAACTTGTTTATGGTTTCAATTCTGATATTGTGGAACTGCTGCGGTTCGTTGTTGCTCATTCCAGAAATTCCAACTACTAGCTTCTGCAATGCTGACATACGAGCTGTAAATTTACGAATCAAGCTATGTGAAGGATCGTCCTTTGATCCATGATCCTTGTTGCTGGGTATTTGTACACTCCCTTTCGATGGCTGCTCGTTGTAATCATGTTGACTTGCGTGCGGATTCTTGAGTTCTTCTTTTCTCAAGCGTACCACTTCAGATTGAAATAGATCCATGTATTCTTGTGCTAATGACCGAATCTGCTCAAAATAATTGGTCTTGAAATAATCTACTTCAGACTGATCTTCAGCAATTATTCGCAATTTTTCGTCGACTTCATTAAATTCGTTCCATTTATCTGATAGACGACGACGGCGTTCCTCAAAATAGGAAACCTTATTTTTCCTATCAGCAGAATCCTTTTTGAAGTTTCGTATTATCTGCTGAATATTCTCGCCTAAGATACTCTGTAGGCTAATTAATTCTTCCATTGAAGACATGTTACTGTGTGTAACGATTCACAATTATCAAGAGGATCAGCTAGCTCTGGTAACTAATGACTCAATTGATCTTATCGCAGTTTGTTGATTAAGATTGTGCCTATTACACAATCACGTCGGGGTCACCAAATGTACAATTGGGAAGTCTTGTGGGATTTAATTCAAACGGTACATCTGAATTAACACAATTTTTGTATTTCCCTTGTCTTTCTAGCACCTTATGTTTTAGACCTTATGTTTTGAACACTGTAGTCAAATTGAATGTTTATTCACAGAAATATTTGTATTTTATACAAATTAAAAATACGGAAGTTAAACTTAAATTATATAAAGTTGACCTACTAAAATAGTGCAAGTGCAATGTAACGTTCTTTTGCTAAGTAAAAAAATTCGTAATATTATGCACACGTTAAAGTTTCACAATTTTAGTTTAATATCTGTGTTGCAATTAAATTTAAATTGACCTAATTTAAATTCAATGCATAAGTTGCATTTTTTTCATAGTAAGCATAAAATTAACAATAATAATAAGTGCAAATATAATAACCCAAATTAATATAACAATAAGTGCAAATACAGTAAAACAAAAAATTAAATAACTTAATAGTAATAAGTACAAAAATATACTTCTTTTAGTTTCTTGATTTTATTTTTCATGAATTTGTTGTGAACGAAAAGAAATAACATACTCGCAATTGTCAATGTTCTTACGTAACAATTCAAAATTTTTAAATTTGCACTTTTAGCAAAAAACCAAACAACAGAGGTTATATGTACCCGCTGAAAAAAATCTCCCTTTGATTTGTCTTCTTTTTTGTGACAAAAACCGTTATGACTCTCTTTGTGTTTTTAGAACAGTGTTTACCATTTCATAGCACAATTGTGCAGAGAGAATTCACACGTATTGTTTATGCTCTTTTCTTTAGTCGTCGACAACGTATCGATGACACTCAAAAAATATTTTATGTTAAAGAATGCTTCAATGCCTTTTGTGTTATAACACATTTAAGGGCTGTAAAGAATTTGTTCTTAAAAGACATTTAGAGTGTTTTCATAATAAGTTAAATGATAAGGAAAGGGAAGAGCTTTTTGGTAGACATAACGGAATTTTTTTTAAATAAGAGTATGGTTAGAAGGAGGGGAGATTTATGAATCAAAACTAGATTTTAAAATGAAAACGGCGATTTCAAGCTTAATAAGCTTGGACATTGTTAGAAAAGGTCGACCATTTAGTGATGGTGTTTTTATCAAGCAATTGTTAAAAAAATTTGGCAGAGGCTTAATTATAATATTAAATTTATAGATTTTCTTCCACTCTCTGATAAAACTCTAGCCCGTCGCACTATTCAATTAGGAACGTCTATAGAATTTCAGATTAAGGAAAACTTTATAAATTGTGAATTAGACTATAAATGTGAATAAGACTATAAATGTAGAAGATTTTATCCCATAGGCCATAGAATATTTATTTCTTTAAATGAATTTCTTATTTCCCACTAAATATCTAAAAAATTGAACTTTATGTATATTGACAAAATGATAGGATAGTGTATATTACTAAAATTTTCTATGGCTTTGAATAAATAAATTCTCCAAATTTTTCTCTCTCTCATACTCACTAATACACAACCAAAAAATTTTTGGTAATCACTGGTATAAAGGGCCTTTATTAAAGGCTCGTATTTTTTCTATTTTCATACTCGGCAATTTCTTTGTATTAACCTACTTCTCTTTTGTATTGAGAGCAGCTTGTAACAACACATTCACGGCATATTGATTGAGTATATGTTGGTGTATGTATTATTTAACATTAACTGCAGACGCGGCTGCCAGATTTGATGATTTGCGTAGGTTTGGCGATTTTGGGCGTTTTGATGATATAGTGGCTGTTTTATTATTTATTATAAGATCAAAAGTTTGTGGAATTTTCAAAAATCTGAAAAAGTAGCAGCTAAATCCAACACTTTTAATCAACTTATCAAGGCGAAATTCGCGTAAAATTGCGAAAATTTCCGAAAAATGTTAAAAGGTAAAATAAGCTGTAGAAACGTTCACAAGTTCTCCATACAATTAAAAAATAGAAAATTTGTCAAAATCGCAGAAATTTGCAAATATTTACGAAGGCTGAAAAAAAAATGATATATGATATTGCGAATATTTGCCAATTACATATAATTTTAATCGACCTTTACCAGTTACACATTACATCGAATTGTAATTATACATTATGGGTTCAAATAAAAAACATTTTTTTACATGTTTGCATTGTTTATATTACCTCGATCGTCTCGTCAAATGAATTGTATAAAAGATTTGCCAACAAATGACTGCTACAGCTCAGGCGTGTTTCATTTTCCAATGCCTTTACATATTCGCGCCGCGGTCAGTAACAAACTTCACGTTATTAATATTGTCAACAGCAAACTGATTAAATAAAGTTGTTAACTTAATCAAAATATTTTCAGCGGTTGAGCTTTCAAAGTCCATTGATTTAAACCCCAGCGTAATATCAACCATTTCGAAGTTTTGTTGAAAGTGCAAAGTTGCTCCTAAAAAGTTTCTACTTATATACCGATCAGGCCACATATCAATCATGACAGACGCTTCTCCACCTTTCACGATGTCCTTAACTTTCTCACTAAAACAATCTCTCTTTTCGTCTGCTACTTTTTGTACTTCGCGAGAAATAGTTGTTGCGTCGGGTATTAAGTAAGCCACATCCACATTTCTCCATAATTTGCGCCGATCTTAATGCAAACGTTCCAAGCTTGACAAAACCTCTTCCACTAACAGATGAAAAAGGACGACAATCTTCAATGATCCATTCTGCGCAGGCATCAATAGCTACCTGACGGTCATTAGCTGTAACTGTTTTCAGTATTCGCGTGCTTTTTAAATTTTAGCAGCACTTGGGGCGGACTAAGTTTGACGTTCGATTATTGAAATATTTAAGTACCTTTTGACAAGTGCGACAATAGATCCAACCTTCCAACAAGGTACCGTCTTCCTTTACTATTTCGGCCAAAATGTTCCAAACGGAACTTTTTCCTTTATGTTTTGAAGAAAGGGTGTATGTTCCACTCGCAATTTTTTCTGCAACCAATTCGTTGTTTCCCGCCATGATACAAAAATAGAAACATCTGCTGTCATGAAAGCTGATCAACTAAATAAAAATGTTAAAAGGGTTTCCTTTAGGAGAAAACTCAATTCGAAGGCGATATTTATCGTTATTAAAGAGTATAAATCATATAAAAAATTCGCTTAAAAAGATGTTGTTTCGTGCGTCTTTAAAAAAAACAGAAATGTGTATTTGTTGTAAAATTTACCGTACTCTAAAGGTGCATTTTTTTAACATAAAAAATTATTATATGAACTGCACACTTTGGAAATTGCATACCAGTTAATTTGCAAACAGACAAGGAAAAACCAACTCACAATAACAACATTTAATTGCTAATCATCAAGGGTTCTAAGAAAACAAAAAAAAAATAGTTTTTGTGCAATGAGTTGCTTTATTGTTATTGCTCAGACGTTACCTAGAAGTCCAAAAAGCATGTAGTAAAATACAAAATTTTTTTAATAAAGTTCAAAATGTTTTATACATGCATCTACAATGCAGACTCTACATAAAAATATCCACAAATAAAAAAATTAAAGAAAGAATTTATTAGTACCTGCATATACTATTACGGAAGCATTCCTCATGGGAAACAAATAACTGCATAAATGATAGAAAAATTGCAAAATCTCAAAAAATTAGTAGCTAAATTCAAAACTCCCTTAATAAACTTTTCAAGAAATGAAATTGACGTATAAATCAAATTATGGTTTAACCATTTCTTAAAAAACTGCCTCTTAAATTCATAAGCCTATCGAATTCTTAATATATTAAATTTAAAATTTTCCATGAAAATTTTTCTTATAATATCTATTAAGTACATATTATTTCATTATGACTTTTGCCCTACATATTAACTTAAGATCATTGACTTTATCGTGAACCTTTGGCAACACTTTTTTAGGTTAAATATGTCTGACGAGTGCTGCGAGTAATACTCATTGTAACGTACCTCCGGTTAATCCGGGTTTGAAGCCGGGGTATACTCAGCCTCACCACGTCCTCTTTTGAAATAAGACTAAGACTGAATTGATTTTTTTTCTTTTCTTTATTATTTTAATATTTCTACTTATCTAAGTTTATAGCTATAAATGTTGTCTGGTTATACCGAGGCAACCGGTCCCTTAAGAGATTCTCCTACCACCAAATGTAACTTGAATGTCTTTTATTTCACCTTTGTTGAATATTATTCAACGCCTTGAATAGAGGATGTGATCCTCTGACTCTCACCCTGTTCCTCTTCAACTTCCTACCTTGAAGGATGTTATCCTTCTCGCCCTGTTCCTCTTCAACTTCCTACCTTGAAGGATGTTATCCTTCTCGCCCTGTTTCTCTTCAAAATCTCCTATCTTGAAGGATGTTATCCTTCTCGCCCTATTTCTCTTCAAAGTCCCCTATCTTGAAGGATGTTATCCTTCTCGCCCTGTTTCTCTTCAAAATCTCCTATCTTGAAGGATGTTATCCTTCAGGCTATGCAGGATGTTATCCAGCACTATTTCCCTAATTTATTCAATGGTTGTAAACCAATGAATTCCTAACTATTATCTTAGTCGCCAGTTGCCACGTCTTTATTCTTCGGCGTCCCACACAGAAAAAGACCTCGATCTCCCCACATCTGTCTGTTTTATACCATTTTTCTCCATACAACAATCGCTCAACTTCTTTGTCGCTCTCGCTCACAGTACCTCTCACCAGTGTTATTTGCCTCTCTCATCCGCTACCGACTTCAATCTCTTTTCTCTTGTAGTCTAAATCCACCACCTTTCTCTTTGTTTTATTGTTGTCACCACCTAAGACTGCGACGAATGTGATTCACCAGCAATTTTTGTCTCATTTTGTCATGTTACTGTGTAGGCCAAAATTCCCAGAACTTTTGGTCCTCACACTTTCCCCTTTCTTCGCATTGAAATAATACGTAGTTGCTGTTCGGATATATGTATGCATCATTATATATACACAAAATTATTTTATTACATACATTTTTATATATATATATATATATATATATATATATATATATTTTTTTTTTTTTTAACTTATTTATTTTTGCTGTTCTTATTGTTAGTTCTGCCTAACCTACATTTGTTTGCTATTGAATTTAAGCACGTGTCTCTTCCTTGTCTCCGGCTAGTACACGGATACTCACTTGGCCCGCGGCAGATATTCTAATCCTGTACGCAATACCATCCACCTCGCGCTTAAAACAGACTCTTTTCTTCTTAGTCTTGACTGCCAAGATCTGTTGGCGTAGTACTTCAGGCAAACGCTCAAATTCTTTTTTATTGAGGGGCTCCACTTTTGTCTCCAATGCATGAGCGTTTCCATTTCCAATGCTGCTGAAATTGCAGCTTGATTCATTTATATGCCCATCACTTTTCTGCAGTTCCTCATCAATAGCCTTCCGGATCAATTCTTCCAAGCTATTTAGGCTGATGTCACCCAGTGATAACATATCATCGTCGATGCCACTGAGCCGTAGGTCTTCGCTCTGAAAAGGATTGGATTCTTTGCTCTGCAACGGATCGGTTTCTTCGCCTGCTGGTTTTGGGCTGCAGCTTCCGTCCTTTATGGCTAGTCGCTCTGGCGATATTGGATATTCCAGTAACGGTTCGGATTCTTCTACCTCGCTATCTGAGGCTATCACGGTCCATGTCATTCCTATCTGTGCGGTATACTGGGTGTACTTTCGTCCTCTGCGGATGTACCGGTCTAGCTGAGCCGCAAAAAATACATCGGTTTCCATTTTATCCTCTGATCGCTCAGTAGACTGGGAGAGTGTCCTTTGGTCATCAGAATCGATCCCTTCCCACTCACCGTTCTGGTCAGTCTCACCCTTGATACTTCCGTCTTCCATATCGGACAATTCGATGATGTCTCCGTCAAACATTTTTTTATTTTATTTTTTTTTATTCTTTATTGGCGATTTGATTTACTACTTTGTTTGTTTGCACGCTCACTCTGTTTGATGTGACACTATCGTTGTCTATCATATCACTAATTTGGCATTAACTTCGTCATTCGAACAATTATGTTTTCTTGTAATTTTGTCGTACTCTTCTTGTGTTGACCTTTCTTTCACCTTTTGTTCTTCATTTATCATTTGATTTGGTTCTCCCTTATTGTGATACTACGCACTCTCAATTAACTTTGTTTCAGCGAATAGATAACTGTATTTAAGCCAATTGTTGGTGTTGCTGTATCAATATGTGGCTGGTTGAATTTCCAGTTTTGGGTCAATTGCGCTATAGTGGTTGGCTGTATATTTTAGCTATTTTTTTTAAGAGGTGTAATGTTGTCGTCAGCATTCACTACTCCCCTATAGAGTGTTGATGTTTCTGCTTTGTTTTATTATTATTTTATGTATATTACTATTGATGTAATCCACCTCTTTATTAAGCTTAGTTAATGTTGACTTCTTTTACAGCATAATTGTTTGGTAAATTTCCCCATTTATCATTATTATTAGGTAACGCATGCATGTCTACTTACGAATGGTTTAAGTTCACTTATATGTGCTGTGCGGGGTTGTCTCTGTCCTCCCTTCTTAAGCTCGAATATTACGGGAGAAATCTCCCTTTGTATTTGGACTGGTCCTTGGTATTTTGGGGCTAGTTTGGCTGCAAAGTTTTCTGCTGCGCTAGAGAGGGGATGGTCTTTCAGCAATACCAAATCGCCTACCTTGGGTTTCCATTCTCTTCGTCGAAGGTTATAATGTCTTGCCTGATCTTTAGACGCTTTACTTAGATTTTTTCTTACTATGCTAAATACTTGCTTTAACATTTCAGCCTTTTCTGTCGGATGACAATCTTCCGTTCCTGTGCCCAGGGTGACTTCATCATATAATGTGGCTGGTAATCTAGGTTCCCTCCCTTGGACCAGAAATGCTGCGCTGTAGTTTGATGATTCTGATTTTGCTGTGTTTAGAGCCAGTTGTAATTCCGGTATCAGCTCATCCCAAGTTTTTTGGTTTTCTCCTGCGTACTGTGCTATCATAGTTTTGACCGTTCTGTTAACCCGCTCAGTCGGGTTTTCCTGCGGCGTGTAGGGTGCAGTTAGCTGTTGTTTAACTCCAAGATCTCTTAGGTATTTCTGAAAAGATTTGCAAGTAAATTGTGATCCATTATCGGTTATTAATACCTTCGGCACCCCAAAATTTGCCAATATGCGTTCACGAAATGACCTTTGCAGCGTTTCGCCGGTGGCTCGTCGCAATGGAACTAGTTCTGACCATTTTGAAAACTTGTCGGTGAAGACTAACAACATAGAGTTACCATGCTTTGATCGCGGTAGTGGTCCAACAAAATCTGCACATACGATTGACCACGGTTCTTCGGCGATACGTGAAAGCATGTATCCAGCAGGCAGTCGTTGATCTGGCTTGAATTTTTGGCATGCAATACACTGTCTAACGTAGTTTTTTATATCCCTAAACATTCCCAGCCAGTAGTAACGGTTCGTGATTCTAGCCACCGTTTTGCGAATTCCCAGGTGTCCCGCAGTTGGCGAATCATGGTTTTCTTGTAAAACTCGTTGTTTTTGACGGGTGGGCACACACAATTTCCATGTGGCCAGATTGGAGGAGCTGGAGGCAATTGTAACGTACCTCCGGTTAATCCGGGTTTGGAGCCGGGGTATACTCAGCCTCACCACGTCCTCTTTTGAAATAAGACTAAGACTGAATTGATTTTTTTTCTTTTCTTTATTATTTTAATATTTTCTACTTATCTAAGTTTATAGCTATAAATGTTCTCTGGTTATACCGAGGCAACCGGTCCCTTAAGAGATTCTTCTACCACCAAATGTAACTTGAATGTCTTTTATTTCACCTTTGTTGAATATTATTCAACGCCTTGAATGGAGGATGTGATCCTCTGACTCTCACCCTGTTCCTCTTCAACTTCCTACCTTGAAGGATGTTATCCTTCTCGCCCTGTTCCTCTTCAACTTCCTACCTTGAAGGATGTTATCCTTCTCGCCCTGTTTCTCTTCAAAATCTCCTATCTTGAAGGATGTTATCCTTCTCGCCCTATTTCTCTTCAAAGTCCCCTATCTTGAAGGATGTTATCCTTCTCGCCCTGTTACTCTTCACAATCTCCTATCTTGAAGGATGTTATCCTTCTCGCCCTATTTCTCTTCAAAGTCCCCTATCTTGAAGGATGTTATCCTTCTCGCCCTGTTTCTCTTCAAAATCTCCTATCTTGAAGGATGTTATCCTTCAGGCTATGCAGGATGTTATCCAGCACTATTTCCCTAATTTATTCAATGGTTGTAAAGCAATGAATTCCTAACTATTATCTTAGTCGCCAGTTGCCACGTCTTTATTCTTCGGCGTCCCACACAGAAAAAGACCTCGATCTCCCCACATCTGTCTGTTTTATACCATTTTTCTCCATACAACAATCGCTCAACTTCTTTGTCGCTCTCGCTCACAGTACCTCTCACCAGTGTTATTTGCCTCTCTCATCCGCTACCGACTTCAATCTCTTTTCTCTTGTAGTCTAAATCCACCACCTTTCTCTTTGTTTTATTGTTGTCACCACCTAAGACTGCGACGAATGTGATTCACCAGCAATTTTTGTCTCATTTTGTCATGTTACTGTGTAGGCCAAAATTCCCAGAACTTTTGGTCCTCACACTTTCCCCTTTCTTCGCATTGAAATAATACGTAGTTGCTGTTCGGATATATGTATGCATCATTATATATACACAAAATTATTTTATTACATACATTTTTATATATATATATATATATATATATATATATATATATATATATATTTTTTTTTTTTTTTTAACTTATTTATTTTTGCTGTTCTTATTGTTAGTTCTGCCTAACCTACATTTGTTTGCTATTGAATTTAAGCACGTGTCTCTTCCTTGTCTCCGGCTAGTACACGGATACTCACTTGGCCCGCGGCAGATATTCTAATCCTGTACGCAATACCATCCACCTCGCGCTTAAAACAGACTCTTTTCTTCTTAGTCTTGACTGCCAAGATCTCTTGGCGTAGTACTTCAGGCAAACGCTCAAATTCTTTTTTATTGAGGGGCTCCACTTTTGTCTCCAATGCATGAGCGTTTCCATTTCCAATGCTGCTGAAATTGCAGCTTGATTCATTTATATGCCCATCACTTTTCTGCAGTTCCTCATCAATAGCCTTCCGGATCAATTCTTCCAAGCTATTTAGGCTGATGTCACCCAGTGATAACATATCATCGTCGATGCCACTGAGCCGTAGGTCTTCGCTCTGAAAAGGATTGGATTCTTTGCTCTGCAACGGATCGGTTTCTTCGCCTGCTGGTTTTGGGCTGCAGCTTCCGTCCTTTATGGCTAGTCGCTCTGGCGATATTGGATATTCCAGTAACGGTTCGGATTCTTCTACCTCGCTATCTGAGGCTATCACGGTCCATGTCATTCCTATCTGTGCGGTATACTGGGTGTACTTTCGTCCTCTGCGGATGTACCGGTCTAGCTGAGCCGCAAAAAATACATCGGTTTCCATTTTATCCTCTGATCGCTCAGTAGACTGGGAGAGTGTCCTTTGGTCATCAGAATCGATCCCTTCCCACTCACCGTTCTGGTCCGTCTCACCCTTGATACTTCCGTCTTCCATATCGGACAATTCGATGATGTCTCCGTCAAACATTTTTTTATTTTATTTTTTTTTATTCTTTATTGGCGATTTGATTTACTACTTTGTTTGTTTGCACGCTCACTCTGTTTGATGTGACACTATCGTTGTCTATCATATCACTAATTTGGCATTAACTTCGTCATTCGAACAATTATGTTTTCTTGTAATTTTGTCGTACTCTTCTTGTGTTGACCTTTCTTTCACCTTTTGTTCTTCATTTATCATTTGATTTGGTTCTCCCTTATTGTGATACTACGCACTCTCAATTAACTTTGTTTCAGCGAATAGATAACTGTATTTAAGCCAATTGTTGGTGTTGCTGTATCAATATGTGGCTGGTTGAATTTCCAGTTTTGGGTCAATTGCGCTATAGTGGTTGGCTGTATATTTTAGCTATTTTTTTTAAGAGGTGTAATGTTGTCGTCAGCATTCACTACTCCCCTATAGAGTGTTGATGTTTCTGCTTTGTTTTATTATTATTTTATGTATATTACTATTGATGTAATCCACCTCTTTATTAAGCTTAGTTAATGTTGACTTCTTTTACAGCATAATTGTTTGGTAAATTTCCCCATTTATCATTATTATTAGGTAACGCATGCATGTCTACTTACGAATGGTTTAAGTTCACTTATATGTGCTGTGCGGGGTTGTCTCTGTCCTCCCTTCTTAAGCTCGAATATTACGGGAGAAATCTCCCTTTGTATTTGGACTGGTCCTTGGTATTTTGGGGCTAGTTTGGCTGCAAAGTTTTCTGCTGCGCTAGAGAGGGGATGGTCTTTCAGCAATACCAAATCGCCTACCTTGGGTTTCCATTCTCTTCGTCGAAGGTTATAATGTCTTGCCTGATCTTTAGACGCTTTACTTAGATTTTTTCTTACTATGCTAAATACTTGCTTTAACATTTCAGCCTTTTCTGTCGGATGACAATCTTCCGTTCCTGTGCCCAGGGTGACTTCATCATATAATGTGGCTGGTAATCTAGGTTCCCTCCCTTGGACCAGAAATGCTGCGCTGTAGTTTGATGATTCTGATTTTGCTGTGTTTATAGCCAGTTGTAATTCCGGTATCAGCTCATCCCAAGTTTTTTGGTTTTCTCCTGCGTACTGTGCTATCATAGTTTTGACCGTTCTGTTAACCCGCTCAGTCGGGTTTTCCTGCGGCGTGTAGGGTGCAGTTAGCTGTTGTTTAACTCCAAGATCTCTTAGGTATTTCTGAAAAGATTTGCAAGTAAATTGTGATCCATTATCGGTTATTAATACCTTCGGCACCCCAAAATTTGCCAATATGTGTTCACGAAATGACCTTTACAGCGTTTCGCCGGTGGCTCGTCGCAATGGAACTAGTTCTGACCATTTGGAAACTTGTCGGTGAAGACTAACAACATAGAGTTACCATGCTTTGATCGCGGTAGTGGTCCAACAAAATCTGCACATACGATTGACCACGGTTCTTCGGCGATACGTGAAAGCATGTATCCAGCAGGCAGTCGTTGATCTGGCTTGAATTTTTGGCATGCAATACACTGTCTAACGTAGTTTTTTATATCCCTAAACATTCCCGTCCAGTAGTAACGGTTCGTGATTCTAGCCACCGTTTTGCGAATTCCCAGGTGTCCCGCAGTTGGCGAATCATGGTTTTCTTGTAAAACTCGTTGTTTTTGATGGGTGGGCAGACACAATTTCCATGGTGCACATTCCTCGTCTCGCTCTGCTGTAGGTAAATGCCGATACAGATTTTCTTCACGTAACATATAGTCGGGAAATTTTTCTGGCCTCAACAGAACTTCTTTTCTACGTTGTTGCCACCAGTCGCTGGTTCTATTCCCTTCTACCAGTTGACAAACATCTATGGGATCACGGGATAATGCATCGGCCACAACATTCAGCTTACCCTTTCGATAACGTACCTCATAGTCATACTGTTATAGTTCGAGTGCCCATCTTGCAATTCGTCCTACTGGACTTTCTATTGAATTTAGCCACTTTAGAGCTAAATGATCCGTGATAATCGTGAAATGGTATCTCTCTAAGTACTGCCGCATCTTTTTTACCGCCCAAACTATGGCGAGACACTCCTTTTCGGTGACGGAATAATTCGTCTCCGCCTTATTTAGCTTTCGACTAGCATACGATATTACCCGCTCCTGTCCATCAACTTCCTGCGTGAGTACTGCCCCTAAACCATAATTACTGGCATCCGTCTGAAGAGTAAACTGCTTAGTGAAGTCGGGACAGACTAGCACTGGGGCGCCTATGAGGTGTTTCTTCAAAGCATCAAATCCTTCTTGCTGTTCTGTGTTCCATCGAAAATGCCTCCCTTTCTTCAATAGCGATGTTAACGGGAGAACGAGTTGTGTGAAACCTGGTACAAAACGACGGTACCAGGATGCTATGCCCAGACATCGACGTACATCTCGTATGTTTTTCGGAGGTTGAAGGTCCTTGATCGCCGCTATCTTTTCCGGATCGGTGTATATACCGTTTTGTGTCACCATGTGACCTAAATAACGAAGTTCCTTTTGGAAAAACTTACACTTTTCTTCATTTATGTTGAGATTGGCTGCTCGTAATCTACGAAATACTTCCCTTAAGTTTGCCATATGCTCCTCTAGTGATTTCCCCAGGACGACGATGTCATCTAAATATGCAAACGCGTGTGGTTCCATCTCAGGTCCGATAACTCTGTCTAAGGTCCTTTGGAAAGTGGCGGGAGCTGACGTCAGCCCAAAAGGCATCACTCGCCATTGGAACAGACCTTTACCAGACACTGTAAATGCTGTGTATTGTTTGCTTTCCTCGGCCATAGGTATCTGCCAGTACCCATTTTTCAAATCTATACTACTAATATAGTTCGCGTTGCGCAGTCGGTCCAATATAGCATTTATCCGCGGTAGTGGATAAGCATCAGCTATAGTTTTAGCATTCAAAAGGCGGTAGTCGACGCAAAGTCTCAACTTCCCATTCTTTTTTGGTACCATCACGATTGAAGCGCTATAAGGGCTATTAGATGGCTCTATGAATCCATTCTTAAGTAGTTCGTCTACTTCCTCGTATATTCGTCTTTGCATTTCCGGATTCCGTTGTATATATCTTTGACGTACCGGTCGGTCATCTTTAAGGATAATGTGGTGTTCCGCTATCGTAGTTGGGCCGTGTATATTTTTAAATTTCTCCAGCTCTTCCGTCAAAAAATCGCTTATTGTTTCCTTTTCACTTTTAATTTGTCTCATTGGATTCTGTCTTTCTTGGTTATCCTTCATTGACCTTACCGTTTGTGTGGCGGCACCCAGCCGTATAGCCTCATCACCGCAACGTAGCTCCATTTTCATCTTTGTTAGAAAGTCGAGCCCCAGAAGAACTTCGTCCATCATACCAGGCATTACTCCAAACTCTATGCTACATGTATTGTTCCCTAGCTTTACCTCTGTTAGAATTGCCTCATTGAGCAGTACGCTTTCCCCGTTGGCCAGCCTTATGCTGCATTCAATTTTTCTTGTGTTGCTCTCGCTCCTGATTTGTTCCGCTAATTGTTCATTTACATAGCTCCTGGAAGCTCCCGTATCTATCGTTGCGTCCCTTCTATGGTTGTTTATTTGGACGTCTGCTACTATCCTGGACTCAAGAATTCTTAGTTTATTTACTGGTGCAAGGGCCGACTGAAACGGTCCGACGCCTCTCCTTGCGACGGGCGTGGACCCATCCCGTTTCCCGAACTCGCGGTAATTGCATAATTTTTTCTACAACACTCTTTTGTGCGAACGCCCCTTTTACCACATTGCCAACAAAACAAGACACTTGGGTTTTGGCAAAATCGATACCCGCGGCCTTCTTGCCCGCACCTTCTACACGCTGATCGCGGATTAATAGGCATGGGCTCCTCAGCGGAGACTACCTGCCTCGTGCGTTCCTCTCTACGTTGTCCTGTCTGTCGATTGTCTCGATATTCACGCCTTATTTCAGGATGATTACTTTGGATCCTCTCATAATCTTCTGCCATCTTGATTAATTCTTCCAAGCTTCCGAAGTCTGTCCTTCGAATATATAATTGGTATTCCACCAGACAGTTTCGGAAAATTCGATCGACTTGTTGTTCTGCTGTGTACCTTGTATATCGCATTAAGTTTTGCATTTCTATTACGTACTTCGTAAATGGTTCCCTGGGTTTTTGTAATCTTCTTCGTACCTGGTCGTCTAGTTCTTCAAAGTAGCGTGGAGGTAAAAAATACGATAGAAAGTCCTCTTTAAACGATTTCCAACTTTGCCAATGTTTGTTGTTGTTCCGAAACCAGAGTAGTGCATTCTCTTTCAATAATTCCGGCATAGTTCTCGGTAACATGCTAGTATTAAGCTCATACACTTCCGCCAATTCCTCGACTCGTTCAATAAAACCCAATGGATCCTTTTCGCCGTCAAAACGAAATGACCATTTTCGTACAATATCTATCATGGCAGCATACGTGATTTGCGATCCCTGGTTAGTAATCGGCTGTGAAACTCTTGCGTTGTTCGTAAATAATGGCAATTCTAACGACGGAGTTGTACTTCGGCCATGCTTGGCCTCCAGCTCCTCCAATCTGGCCACCACAGTTTTTTCTTTATTTTCGCCAGAAACAAGAGTCGAAAACTTTTTCCGCAGTTCTTCCACAGAGCCAGCTGTATCCAATGAAAATTCGTCCAGGTACTGGAGCAGCTCCTCTTTTTTCAATAGGTAAATCCACGAAGTGCGTACCATTGTTATTATCTTTTTTTTCTCTTTTACCAGATTTATTCCGCTGTCACTTTCAGTCTCAGAGTCCCTGCTCGGGCGCCAATTGTAACGTACCTCCGGTTAATCCGGGTTTGGAGCCGGGGTATACTCAGCCTCACCACGTCCTCTTTTGAAATAAGACTAAGACTGAATTGATTTTTTTCTTTTCTTTATTATTTTAATATTTTCTACTTATCTAAGTTTATAGCTATAAATGTTCTCTGGTTATACCGAGGCAACCGGTCCCTTAAGAGATTCTTCTACCACCAAATGTAACTTGAATGTCTTTTATTTCACCTTTGTTGAATATTATTCAACGCCTTGAATAGAGGATGTGATCCTCTGACTCTCACCCTGTTCCTCTTCAACTTCCTACCTTGAAGGATGTTATCCTTCTCGCCCTGTTCCTCTTCAACTTCCTACCTTGAAGGATGTTATCCTTCTCGCCCTGTTTCTCTTCAAAATCTCCTATCTTGAAGGATGTTATCCTTCTCGCCCTATTTCTCTTCAAAGTCCCTATCTTGAAGGATGTTATCCTTCTCGCCCTGTTCCTCTTCACAATCTCCTATCTTAAAGGATGTTATCCTTCTCGCCCTGTTTCTCTTCAAAATCTCCTATCTTGAAGGATGTTATCCTTCAGGCTATGCAGGATGTTATCCAGCACTATTTCCCTAATTTATTCAATGGTTGTAAACCAATGAATTCCTAACTATTATCTTAGTCGCCAGTTGCCACGTCTTTATTCTTCGGCGTCCCACACAGAAAAAGACCTCGATCTCCCCACATCTGTCTGTTTTATACCATTTTTTCTCCATACAACAATCGCTCAATTTTTTGTCGCTCTCGCTCACAGTACCTCTCACCAGTGTTATTTGCCTCTCTCATCCGCTATCGACTACAATCTCTTTCTCTTGTAGTCTAAATTCACCACCTTTCTCGTTGTTTTATTGTTGTCACCACCTCTAAGACTGCGACGAATGTGATTCACCAGCAAGTTTTTGTCTCATTTTGTCATGTTACTGTGTAGGCCAAAATTCCCAGAACTTTTGGTCCTCACATCATGAACTCGGAGAACTATAACTCGAGTTAGTAAGTAAGTAAGTAAATTTTATTTAAGTCTTCTTCTTTTTCTATAACATCGAGTTCCTTACATATGGGTAGAATAATAAAATTCTTAGAGCTATGTGTCTTACTCTAATACTAAGAAAACTAATAAGCAGCATTGCTAGAATGAGGTAGTTAATGTGAAATGATGTATGCTAATAGTTTGACAAGGATTGCTTCTGTCCTTTTAAATCGCTAACAGAGCAAATGTCTGTAAACAATAACATTAAAACTAAATTAAAAATAAATAACAAATACTTATAAACTAATAACAGGTACAATAAAATATTTCTCCCATCAGCCTCTGTGTTGTCCAGGGGCTGCTCTCACGTAGAATGAAAGGGGATTATGGGGAACTGGATCGTCATCAAGGGATTCGTTGATGATGCCAACAGGTGAGATGAATCTGGATCCAGCCCAATTCGAGTTCCTCTCACTTTCAAATATTTGGCTGACTAAGTCGTTATCGTGGGCATCAAGCTTCATGATAAATCTATTTTGCAGTGACATTGCGTACCTACAGAAGGGTAGTATATTTGCATTTTCATACAAGTAATTATTTGAAAACCTTTTTGCATAGTTTTCGTAATTCTTTCCAATGCATTTTCTTATGACATTTCTTTCAAATATCTCCAATTCTTTTGCCACTGTAGGGGATATAGTGAACCAGATTGGGAATCCGTAGCAAAGATCCGATCTAATGGCTACCTTGTACAGTAGAATTTTTGTGTTTTTAGGCAGGTATGAATTATTCATTAACGTAGCAAACATTCCTGATATTCTTTTTGTTTTTTTCAGGAGATTTCTGGCGTGGTTATTGAATTTTAATAATTTATCAAAATTAATTCCAAGATATTTCAACGTATCTTTAAATTGTATATTTACTCCATCCAGTGACAGTTGAAGTGGTTTGCTTTCTGGAACTACGTACCTAGGACATTTTCCCGATGGATTCCTAATGCAAATAGCTTCCGATTGATTTGCGTTTATTTTTATGCCCCATTTTCTGTAAAAGTCACTTATTTCTCTTAGGTGTATTGCGGCGTTAGTGAGTGCTTGTGCTGGGGATTTATTATGCGCATAAATTAGGCAGTCGTCAGCATACAATATAGCATTTGAGTTCATAGAATAATGGGGGAAATCATAAAGGAAAATGTTAAATAGAAAGGGGGCCAAAATACTTCCTTGCGGAACCCCACTTTTTATTTCACCTAGTTCAGAGATGATTCTATTGATTTGGACTCCAAATTTTCTGTTTGTAAGGTAGCTGTGAAGCAGTTTTATCAGAAAGGGGTCAATACCCAGATCTATTAATTTATAAATTATTCCATTGTGGTAAACGGAGTCAAACGCCTTTTCTATATCCAAAGATATGGCTACTGTGCTTATTTTTTTCTTAAATTGCAAGTGACGTCATTATGAAACTTCAATAGTGCGTGCTGTGTGGAATGAGACCAAACTGGAAATCTGACAACGGTTCCAAGATGAATTCCTTCTCTAGTTTTTCTTCAGGATCTGTTCAAATAATTTTCCAATATTAGACAGAAAAGATATTGGACGGAAATCGTTAGGTTTATTACTTTCCTTTCCTTTTTTTATCGGGAGAATTTTTGCTTCTTTCCATGCTAATGGAAAATAGCCATTGTTTATACAATTATTGTATATAATAGCTAATAATTTCAAAGTTGAGTCTGGAAACTTCTTAATCCTGAAATTTGAAACACCATCAAAACCAGATGACTTTTTTGTATTAATATTTTGTACGTGTTTTCTAATATCACTTAAATTTGTGAAATGATAAGTGTCATGGTTATCATCTGAATGAAAACTTTCGTCAAATGTGTAGATACGTGGCGGGAGTCTATCAACACAGGACGCTATATGACTTTCTATATTGTTGATGGGTCTTTCTGGTATTACCTCTTGGAAAACAGTAGAATAGTGAGTTTAAATATCTCTGAAATTTCAGAGCTATTGTTAATGGTGTTATTATTGTGTATGAGTTCCTGACAAAACGAGTCTTTGTTCTTGCCTATAATCGTAAATACATCCTTAAAGGCATTAGGGCCAGGTGTTATTTTTGAGATTCTAATTCTAAAGTTTTTGGCATCTTCAATATTAATAAGCTCATTAATAATGTTTTTCAGTAATTGTATTTGTTTAGAGAGGACCTTGTACTCACTGCTTATTTTATTTCCGGTTCTGTGAAATATTTTTTTCAGCTTCTTCTGCCAATCGTACTTAATTTTTAAAAATTTCTTGATGTTATCAGGATACGGGAGTTTATTGTTGTTTATTTCAATTTTACAGGAATGACGGTCATGTATTGAGGTAAGTGTCTCAATAAATGTGTTAATAAGTGCATCCAAACTGTTATTACATAAGTTGTGGTTGTTGGGAGGTAAGATGTCATTGCAGGCTTCTTCTAACTCGGATTTAAAGGCATTCCAGTTTGTGTTTTTGTATGAAGTTATCATCATTGGATTTCTTAGTTGTAGTCTAGAAGAGTTAATTTCAATATCCAGTATCAAAGGAAAATGATCGGAGAATGTTGGTAAACTTCTTATCGAAGGACTACGATGCGTGTTGTTACATATGCTGGGACTCAGTAAAAAGTGGTCTAAGAAAGAAGAACCGTTTGGGAAAGATGGATTTGTATCGCAAATACGAATGACGTCTAAGCAATTGTTTTGCAACCAGTCATGCAACACTTTTCCATTTACATTATCTGCTGTATCTCCCCAGTTTGAGTTTTTTGCATTTAAATCACCTCCAAAGATAAAACCATCAAAGTTTCTGGCCAATTGAAGAATTTCGTTTAAACTGTTATTTAATTCCAGAGAATTAACAACGCATGGAATATATATATAGAGCCTAATAGGAACTTTTTGTGAGCATTATTTATGACTAATTCTATCTCAACAAATACAGTATTGAATATTGTTCTTATGAAGCTAATTTTATTGTAGTGGATGTTGTTTTTGATAATAACTGCTACGCCTAAGCTTGAATTGTCATAGATGAAACTATATCCAATCAGTTTTATCTTTCTATTAGGGTTCAGGTGACATTCTTGGATGAATCCAACATCTATTTTATTATAGTGCAGGATGTTTGACAGTTCCGTCTGTCAGACAGTGTTCATTAGAGAGCGTACGTTAAATGTCATAAATTTAAGAGGTCTATGGGCCATATTGAGTATTTACTTTATTTAGAAGCCGCATAAACTCGGCTTTGGCTTCCTATTTTGACATATTTTTGAAATTGGATATAAAACTACTGATTTGTTGTTGAAGCGGTAGTTCTTCAGCCTCAAGAAAGAGGTTGCTAAGTTTTAGAAACTCGTCTATAATATACGGTTTATGTTTTGGGCCTTGGGGTATGTTTTGATAAAAAAGGCTGGCGAACGTTTTCCCTGGAGAGCGTAGGGTGTGATTAAGAATGTTGTTGACGTTGTTTTTGGCCGTTTGATTTTCAAAAATGGCTTTTTTTATTCGTTCCTTTCGTAACTCTATAAATTTTTTATACGCTGGACATCCTCTCCAGTTCGCTGGATGACCTTTTTCTCCACAATTCACACAGTGAGGGTCAGTTGTTTCTAATTGTGTGCGTTTACATTCTCCATGTTGATGTTTTTGGTCACATTTCAAACATTGAAATTCAGAGTTACAGTTTTTGGCTAGGTGACCCCACCGTTGGCACCTGTGGCATTGTACCTCTTTATCTTTCCTTTTTGGTTTTTCCCATTGGATGGATTGGCTTAGGAGAAATTTTACATGGGAGATATCAGAAAGTGATTTCCCCTGGTTTAAGGTGACTAAAAACAATCCCGTGTCATATGCATTTTTGATCGAATATGTTGTTGTAAACCGTGTGATTTTGGAAACGGTCTTAGGAACACATCTTTCCAGAGCAGACTTAACTTCATCAACTTCTGTACCATGGTATAGCCCTCTTAAAACTAAAGAAAATTGTTTTAAATCTTTAGGGGTGTAGGAGTACGATTGAACATTTTTCTCCCTCAATATTTTCATCATTTCAGTATGTACGGAAGCATCTGAAAGATACAGTTTGCCTTTGTGTTTATTTACATTCTTTATTCTAAATGTAATGTTTGGGGATTTTACCTCCAGTTGATCAACTAAACGTTTTATATTTACATTGAAAAGAAAAATTGGGGGGCAAAAGGAATTTGCTGCTTTATTTGGTGTTGTACTTTTTTCTCTCTTCTGGGATGAACTTCCCTGCGTATTCTCTATTTCCAGGTCCGAGAGTAGGGCAAATCTGTTGTCACCCAATTTTGAGATATCAATGTTTGCTGCAGATGATAAATCGTCAGATCTTTTACGCTTTGCGCACGTAAAGTTTTCGTCGTCCGCGTCTCTCATATCCATTAATGGATTGGAAAATACTTCTGCTCCAACTAAATGCACTTGAAATGTTCAAATTAAGTTTAAATTTAATTCCACAATAAAAGTTAAAATAAATTTTGTTTTGATTGCCTGCCGTTCGTGATTCGCTGCGCCGCCTACCACGATCTCATGAGAAAGCTAGAAAAGAAATAACTCGAGTTAATAATGTAATTGTGTGTCTTCAAACTTACTACACGAGCATTTGTAGTGTTTGTTATCAGAAGTACGAACACCATTACCGATTGTTGAAAAAAATATTTACAAAATAATACTAAACGGACACAAGTATAATTTTCGTTGTGTACCTTAAAAGCTCGTATGTACAAACATAAATTCTTACGAGTGTGTACGAGCAGATACAAAAACAATATTGTGTACAGTGTTGCCATTAGCATAATAATAAAATATTAAGCTTTCCGTCCCAGACAAAGTTTTTTTTTTAAATTATCACTTCGTTATGAATACTAAAAAAAAACAGTGACAACTAAATAGAAAAATTACATGTGTTTTGTTGTTAGGTGTTCTAAGTTCTTCTGCCGTCTGCTTATCCTTGTGTACATATACAGATGTATATACATATGTACATATGTTAAGATGACCTTTTAGAAGAAAACAATAACGATCTTTACAGTTAATAATCTCAGACCGTATAATAGTTTTATAAAAAAACAATTTTAATCCCCGAAATTAAAAGAAGAAAACTAAATCAGCTGACTGCAAATATTATATATAATATTTTATATATTTATGTACATATAAACAAAATAATAGTGAATTTTAAATTTTAAAAAAATTTTATGTACACACTTATGTACATATGTTTCTATTACCACGTTTATACGCACGTCTTATTTACAAATAGAACTATTTGCAAATAACTAATTCACTGTTTATACGGGAAATTGCATACAGAAATTATGTTATTATTAGTGATGCCATGTGACGAAAATATGATTGTTTGGTAAGTAAAACACAAAAAACGTTCATGAAGTGGCAACGTCTTACTTTTTATTTGCAAATAGTGTCGTTATTCACGACTTGTTAAGTGAGTTAATAAGTTGCAATAAAAAAGTTATACGGCAACATTCTTCTTTTTTATTTGCAAATAAGACGTGCGTATAAACGTAGTATATATGGAATTATTGGCATTTCATTATAATTTACAGGTCATTCTCCAAAAAAGACAATGTACAATCTTAATGATAAATGTCTGTTAATAAAGGAGTACAATGGATGGTTAATGAAAAAATATTAAATATGAAATAAGAATGTTATATACTTAATATTGAAATCTATTATTAGGGAGAATATCCCGACTAATCATTAGAAACAATTAGTTTTTTTGCAAAATGCATTGAAAAAATGTTTGTTGTGGCTTTAGCTCTTCATATGCCGACATTTCATTGGTTGCTAAAACCAAATCGTCAGTGAAGTTTAAGCAGTTTGATAACATTCAACCTCGTATCTTTATGCCATACAAAACAAATATAATATGAGAATTTCAATATTGCATATGAATTATAACAAATACATAATCATAGTAGGCTTAGAATGTTTTTATACAAACAACACAACAACTTATATTGAAAACTACAATATACATACTTATGTTGCTCATGCAAATAAGTTGAACTTCTAATATTACGTTACAAAGCACTGTATGTGTTATTCTTATGTGTTCGCTCAAAATATGTCAAAGTGAGAGCGAAGTAAGTAAGTAAATTTTATTTGTTTTCTTCTTTTTCTATAACATCGAGTTTAGCCGACCGTAGAAATCGTAGATGTAAATGTAAATGTTGATGTGCTTATAGAACGCTTGAAACCGTGTCATGTGTTTTTAACATAACCAAACAAATAAGGGTTGTTTTTTTTCATATTTGAATGTGTATTAAAACAGAGTACATAAATTTATTCTAATGGATGGGGAAGAATTGTTTATTGGTTTGAATTTCTTACATTTGTGCAAAATGTACAGAGACAATAAAAATAAGAAAAGACGCAGGGTAAGAAGGTGGTGCGTTCGACCCATAAATAAAGACTATATGGTCGCGGGGAACAACAAAAAAGTTTTTCGGAACATAAAAAAAGATAATGAACAATTTTTTATACACACGCGTATGCCTCCTGATTTATTTGATTTATTACTGGCTATGATTTGTGATGAACTTACTTAACCGAAAAAACGAATTGGTCCAGAAGAAAGACTTTCAATAACATTGCTGTAAGGAAAAGATTTTAGTCAGTGTATTTATAGTATATAACAATTTATTTTAGGTATTTGGGTCATGGATGCTCATTACAATCTCTAGCTTGGAGTCACAAGCTTGGAAAGTCGATGGTCCGATCCATAGTGTTGCAAACATGCGATGTGTTGTGGCGCATATTGTTACCAATTTACTTAAGCGAGCCAACAACACCTCAATATCAGGATATTGAAAAAGATTTCAATGTTTTATGGAATATGCCCAAGTGCGTGGGTGCTATTGATGGAACGCATATAGCTGTAAAGTTCATTTTAAAAAATATAAAGAGAAATCAAAAAGCCGTTCGAATTAGTGATGATAGTTTAGTATGTTTGCATGATTTGTCGATTTGTAGAAAAAGTACCCAAATTATATGAATGGTAACAAACATTTTTTTTAAGTATTAAATTGTTATAACTTTGGTATTTCTATCAATAAAGTTAAAAAAATTAGTTTTATACATGCATTTACATATATATAATAATTCAAAGTATGATATTATAATTTTGAACAGCTTTATTTTTTATATTTACATAAAGTTATTTATAGCAGAATTATTTATATTACAATCTTTGTTTTAACTGTTGTTATACTTTTTTATTGTGAACGTGCTATAGGTTGTACGTATATACAAATAGTATTATTTTACAATTCTCTAAGATAATATACACACTAGTTAAGAATCATCGTTCTTAGTTTATGAAAAATAATTACTTGAAGATACCACTATATGTATGAGATTTACTTATGAACTGAGGAACGAAAGTATTTACATATCTATTTATACCCTTGTTCTGTATATTTTGTTTACATATTTTGGTTATTTTGCTTTGGGTCTGATCTTCAAACAATCATATCCTTATTTTAATTATTTTGTTTACATATTTTTGTTATTTTGCTTTGGGTCTGACCTTCAAACAATCATATCCTTATTTTAATTATTTTGTATACATATTTTGGTTATTTTGCTTTGGGTCTGACCTTCTTATTTCTAATATTATTTTCTTTGAAGCCACGTTATCTACCTGCCATTCTAACTCACTAGATTGTTGGCTATATAAAAAAAATTTGCATCAAATGCACAAAAACTATTATAAAAATATCTTGTTACTTTTCATTAAGAAACAATTGACACAAACAACTAAATTTATAAAATATTTTTTATATTCAAAGAGGATTCACAGTTTAAAATATCAAAAACCAAAAAAAATTACTAAAAAAGGGTTTTTGTGCCACATTTTCGTTTACTTTTGTATTTACCAACACTGGCTACATCTGTCACGTACGAGGTTACGTGAAATTCTATTTTCAACAGGTTGAGACGTTAAGGTAGAATTAGCGAGCCGTAAATGTAGAAATGTAAATGTAGATGTATCAGCTGGTTGTTTCTATTATACGAAAAGCAATGCAAATGCTTACCCGACGGCAATGAAATGTAACAGTAACGTCTCAACCTGTTGAAAATAGAATTTCACGTAACCTCGTACGTGACAGATGTAGCCAGTGTTGGTAAATACAAAAGTAAACGAAAATGTGGCACAAAAACCCTTTTTTTAGTAATTTTTTGGGTTTTTGATATTTTAAGCTATTAAACTGTGAATCTTCTTTGAATATAAAAAATATTTTATAAATTTAGTTGTTTGTGTCAATTGTTGCTTAATGAAAAATAACATGATATTTTTATAATAGTTTGTGTGCATTTGATGCAAATTTATTTATATAGCCAACAATCTATTGAGTTAGAATGACAGGTAGATAACGTGGCTTCAAAAAAAATAATATTAGAAATAAGAAGGTCAGACCCAAAGCAAAATAACCAAAATATGTAAACAAAATAATTAAAATAAGGATATGACTGTTTGAAGGTCAGACCCAAAGCAAAATAACAAAAAAATAAAAACAAAATATACAGAACGAAGGTATAAATAGAAATATAAATACTTTCGTTCCTCAGTTCATAAGTATACATATAGTGGTATCTTCAAGTAATTATTTTTTATAAACTAAGAACGATGATTCTTAACTAGTGTGTATATTATCTTAGAGAATTGTAAAATAATACTATTTGTATATACGTACAACCTATAGCACGTTCACAATAAAAAAAGTATAACAACAGTTAAAATAAAGATTGTAATATAAATAATTCTGATATAAATTACTTAATGTAAATATAAAAAATAAAGATGTTCAAAATTATATCATACTTTGAATTATTATATAGATGTAAATGCATGTATAAAACTTATTTTTTAAACTTTATTGATAGAAATACCAAAGTTATAACAATTTAATACACAACAAAAATGTTTGTTACCATTCATATAATTTGCGTACTTTTTCTACAAATCGACAAATCATGCAAACACACTAAACTATCATCACTAATTCGAACGGCTTTTTGATTTCTCTTTATATTTTTTAAAGTGAACTTTATAGCTATATGCTTTCCATCAATGAAATCTTTTTCAATATCTTGATATTGATATGTTGTTGGCTTGCTTAGGTAAATTAGTGACAATATGCGCCACAACACATCGCATGTTCGCAACACTATGGATCGGATCGTCGACTTTCAAGCTTGTGACTCCAAGTTAGAGATTGTAATGAGCAGCCATGACCCAAATACCTAAAATAAATTGTTATTAACTATACATACACTGACTAAAATCTTTTCCTTACAGCAATGTTATTGAAAGTCTTTCTTCTGGACCAATTCGTTGTTACGGCTTAGTAAAGGTGAATTCACCCATTCGTTCTGAACGTTCCGAACGATTTTTTTTATATGTAGTTTGACGTATCTATTTTGAGAAAGAGAGTAAATTTAATGCAGAACAACAACAAAAATTTCGTTCAGAACGAATGGGTGAATTCAACTTAAGTTCATCATAAATCATAGCCAGTAATAAATCAAATAAATCAGGAGGCATACGCGTGTGTATAAAAAATTTTTTCTTATCTTTTTTATGTTTGGAAAAATTTTTTACTTTAGCCCGCGACGATATAGTCTTTGTTTATGGGTCGCACGCCCACCTTCTTACCCTGCGTCTTTTCCTATTTTTATTGTATCTGGACATTTTGCACAAATGTAAGAAATTCAAAAAAAAAACAATTCTTCCCCATCCATTAGAATAAATTTATGTACTCTGTTTTAATACACATTCAAATATGAAAAAAACAACCCTTATTTGTTTGGTTATTTTAAAAACACATGACACGGTTTCTAGCGTTCTATAAGCACATCAACATTTACGATACATTTACGATACATTTACATCTACGATTTCTACGGTCGGCTAAATGGGCCTTTACTGTTACATTTCATTGCCGTCGGGTAAGCATTTGCATTGCTTTTCGTATAATAGAAACAATCAGCTGATACATCTACATTTACATTTATACATTTACGGCTCGCTAATTCTAAAGGCCCATTTAGCCGACCGTAGAAATCGTAGATGTAAATGTATCGTAAATGTTGATGTGCTTATAGAACGCTAGAAATCGTGTCATGTGTTTAAAAAAAAAAAACAAACAAATAAGGGTTGTTTTTTTCATATTTGAATGTGTATTAAAACAGAGTACATAAATTTATTCTAATGGATGGGGAAGAATTGTTTATTGGTTTGAATTTCTTACATTTGTGCAAAATGTACAGAGACAATAAAAATAAGAAAAGACGCAGGGTAAGAAGGTGGTGCGTTCGACCCATAAATAAAGACTATATGGTCGCGGGGAACAACAAAAAAGTTTTTCGGAACATAAAAAAAGATAATGAACAATTTTTTATACACACGCGTATGCCTCCTGATTTATTTGATTTATTACTGGCTATGATTTGTGATGAACTTACTAAGCCGTAACAACGAATTGGTCCAGAAGAAAGACTTTCAATAACATTGCTGTAAGGAAAAGATTTTAGTCAGTGTATGTATAGTTAATAACAATTTATTTTAGGTATTTGGGTCATGGCTGCTCATTACAATCTCTAACTTGGAGTCACAAGCTTGAAAGTCGACGATCCGATCCATAGTGTTGCGAACATGCGATGTGTTGTGGCGCATATTGTCACTAATTTACCTAAGCAAGCCAACAACATATCAATATCAAGATATTGAAAAAGATTTCATTGATGGAAAGCATATAGCTATAAAGTTCACTTTAAAAAATATAAAGAGAAATCAAAAAGCCGTTCGAATTAGTGATGATAGTTTAGTGTGTTTGCATGATTTGTCGATTTGTAGAAAAAGTACGCAAATTATATGAATGGTAACAAACATTTTTGTTGTGTATTAAATTGTTATAACTTTGGTATTTCTATCAATAAAGTTTAAAAAATAAGTTTTATACATGCATTTACATCTATATAATAATTCAAAGTATGATATAATTTTGAACATCTTTATTTTTTATATTTACATTAAGTAATTTATATCAGAATTATTTATATTACAATCTTTATTTTAACTGTTGTTATACTTTTTTTATTGTGAACGTGCTATAGGTTGTACGTATATACAAATAGTATTATTTTACAATTCTCTAAGATAATATACACACTAGTTAAGAATCATCGTTCTTAGTTTATAAAAAATAATTACTTGAAGATACCACTATATGTATGAGATTTACTTATGAACTGAGGAACGAAAGTATTTATATTTCTATTTATACCCTCGTTCTGTATATTTTGTTTTTATATTTTTGTTATTTTGCTTTGGGTCTGACCTTCAAACAGTCATATCCTTATTTTAATTATTTTGTTTACATATTTTGGTTATTTTGCTTTGGGTCTGACCTTCTTATTTCTAATATTATTTTTTTTGAAGCCACGTTATCTACCTGTCATTCTAACTCAATAGATTGTTGGCTATATAAATAAATTTACATCAAATGCACACAAACTATTATAAAAATATCATGTTATTTTTCATTAAGGAACAACTTACACAAACAACTAAATTTATAAAATATTTTTTATATTCAAAGAAGATTCACAGTGTAGTGTACCCAAAGCGCCATACAACATGACTGTGTATATTTGCCAACTTCAAATGTGTAGAGTGACTACCAATTGACATACGATCGGATTACACCTTTGAAGTGTGCCAAAGACCATTGTCCGCTTTCATGTTGTATGACACTTATGACCCAATATTTATTTGTAACCCAATATCTATTTGTAATACACTTTCTTTTGTAAGTAAACATGTGTTGTAAACAAACATGTGTTAATCATTCTAGATGACTAGAATGATTTTCACTAGTAGTATATAAGCAAGTAAAATATGAAAATAAAATTAGACTGGATTTGGAAAAGACATAATTCGGCTGCTTAGCCTTGTTTGATTTCAACTTTAGTCTCACGATTTCGGCAGTTCTTTGAACGCCTGCGTTTTAGCTGGGACCTCACCAGCTGTATAAAATAAAAAAGAGGCTATAGGGAAAACAATAGGTCCCGCACCAACACTTAAACACAACATTGAAATACAAATTTTCCCTATAACCACCACATGGCGATCCTGCCAGCTTCCACATAAACACATAACACCACATGGCGATCCTGCCCACTACGGGCCATAAACATAAATAAATAAATAAAAAAATATATAGTTTAATCCTGCAACTATTGTTGAATTTGCAACCACTGTATATCCTGCGATCCTACATTTCCATTAACAATATTGGAAAATGTATTCGATCAACCTGGTAGAGCCAAATATTTTTCACACCACACTTTCAAAGAAGTTGAAGCAGTATATAACTTGGCATTTTAATAAAAAGCTCAGCCGTATACCGATTTACATCATGGATATAGCAAATCGATGTATAGCAAAACAATGCACGCTCATGCTCAACAGCAACAATTACAACATCATACTCAGCACACTCCGTACCAAACATCTTCAGTTGCGTAGCGATATTCAAGTAGCGTTGCGACATCTACAACAAATGTCTGTAATACTTAAATCCATCAATATCGCCAACAAATTCCTTATCATCATGTTGCAACTCAATTAAGCAAATGCACCAGCAACCCTTAACTCATCCAACGATTACTCATCATCATAATCAACATCAAGATTATAAATTATTTTGAACATTATATTATTATATTATTATTAAACAAAAATGTTAGAATTCTAAAACAGGGTTTGAAATTAATATAATGATATTTATTTTTAGCGAAACACTAAGATTATAAATTATTTCAATAGACTTTTTAACGAAATATCTCTGCAAAATAGATTATGAAACATTTATAATAGCTTTTTTTGTTAATAATAATACCATAACTCTTCCAATGCATACAAAAGCAAGAACAGTAATAATGCAAACAATAAAATTAAACTTAACAGAAGACAGCGTAATTTTTAATGATGAATTAAAACCAGGTGTATTTCTAAGTAATTCGGTAGCCCCCAAAAAAGGCATGACACATTAAAAAATGTTAAACACAACAAATGAAGAAACAACTTTACATGGCATTACACTCCAAACTGACCCACTAAAAAATTATGACATATTGTGTTACGACAATAAAAACAGCAACGAACGTTTTAAGAAAATAATGAATGACTTAAATCTAGATCATGACGATGAATATGCAAAAACACAGTTAAAAAAATATTCAAAAAATATCAAAATGTTTTCCATTTAGAACACGAAAAATTAAGCGTCAACAATTTTTATATACAGAAAATCACAACTTCAGAAACTACACCCGTCTACATAAAAAACTACAGGCTACCACACTCACATACAAACATAATAAATGAGCAAGTACAAAAAATGCTTAATGAAGAAATAATAGAACCATCAATTTCCCCAACAATGCTCCACTCCTTCTAGTACCAAAGAAAAATATGGAAGATAAAAAGAAATGGAGACTTGTTGTAGATTTTAGAAAACTAAATGACAAAATTGTTAATGACAAATTTCCTCTAACTAGACTAGAAGATATTTTAGACAAATTAGGTGGAGCTAAATGGTTTTCTACGCTCGATATGACTAGCTCTTTTCATCAAATAGAAGGACAAGGACAAGGACATTTTCAATTTAAAAGACTACCATTCGGACTAAAAATTGCATCCAGTAGTTTTCAAAGAATGCTTACAATAGCATTATCCGGACTAGAATCTGAGGCATTTCTTTATGTAGATGACATAATCGTGTACGGTTGTAGTTTAAATCATCATAACCAAAATTTAATAAAAGTTTTATACAGATTACAAAAATACAACTTGAAGCTAAATCCAAAAAAATGCAATTTTCTAAGACCAGAAGTAGTTTACCTAGGACATTTAATAACAAAAGACGGTGTAAAGACAGACCCATCTAAATATGATGTTATAAAGAATTACCCAATACCAAAGAACGCGGACGAAGTACGACGATTCGTAGCATTTTGCAATTACTACAGAAAATTTATACCAAACTTTGCTGACATAGCCAAAGACCTAAACGCTTTATTAAAGAAAAAAACAAAATTTATATGGACAGAAAAATGCCAACATGCCTTTGAAGAATTGAAAGAAAAGTTAATTAATCCACCAGTATTGCAATATCCAAATTTTGATAAACCTTTTATTTTAACAACAGACGCATCTAATTACGCATTAGGAGCAGTTTTATCACAAGGCGAAATAGGCCAAGATTTACCCATTTCATACGCAAGTAAATCACTGCAAAAACATGACATAAGCAAACCAGTAATAGAAAAAGAACTCCTTGCAATTCATTGGAGTATAAATTATTTCATACCTTACCTTTATGGCAGAAAATTTATAGTTGTTACCGACCATAGACCACTAATTTCACTCTTTTCACACAAAAACCCTTCATCAAAAATGACTAGGATTAGGTTAGATTTAAGTGATTATGACTTCACAATCGTGTATAAAAAAGGAAAAATGAATACAAATGCTGCCGCACTTTCCAGAATAGAAATTAACTCTGATTAACTAAAGGAAATGATACCCCAAGAAATTGACGAAAAAGAAAAGAAAATATTAGTAACAACAAGGGCAATGAAAAATAAACTAAATGAGGCAAATAAGAATTTAAATGAGGCAAATAATATAATAAAGAATGGAAAGAATAATAAACATAATAATATGGAAACATGCATCTCTCAGAAGTCTGATCAACTTCAAATATGGGAATGCACATCCATAAGTGATATTAAAAATATTAAGAAACTGCAGTTTAATAAAATTGAAAACATAAAAGAAGTCGACATATATATCGAAAATAATATTGTGCACATAGGACGTGATGAAAATTCATCGAAACCAGTTTCGACTATGAAGAAATCACGTACCCAAAATGAAAATATGAATATAGGATGTAACGATAATTCATCGAAACAAGATTCGATTATGAAGAAGTTACATGCCGAAAATAAACAAGAAAATAATATGCATGCAAGAATCAGCGATAACTCAGCGAAACTAGATTCGATTCTGAGGAAACAGATATCTAAAATGAACAAAGAAAATATTAAAGAATTAGCGCTAGCAAAGAATGATAAAACATTTGAAGTATATACAAAAGAAGAATTAAAAGAAGCATATGCAAAAATAGGAATAAATAAAAAAAGTCCTCAACTAAAAATATTAATATATAATGCCCCAAAAAGAATAACAGATGACATATTGAAATATAAACTAATTGACGAATTTCATAATACCATACACTCAGGCCACTTAGGAATTAGAAAAACAATCATCAAACTAAAACAGCGCTACGTTTGGAAAAACATGAATAAGATGGTAAAGAAATTTGTATCATACTGTGACACTTGTAGTAAAAATAAACAAACAAAAAACACAAAAGAACCACTAACACTAACAGACACACCAAACAACAGTTTCGAAGTGATTTCAATTGACACAGTTGGTCCTCTTCATATTTCAAATGATTGCCGATACATATTAACGATGCAATGTGAGCTAACTAAATTTGTTGTTGCATATCCAATGCCAACAAAAGATGCAATAACTACAGCAAAAACATTAGTCGAGCAATTCATTTTGAGATATGGTCAATTTAAGGTACTTAAATCCGACAGAGGGACAGAATTTAATAACGAACTTTTGAAAAACATATGTTCGCTATTACAAATCAAACAAACATTTTCAACACCATACCACCATGAAACATTAGGTTCAATAGAAAGAAACCACAGGGTTCTTAATGAATTTTTGTTAACTACAGCGAATGACTATGAATGGGACAAATGGATTCCATATTTTACATTTACCTATAATACGGCACCACATATAGATACAGGTTATACGCCTTTTGAATTGGTTTATGGACAAGCCTACCGTCTGACATTGTAAACAAGAAAACAAAAATTTATAATTATGACGACTACGTACAAGAGCTGCGAGTCAAATTACCGTTTGCCTTAAATAGAGCAAAAGAATTATTAATAAAAAGTAAAGAAAAAAGAGTGCTAGAGAATAAACAGCAAAATAAATCAAATTTAGAAATAGGAGATTTAGTGTTAATAAAAATAGAAAATAGAAGAAAAAATCAAAGTCCATACAAAGGACCATACAAAATAATAGGTAGAAACGGTGTAAATAGTACAATAGATTACAATGGAGTAGAAAAAGAATTTCACAACAATAATTTAAAAAAATACAATACTTTAATAACATAAGAAAATCTATATTTATAATTATTTCAATATCTAATTAAAACTATTACAATGTACATATAAATTAAAACTATATACAATGATACAAATAGTGTAATACACAAAAAAATTATCCCCATAATTTTTTCTTAAGGGTGAGGGTGTAGTGTACCCAAAGCGCCATACAACATGACTGTGTATATTTGCCAACTTCAAATGTGTAGAGTGACTACCAATTGACATACGATCGGATTACACCTTTGAAGTGTGCCAAAGACCATTGTCCGCTTTCATGTTGTATGACACTTATGACCCAATATTTATTTGTAACCCAATATCTATTTGTAATACACCTTCTTTTGTAAGTAAACATGTGTTGTAAACAAACATGTGTTAATCATTCTAGATGACTAGAATGATTTTCACCAGTAGTATATAAGCAAGTAAAATATGAAAATAAAATTAGACTGGATTTGGAAAAGACATAATTCGGCTGCTTAGCCTTGTTTGATTTCAACTTTAGTCTCACGATTTCGGCAGTTCTTTGAACGCCTGCGTTTTAGCTGGGACCTCACCAGCTGTATAAAATAAAAAAGAGGCTATAGGGAAAACAATAGGTCCCGCACCAACACTTAAACACAACATTGAAATACAAATTTTCCCTACAACCACCACAACAGTTTAAAAGCTTAAAATATCAAAAACCCAAAAAATTACTAAAAAAAGGGTTTTTGTGCCACATTTTCGTTTACTTTTGTATTTACCAACATTTCTACATTTACGGCTCGCTAATTCTACCTTAACTTTAGGTTGAATTCACCCATTCGTTTTAACGTTGCGAACGCTTTTTTATATGTAGTTTGGCGTCGCTATTTTTTTGAGAGAGAGCGTAAATTTAATGCAGGGATTCGCAAAACAAGGGCGCCGCGCAAATGCTTACGCTCTTTTATCGTGTACATGTGCACACGTATTGCAGAGAAATAAAAAACATAAATCAGTCTCAATCAAGCACTAAAACTCGATGGGCGTGTTACGCTTGTTGTTAGAAATTAGCGTTGCCATATGCAAAAATTGAGATCCCCAGAAATTCATATGAAATTAACCTGAGGAAATACTAGTTCTTATGAACAAAATTTTTATGAGGGAATGGAGATTTAAGATTTCAAATTTAGGTATGACATGAAAATTTCAGAGCTGGCAACACTGATTCTTTATGTGTGTATTGAGCGCAAACAAAAAGTTTATATGTATTTTTGCCGATCCCTGATTTAAGCACTAAACACATAGACGACAGCAGGCAGCAAGCAGCAATATGTAAAAAATAAAATCCATGTATTTAAATGAAAACGATTATTTTAAAGGCAGCACGACTGCACAACAGCATTTGCTGTTGCTGCCAACTTAGGCTATTTTCTATTTTGACGGGCAGCATTAAACAAATATAGTGTTGCCATTATATATAAATTGGAAAAATAAAAACAAAAACTTTTTTTAATCATTAAACATAAAAGAACATTACAAAAATACAATAAAGAAATAAATTTATGTGTTTTTATAGTTTTTCGTGATATTATTACATTTTTTTTATCAATAAGTTTAATTTTATTCATTTTAAAATATATATCCGGCATCCCTGAAATTTGTATTGCTAAAATACACATCAGCTGACTATTATGCTGTTGCTGTCTTCAAAATAATTATGAAGCTGACTTCAGAGCAGCATTTGAAGTTGGCAGCATTTGAAGCCGTGAAGTCTGCTGTGGTCTATGTGTTTATAGCTTTAATGCGGAACAATTATTGCTTGAATTGATTTAATTTTAATTATCGTCCCGATCGAATTCAACTGTGCTGCAAGATACATACATTTTTTATGCATAATTGAAATGAGTTGCCACATCATATAATATGTACATATGTATGTATAATAATATACAGAGTATATTTGCAAATTTTTTATATTTATTTAACAAAATAGCTATTACAACATGCACACGACTTTTATTCATTTGTATATTTTTTATTTTATAAAAATTTGTTTAATTTAGAACACAGCAAATTGCAATCATCTGCCACTGTGCTGCCTGTTTGTAAAAGTAACACACATTATTTACAGAGTAGTTCCATATGCTAGCTTTGTTTCTCCACATTTATTCGAAGTGGGTGAATATTTTGTGAGCAAACTCTCAGTAAACTAAAATTGTCTCACAACAAAAATTCGTTCAGAACGAATGGGTGTATCCACCTTTAAGGCCCAACCATAATGTGCTTAACAGTTATATGTATAATATGTCACAAGTTATTGAGCTCCCTAATACTTTTTTGCTCTGCTTATTAAAAACCTTTAATATGTTAAAATATACATATATTTCTGTTGCTAAGTGCCTGTTTTGTACATATGTTAATTGATTTATTGCGTTCGTTATCGTTAATTGTTCATGATTGGGCATGCAGAATCTTGATTGCTCAGCTTTTGTTTTAACATACATACATACATGCAATTTTTTTTCCACTGCTATTTATTTATTGTATCTTCAAATAGAACTAACAATAAGTGTTCAAATCTTAAGTATAAATATAATAATTAGGCCCCACCAGTGTCGGACATAAACTTAGTGATAGTAATTAATAATACATAAATTGTTAAGCACAAAAATATTCAAAAAATTCAATCTGAAGTGTGGCGTATTAAGGCCGTAGTATCCCTCTTTTTTAAGCGGATGTGTCCAGGAAAGTTCAAGATGTTATGAGCAAGGGGATTAGGATGGGACTCGAGTTTTGTTAAATATTTTCCAGCATATTTTGCAATTTCAGCGGTCACAAGTGGCATATTTAAATCACGATGTAAAATTGAATTTTTCATGTACCATGGAGCCGATGTTATTAACCTTAAAATTTTGTTTTGCATTCGTTGAATTCTCTCTACATTGGAAGCTGAAGCAGTGCCCCATAGCTGAATTCCGTAACACCATATGGGTTTCAAAAGCGACTTGTATATTAAAAGTTTACAATCTAGACTGAGGGTAGAATTTCTACCAATCAGCCAATGTATCTGAGTCAATTTAAGTTTTATTTGTGTCAGCTTAGAGTCAATGTGGTTTTTCCATGTGAGGCGTCGGTCGAGGTGTATACCAAGATATTTCACATGTGAATGTTGAGGCACAACTTGATTGTTGATTTGAGTGGGGAACAAGTGTCTCTTCGTAGTGTAAATGTGACATGAACACACTTTTGTTCATTTACTTTTATTCTCCATAAGTTCAACCACAATTCCAACAGGTTAATATGTTGCTGAGGATAACGGGATGCCTCGTGAGGGTTTTCATGCATACTAAGGCAGGCTGTATCATCGGCAAATGTAGAGGTGAGGATATTACTGCTTAAAGGCATATCACAGGTATAGATCAAATACAAAACTGGACCCAGTATACTCCCCTGTGACACACCGGATGAGATAGTTTCGGGCTCACTCATGAAGTCTCCTTCCACAACAGTGAATTTCCGGGCAAGAATATAACTTTCCAATAGATTTACAATGTTTATTGGCAGATATGTCTTCAATTTTACAATTAGGCCTTCATGCCACACTTTATCAAATGCCTGAGAGACATCAATAAAGAGGGAAGAACAATACTTTTTTTCTTCAAATGCTCTTCTTATGAAATGGACCAATCTATGAGTTTGTTCAATGGTGCTATGCTGACTTCTAAAACCAAATTGATGGTCCGGTATGCACCCATTATCAGTTAGAATTGGGGACAATTTTGTCATGAGCAGCTTTTCGAAGAGCTTTGAAATTGTTGACAGTAAACTTCATCAGCATCTTGTTACTAATTCCATCAATACCCGGGGCCTTTTTTGGGTTGGTTTCAGCAATTAGTTTTTGTACATCACGCATCTTAATTTCATGGGTCGAGGGGGCAGAGCTACTACACTCGGTAAATCAACAGCACCAGTACATGTGTTTGGGGTAAATACGTACTTTAAATGCCCAGCAAATATGTTACCTTTTTCAGTATTACTTCTTGCCCAACCTCCGGTAGAAGTGCGTAGGGGTGGTTTAGACTCAACGGGTGTTTTAAGTTTTTTAGCAGCGCGCCACAAGGAGTAATTAGATGCTGCTGTGACATCGAGACCTTCCAGGTAGTTCTTAAGAGAAGCAGATTTTTCAGCTGAAAGCAACTCTTGGAGTCGTTTAGTGCATTCTCTAAGTCTGATTTTATGTTGGGGCGATCTGTATTGTTGCCATTCCCTTCTAGCTCTTCTTTTTTCACATACGAGACGTTCAATATCCGCAGAATAAATTCTATTAAACCCAGTCTGCCGATGGGAGGTAGTGGCATGTTTAGCAGCCTGTTTAATATTATCGGTAAGATTGGCACTGTTAAATTCAATATCATCGGGAGTTCTAAGCCTGATATTTTCCGTACAATGAGTACTGATATATTTTTTGAACCCCAGCCAGTTAACACGATTTATCATCTTCACATATGGGTGAGGTAAGTCACTTCTTAGTGGGCTACAAATTGTAACGATCGTGGGAGAGTGATCGGAGGAGAGATCATGTGAAGCTTCAACATGAATTAAATCCCTAGGGATATTTTTCATGACCCCAAAATCTATAACATCCGGAATTTTTTGTATGTCAGTAGGCCAGTAAGTGGGCTCCCCGCTAGAAATGACATCCAAACCCATTTTTGAAATTGTGTTGAACAATGCTCGACCTCTAGGTGTGATAAGACGCGATCCCCAGAACGTATGTTTTGCATTGTAGTCCCCAGCTGCTACGAAACAAGGTCCAAGAGTTTTGTAAAAATCCTCGTATTGATCCTCAGTGATTGAAAATCTGGGAGTGGAGTAAACTGATGATATCACGAGATTTGAACAAAAATTTTCGATGCAAATATTCGTTGCTTATAGATGGTCTTCACAAATGTTCTCAAGAATATAGTGCTTGAGTCTTGACTTTATTAGAATTGCTGATCCTCCGCATGCTCTTCCTCTCGGGTCCTTTGTATCATATAAGGCGTAGCCATGCATTTTAAAAAGGCTTCTCGAAGTCAAATGAGTCTCAGATACCAACATTATATCAATACTTTTTAACGTGAGGAAGTGCTCAAGTTCGTTTTTATGTTGGCGAATGCCGTTTGCGTTCCAGAAACATACTTTTAACATGTTCATGGCTTGTTAACTAATGCTAGAAGCAGTGTGTTCTACATTCGCAGCATTTCTTGCATCATGCTAGTCATATTTGTTGTGAAATTGTTTATAGTTTGCACCAGATTATCAATAGTAGTTTCAAGGCGACTGAAATTAAAGCTTGGGTTAGCATTTGTTGCATTATTTGGTGGTGACACTTTTTGCAATGAAACAGAGTTGATCTTCACAGTGGCAGCATACGATACTTGTGTAGAGAGTGGTTGGGCCATAGGAGGATAAGTAACGCAGTACGTATATCCTGTTTAAACTGGGTTACTTTAGACTTTTGACTCATAGCCTGTTTAACGAAAGAGTATACGGGACATCCTCTGTAGTTAGCAGTGTGATTACCTCCACAATTACTGCACTTCTTTTCCTTCTGGTCCTTCGACTTATTGCAAATAGCAGTGTTGTGTAATTCACCGCACACAACACAAACAGTAGGTAATTTGCAATAAGTTTTCGTATGGCCATATTCTTGACAATTATGGCACTGTACGGGTCCTGAGCGCTTGTGTGGTTCTTCGACTGTAATTTTCCGGTATAACAGATATTTTAAATTATAAATTGGATTGGTCTCATTTTTCTTCAATTTTATATCATTTGGCTCCAGTTCAACACGAAATAAAGGTAGGGGGATCTTCTCCCTGTTTATAATGTTAGAGACATTTTTTACCTTAGAGCCTTGGAGGGTGAGAGCATCTTTTATTTCCTCAGGAACAGAATCTATGCCCTTCAATACGATCTGTAGGCCTTTAGCACTCTTAAGCTGGAAAGTGTAGAAACTTGTTTTATTTTTCTCAAATTCATTAACCATTTTGCGGAAGTCTTTTTCATCATATATTTGAACTTTTGTTTCATCAATGTTACCACGTTTTATTGGAACAATGTGAAATGACTTTTAACCAATGGCCGAGATTAGTTTTTTAATAAGTGTGTTCGAGTTTTTTTGTCTCAGATAGATTGGTGGTGGTTTTGAAGTTTTTTTCGAAGATTCTTCGGGTTTATCGCTGTCATCTTGTAATATTTTAAACCGGTTTTGACGATTAGCTGAGGCGGCGTCGTTGTCTCTGGATATTTTCGGAATAGATGAGATTTTGGATGAATTTGGGCTTCGCCCGCGCTTTACTACCGTTACATTTCTGTCCATTCCGACAGGCACTTTAGGTTTTTGAATATTATCATCCATTGTGATAACTGGGTTAAGTGATGAACAAGAACCCGGAGCGGATAATGGCGCAGACTTAAATAGAGAAGAACTAGGTAACGGTAATGTTAACGAATCACTACTTGGCATTGGAGTAAGCGAAGTTGATCGCTCGCGTATAATTGGCTTTGCCGTTAGAAAAAGACTGTCATCCAATTTTTTGTTTTTATTGATTGCATTAAGAGCTTCAGAACTCACAGTAAAATAGGCATTTCTGCCGTTAGAACTCACTTCACAATTTTTTGTTTTGAGGTACTCATGCGGAGTATTCCTCAGTCACTTTGTTTGTGTTTTTTTTTTGTTTTCTGTTTTTGTTGTTTCAGATTATATGCAAAATTATTAATGCAAATAAAGCAAATTTCAAAAAAACTGTACTTATTACGAATCAGTACTTATTACGAATATTTTTTTTGTATTGTTGTTTGTTTAGTATGTAAAAAAAAACTCCGCTAACACGTCTGTTCACTACGAAGGTTCAACAAGACTACATGCACATAAACATAAGTATGTACGTACTTATGTGGGTACTTAGAAACAATCGACATGATCAAACATGAAAAAGCTTGTTTTATTAATTTAAATTGTTACTAACTGCAAGATGCATTTTATGAATGGGAATGCAGTAATTTTAGGTTGTTTCTATGTACATAAGTACATGTATACATACCTACAAGCATACATACATATATTTATAGTTCTTTTCTTTTCTTACTTACGCAAAATGCATAATAAAGACTAAGTTATAGGAAATGACCAATCATGATCGAACACGCAAGATCTGTGCTATTAGTAATTATTATTTTTACTATATTAACGAGCAATTGAAGCTTGTCGACGCAGTTCATTTTTGTTAGCCGTACCAAACGCAATAAAATAATAAATGACTTAATCTTAAAAAAGGAAAGGATTTAAAAGAAAAACTTTTCCCCAAAAATTAATAAAATTGTGTTTTATTTATAAAAGCACATAAAACTCTTAACCAAACTTAAGCTAGTGTCAAAATTCAAGGAAAAGCATGTCAAATGCTTAAGTAAATTACTGAAGACTTTTAGGTGGGTATATTGTACTTATTGAGCTTAAAAACTTTCCACACTTACATAGTTGCAAACATTTGTACTTTTGGAAAACTATTTTCGTTTTTATGTCTTTAAATGTAATATTTTTGACGAAATCTCATTTAATTTGTAAAAGTTATTAATATATTACCATAAACAAGTAAATCTTTGTTTATCTTTTATTAATTTATAAAGTAAACGAAAACTAAAATAAAAAAGTACTAAAAAAAGCAACAGTGGTTGCATCTTTTAATTGTAAACAATTAGATATATCTATTATGTACAATGTTTATTGGAAAATTGTTAATAATGGATAGAAAACTGAAATTTCTGAAGGCAGTGAAGGTAAGGAATTGTGCATTTGATGGAATATGTGTTCTTCAAGAAATAAGAGACGATGAAGAAAAGAAAACGCTCCTGCTCAGTACGGGAAATAAATAGAGACAGAAAGAAGAATGGGTTCTTCGTGCGTTCGTTTCTGATGATGAAGGAGATTGACCACCAACAATTTACTTCAGCTTGTAAAGCCATCCCTTACAAAGTGTTCGCTGAGAGAACCAATGCAACCAGAATGTCGGTTGGCCGTGCCATTACTGTAACTTTTTTATTGACAAATTTAAAGTAAAATTAATTATCGGGTATGTTCTAGAATCCGAATTCACTCGAAAGTGGATTACTTTAGCATTTTTGGTGTTCTGCAATTCACATCCCCATGTTTTTATTCGTTTTCAATTAGAGTAGTAAGGGGTGGGTGAAAGTAAAACGAATCGTACTTTATTCTTATAAATGTTAACATTATTAAGAAAAATACAATTTTGGTTTTTACTTTGAAGTGTTTTTTATTGAATTTCATCAAAACAATTTAATTTTTCACAGAAATATTAATGCAAACAAATTTTTTTTAAACTTTGGCAAAAATTTCAATTTGGTTTTGGCAGATCTCACTTGAGTAAAAAAACATGAAAAAAATACAACAATTTTGTTTATGTTCGAAAACACAAAGTTGCCCTACATACTAAAGTTTGATATGTCAATCTTTTTTGAACTAAATCTTAATGCATTTAGATCTTATTAAAAAAGAAAAATGAATTTTTTGAAGGAAATTAAAACTAATTTCATATATATAAATCTATTTAAACAATAATTATAATAATACGATTGCATTTAGTTGTAAAATCGCAATGTAATAATCAGGCAATACTTTGTTTTAACGACATATGGTGCCAAGACAACGTAGTCGATATGCCTATAGCCGGCAAAAAGCCGCGCTGATAAATAACGCAATTAGAAGAAGAAAAAAGAATAAAATTAATAATCTCTTTTAAAAACTTTTAAAATCAAAGCCAGCTTGTAAAGTCTTTGTATTTGTTGATGTCAATTTAAACTAACAAGAGCATGTTTCATGTTCAAAAGTTGTACGATGTAACGGTATATCAAATCAAGCAGATCAACCAAAAGCAAATAATTTTATTTTCGTTCGTTGTTGTTTTTGAGAGTATTGAATAATTTTATTTTTTTCTATGTTTCTTTAAGAATATTACTTCTGTTTTTATTCGCGTAGAAAATTAATTAAGAAATTTGAATATCTTTGTTTTCATAGGGCCTTCACACACGAGAACAATTATGCTGACATAACTTCGTACTTTTTCGGCAAGAAAGACGAGGGGAATGTTTTTTTTTCGTTGGCACAATTTTTCAACCAGGCATAACCCAGCATTAGCAGCACAAAACCAATACATATGCATTTACAGAATACATACATAGATTAGTAAAAAATAGGTAGCAAATTTATTTTATTTTGTTTGTTCTCTATTCCTGTGAAATCCTTTTGTATGATGGGTTTTTACACTTCTCGTTACCTGCGAAAAAACATGTATAGTACGATCGCGAAATGTAATCATTAAAAAGTAATTTAAAAAATTTTAGGTAAACAATTAAATAGGTGCATATTTAAGTATGTACTTATGTATGTTTATAAGTTAAACACCTTTATTGCATTAATTAGAGGCGTCCATAAATCAAAACTGTAACTGAATATTATCACCACAATCACGAGACTCCCTCTGTGGCTTAACCCAACAAGATCTGGATTTCTCTGCTGTCTCTGCTTCCAAGATTAAAGCTGCAGCTTCCAAGTTGCAGGCACTTGAAATTGCTCCTAATATAATTGCCAAATCATCATTATTTAACTCCGCCGTATTTCTGTCAACGTTTAATAATTCACTACTAGTTGATTATGCGCCGAAGTGTGCATGACGAAAACATGAATGTAGAACACTAATACACACAAAACCATGTACACGTATACATGTTATGCTAGATGAATTAGACTCGTGTGTTCTCAGAAGAACAAAAATTGTGCCAGCTTAAATATTGTTTCCGTGTGTGAAGGCTCATACTCTGTAAATTGTTTTACTTTGGAATTTGTTACACGCTGTCCACATTTGCAATTTTGTTGCAGCAATTCTTGGTTGTTTTAGGTGAGTGAGGTAAGAATTTTGGGGAGAGGTACAGAGTTTCATGTTCTCTGCATTTCTCTTTTTTGCTTTGAAATTCTTACTATTCAACTTGATGTTTGGTGTTGTTGTATTTGACGTTTTATATACGCTTTATACAAAAATTGCAATAGCAGATTTTTCTAATGTGGACATTAACCCTGGAAGGTTACTCTTCATTTTAGTATGTTGCGGTTACTCTTCGTCGAATCGACGAAAAATTTATTGCGGTTTTTCATACTAGTTAAATTTTTGAAAAAACAAAAACTTAAAAAATAAAAATAAAAATTACTTATTTCATACACAGCCCTTAAAGCTAATCAGTCAAATAATACAAAACAAAAAGATTTTTGGTTATTAGCCTGTTTTTTAGGCATGAGACACAAAGTTCCACTTTGTGTTCACCACAGATGCTTTTCTTGCATATATTACATGTAGATTTCGTCATTCTATGTTTGCTATACAGACGGAGGTGACAAATTTTACATTTTTTTGGTTCTTTATTAACATTTATGACACCTTCTTGTGGATTGGGTGTTATATTTTTAGTTGTTTTCCTTAATTGATGTCTGCAAGGTAAGTGTCCCGAGTCTGCCTCTCAAATATGGAGCCACGGGAAATTCACGCAGATCTTTCAGGTACTGTCGTCGGTTTTTAGGTTTTTGAATTTTAAGGAACATATTGTGAGTATATATCACGTAGCTGTTTACAAAAGTAATTTTAACATTCCAAAAAATAGACATATGGGCCACCTGTTGGTTTTTCGAGAACACGATACAACGCTTCACATTTGATCCAAACTGTCGATACCGCCTTTTGTCTGATTGTAAAATTCTACCATGCTGGGTTTTGCCGTTTTCGGATTTATGGTTCTGAAGCATCCAAGAAATTTAAATCGTCGTCACAACCTTTTAAAAATCTTTCGATGTCAGCGTCTGTCAGTACTTTCTTAGAGCTCATTTTCTCTTCTATCTATCTATATATAAAATTGGATGTGTGTATGTATGTATGTATGTATGTATGTATGTATGTAACGTAATGGCTCCAAAACGGTTGGGCCGATTTTGACGAAATTTTCAGGGAACCTTTAGAATACTCGGCCGGGTGACACTGTGAAGTCCGATTTTTTATTTTCGGTCTGTGGGCGGAGGGGCGTGGCAAAATCCAATTTTCATATTGCACCACCAATGACATATACATATATTTATTTTTTGTGCTTTTTTTATTTTATTTTATTTTATTTTTTTTTTGGAAAGCCGTTGTCATGTTCTTCTAAACGAGATATCAAACTCTTAAATCGGTTATGTGGTTCCGAAGATATTTTGAGCTGACGGCGTCAGCTATATATGTACATAAAAATTACGTGTATGTTCGTGATCGCTAAACTCAAAAACTACTGGACCGATTTTGATCAAATTTTATATGCATGCTCTATGGGCCGTGAGGAGTGTTTCTATGTAGTTTGAAGTTCGTCCAACAGATGGCGCAATATTTAGTTTTGTGTGTGTGTTTTTGCACCGTAACTCAAGAACTATTGCACCGATTTTGACCAAACTTTATATACATGTTCTATGGGACGTGAGGAGTGTTTCTGTGTAGTTTGAAGTTCGTCTAACAGATGGCGCAATACTTAGTTTTGTGTGTGTGTTTTTGCACCGTAACTTAAGAACTACTGCACCGATTTTGACCAAATTTATATAAATGTTCTATGGGACGTGAGGAGTGTTTCTGTGTAGTTTGAAGTTCGTCCGACAGATGTCCCAATATTTTGTTTTTGGTGTTTTGCCCAATAGAGATTAGCGCGATATGCTGCGTTTTACTGAAGGCGTTGGGTCCTTAACCAGCGTGTAGTAGGGTTAATTAGGCCGATACCTTTAGGTGAACAATAATTGCTATGTCGATTTAGTGCAAATTTGAAGGCAAAACAAGGTTTGCCCGGGTCAGCTAGTTTAATATATATTTAACAACAACAATAACAAATTGCTTAAAATAAAATAGTTTATAATAATTCTAACATAACTAATGCAAAACAATAAAACAACATAACAAAATAAAACAACATATTTAGTACCCTAAAAACGAAAAAAGTCACACTAAAGTTACTCATCGTCGTTGAGACGAATACACACCTGTGAATTTCAACTTAAGAATCCTAAGTATCCAGCGTACGCCTACTTACTGGAAGCTCTCGTCATCAACTACCGTTGTTGACAAAAAGAGAGTAATTTGAACACATATGAAAAAGTTATATGATAAAGAGTAAATGATCTTCGTCGATTGGACGAACAGTAACCGTGCAGGGTTAAAGCAATTCCAAAGCAGAATTTTAAAGAATTGCATGCAACAAAATTGCAAGTGTGGACGGCGTGTTAATTTTTTGCAACTTTTTTGCCGACCGCCGTCGATTTTTGCGTAGCTGTAGCCGTTGACATTTAGATTTTTTTTCGAACATAAACTTCGAATGTGGAAAAACATGCTGAATTCAGAACACCAATTTATAAATTATGGGGATTCAAAAAATTTTTCGTTTTCAATCCGACTCGAAACCTGGAACATAACCGATAATAGTAAAATTGCGAATGACAGCTAAAAGGAAGAGATGTATTTTCTTCATAGTTATTGTAAAAAAATCACGAAAACAGAAACCATGTTTCTTTTGCTACCCCTCTTTCTTATCTACCTAATTTGCCAACAAACAAACAAGACATGTCTTAAAGACAAGTAAAAAAATCATCGTGAAAATTGGGTGTTGCTTTTGTAATTTGTTAATTTTTTTGCAACTTTTTTGCCGACCGCCGTCGATATTTGCGTAGCTGTGGCCGTTGACATTTAGATTTTTTTTCGAACATAAACTTCAAATGTGGAAAAACATGCTGAATTCAGAACACCAATTTATAAATTATGGGTATTCAAAAAATTTTTCGTTTTCAATCCGAGTCGAAACCTGGAACATACCCGTATATTTCACTTTCTGTTTGCAAAAAGGTTTTTAACGCAAGGAAATTCTTTCCAATCACTAGCATGATCGTTTAAGTTGGGCAAGGAAACCGTTCGGTAGATTGTGCATAATAATTTATAAATCACAAATTTGTCGCACTGCTGCTCATACATTTATACGATTTCAAAATTCAGTAGGGAAATTTATTCAGTAAATCAACCATTTATATGGGAGGTAATAGTCATAAATCGATAGATATGCGATACTCTCATATATTGTTGACCTCACTTACGCCCAACAGTAAATTATTGCCAATTATAGTACGTTTCCATATGCGTGTTTTGTAACAAAAGAAATTTTTTGCGCAAATCATGTGTTTTGACACAAAATTTGCGATAAAATTTTTACCCAAAAAAAGGTTTTGGAGCAAATTACATTGAAAGTTGGCTGTACAACCAGTGATGTCAGATACAATTTTTTTATTTCCCTACGTTTTGAAGAAATAATCTCTTTTTTTCCCTACACCCAATTTATTTTTCCCCTACATTTTTCCCTACGTTATATTGAAATAAAAAAAAACTTAAATATTTATATTTTTATAGTAAATTTCATTTACTTTATTTTGAACATTACAAAATTCAGGTCTGTAAATCAGGTATAAAAGTAAAAACGGTAAAAGTAACGGAAAAAGTAACAGAATCATTAACAAATAATTAATTGTACAGTTCTTGCGAATTCATTTTTTTAAATGACTTTCTGTACATTGAAAATTTGTACAATTAATGATATTTGATTGTAAATGAGATCGAATAATACATATTGAATTTAGGAGATCATGACCTAATTTATTTCTTTTCTTTGTACGGAGATCTGTCAGTGCTCTCGTCTATAAGTATAGAAAACTTATTAACTTTAAGTTTTTTTATAAGCTTTGATTTTTCTTCGCTGGCTAAAACATTACATATTATTTGGGTGCACTTAGTACGTCCCAGCTGACACTCTTTTACTATCGTTGAGTCTGGCACAATGTCCTTCAATAGAGGAATTAAATGTTCTATTATTTCAATAGCAACATTATGTTCAGCAAAAAAGGCTCATACGTATCTCAAAATTTGCTACGTCTTTCTTGATGTTATTCGGTTTTTGTTGTTGGAAAAAAGAATTGATTTTTTTTGAATTGTTAATGGCTAAAACATTAGTTTTGTGCAATTTTGTGTTAGCGTGTTTTATTAAATCAGATTTTCCACAATTTAATAATTTTTCACAAGCCACACATTTGCATTTGAATTCGTCATTTTTAACATCCTCGAGCCACCCTTTAAAACATTCTTCCTTCAACCAACTCTTGCAAAACCTTTGCTTTCTGTATTTATTTTTAAGACAATTAGAATCTTCCAAAGAAGAGGAACCAGAATCTGAAGACATTTGCCTACAATATTAAAAAAATTACCAAAATATTATTTATGGGAACATATCAAAAATACAAAGCCTACTAAAAATTTATACATATGTATATAAAAAAACTCACAAATATGGTGTACGCGCTGTTTATTTATATAGTGTAAACAGAAGCATATAATATTAAGCAACATAAACATACATACAAAATTTAACATGTACATATATTATAAATTTTTTTTGATCTTTAAATTAATTCCGAAAAACTTCCAGAATAAAATTGCAGTATGTACAAAAGAAAACACAAAAATTTACACACATAAAACCACACAAAACTAACTGTTAATAATGGCTGCCACAGATTTCTATTGACATAAGTATTACCAGATTTTTATTGTTCATAAACAAAATAATTACCAGATTATCTATAAGTTTGTAAGTAGGCTGAAAATCCCTATATTTCGACTAAAGTAAAAAATCTGGGGGCAAATTACGCCATTCGATATCGATCGAAATTTCAATACAATTCAAGAAAATTTTGTTTGAAATTTCGTTCGATATCGAATGCCGTAATTTGCTCCCTGTCTTTTTTCCCTGCACTTAATTTTTTCGAAAAAAATCCCCACAAAAAGGGAATTTTCCCTACATCTGACATCACTGTGTACAACACTGCATTGCTTCTATGATTACAAATGTAACTCCGGACCATCAAATAATAGCGATTGAAAAGTTCGAAAAATAGAAATTTTTCGATGCCATAAGAAAAATGTGACGCTCAATTCTTTTTGAAGTCATAACAATAAAAATTTTTAAAACCCATTAAACTCTTAAATAAAGAAATAGTTGAATTTTAAAATATCTTACAATAAGAGGTGTTAAATTTTTACAAAAAGGTATTTAAGTGCAATGAAATGCCATTTAATATCGTAAATTGGTGAAGGATGTATAAGACTCGGCATAGGCGAATATAGCACTCGTAGTTGTTGTTCGAGCTTAAAGTTTAATAATTATAATAACAATAAATTATAATATTTGTTAATAAAGAAGAAGGTCGAAGAAGCTACAATAATCGCTTACTAATACTTTTTTATGTATTTTTTTAATACGATTTCCCAATTTCTTCAGGGAATGATTTCAAACACGTTCTCTGATGCAACTCTTTTTAAATTGAATGATTTCCAAAAACGAAGAATTGACAAATTGGTTTTCTGTAAATCGTGAGACTTACTGCATTCAAATCTAGTAAAAAATAAGGAAAAAACGAAATTTTCATTACTTCCAAAAATCCAATTGTGCATTTTTTCAACTTTATAGGAAGTGAAATTGAAAACGTTTTGTTTAAAAATATGAATTATTTCCACAAATCTTTGAAACCCAATTTGAAAATTAATTTTTTAATAAAAAGCAATTGTTTCTCAAAATCTACTATAATTATGTAATCAATTGATAATAATATTTCTTAGCTTCTGGCTAATTTGAACACCTTTAGGTAAGAAGTTTATTCCTATTGGTAAATAACGAATTCTAATTTAAGAAACATGTGGGTGTTGGATATTTTTAATCAAATTTTATTTTTCCAAAAACTTATATTAAATAATTAAACAATTAATTTTAACAATAAAAATATTCGGCCTTATAGAATGTCGTTGTCACTCATACGTAGAAGAAAATCATCTATATTTCTTTAAACGCAATATTATATTGACGCCAGCCAGACAGCGTTGTCAAAAAAAACAACCATAATTTTCCGCAAAAGTTAAGTGTTGTAAACGAAAGGAGTAGAAATCCGAAGTAATGTTTACACCACAAACACATTAAAGTTTCCTTTTCTCAACATAATGAACACAGCGGTGAATAGAAATCAAAAAAGGTAACACCCTGAATCATTGGAAACTATCTGTATTTGCAATACTTCGGGAAGCTTTTACTTTGGAAGCTTTTTTAGAGAATAATCCGAAAAAGTTTGCTAATAGTTTCAAATGTCTAAAATATTTAATTTTTTCCGAAGTAGCATCCTTGGCTAATTGCAAAATTCATGTGCATAAGATTTTGATCCTAAATACTTGATATTGAAATTTTCGGAGCATTTGAAAAATTTACTCTTATAATTTGTTTGTTGTGGCTTTAGTTGCTCATATACCGCTTCAAAGATTTTGACTCCAAAAAGTTCTGATTTTCAAGTTTTGAAATTATTAGCATATTATAATGATATGGTACTAAATGTAAAGAGCATTTTTTGCTTCATTAGAAGAAAAAATAAACCTACTCTGATAGCAACATCTCCTTTGGAAGGTGCAAAGCTGACTGTAGTGCTCTGACCGCAATCAAAGAGGCAACTTTTTCCACCCAAATGTAGGGAAGACTGTTAATAAAAAATATTAATCTACATACTTACCATCCTTACGATCTCTACTCCGATTCGTTAGCGCCGACGATGACGTCGATGATGATGCTTGAAAATTATTTAAGTGGGATGTTTCTAAACCATTTGCTACAGCGGCCATAGAACTATGACTATCACGAAAATCACCAGTTTCAGCCCATACTGAAAAGAACAAACCAGAATGATGGAAAACAAAATTAAACAAAAATTTATTGTCTTACTTTGAAATCTTTAAAACAAATTGAATTTAATATACAATACAGCAGATGTGTAAAAAGTAGTCATGTAATTCATCTCTACAAAAAATCATACATACATATATTCTTAGTTCTTTTCTTTTCTTACTTACGCAAAATGCATAAGAAAGACTAAATTATAGGAAATGACCAATCATGATCTAACACGCAAGATCTGTGCTATTAGCAATTATTATTTTTACTATATTAACGAGCAATTGAAGCTTGTCGACGCAGTTCATTTTTGTTAGCACAGAATATACACAGAATACCCAACTTTGACGTATAAAAAGGGTCCGAATCATATTTTGCATAAACTTTGTATAACGTGCATAAAGTTTGTGTGAAGAGATATCTATATAAAAACAAATAGTTTTGCTATCTCTTTTACACAAACTTTATGCATGTTTTCAAAGTTGTCGGGTCTAGGTAGTTTATGTTTGTTAGCCATACCAAACGCAATAAAATAATAAATGACTTAATCTTAAAAAAGGAAAGGATTTAAAATAAAAACTTTTTTCCAAAAATTAATAAAATTGTGTTTTATTTATAAAAGCACATAAAACTCTTAACCAAACTTAAGCTAGTGTCAAAATTCAAGGAAAAGCATGTCAAATGCTAAAGTAAATTACTGAAGACTTTTAGGTGGGTATATTGTACTTATTGAGCTTAAAAACTTTCTACACTTAGTTGCAAACATTTGTACTTTTGGAAAACTATTTTCGTTTTTATGTCTTTAAATGTAATATTTTTGACGAAATCTCATTTAATTTGTAAAAGTTATTAATATATTACCATAAACAAGTAAATCTTTGTTTATCTTTTATTAATTTATAAAGTAAAGCAACAGTGGTTGCATCTTTTAATTGTAAACAATTAGATATATCTATTATGTACAATGTATATTGGAAAATTGTTAAAAATGGATAGAAAACTGAAATTTCTGAAGGCAGTGAAGGTGATGAATTGTGCATTTGATGGAATATGTGTTCTTCAAGAAATAAGAGACGATGAAGAAAAGAAAACGCTCCTGCTCAGTACGGGAAATAAATAGAGACAGAAAGAAGAATGGGTTCTTCGTGCGTTCGTTTCTGATGATGAAGGAGATTGACCACCAACAATTTACTTCAGCTTGTAAAGCCATCCCTTACAAAGTGTTCGCTGAGAGAAACAATGCAACCAGAATGTCGGTTGGCCGTGCCATTACTGTAACTTTTTTATTGACAAATTTAAAGTAAAATTAATTATATTTCACTTTCTGTTTGCAAAAAGGTTTTTAACGCAAGAAAATTCTTTCCAATCACTAGCATGATCGTTTAAGTTGGGCAAGGAAACCGTTCGGCAGATTGTTCTTGAGACAACTGAGCTGCTTTGGAGTCTGCTTAGCAATGTGTACGTATGTGAGCCAAACCAAACTGATTATGAGCAAATTGCTGATGATTTCTGGCAGCTATGGGATATGCCCAATTGTATTGGAGCTATTGATGGCAAACATATTACCATCCAATGTCCTCCTAACAGCGACAGCCAATTTTTCTGTTATAAAAAATGTTCTCTATTGTTCTGTTAGTATCGTGTGATGCTCGATATCAGTTCTCCCACATTGATATTGGAGCCTATGGAAGTCAGAGTGATGGAGGTTAGGATGTCTATTTTACAACTATTTAACTTGAATTTTAATATTTTATTTCATACACACATAGGCATTTTCCAACTAAGCCGATTCGGTAAAAAATTTGTCAGTAAAACATTACCATTTCCACCACCTAAATATTTGCCAAAAACGCAGGTACAAATTCCACATTTTTTGTTGCTGATGCTGCGTTTCCATTAGGAACAAATTAAAAAAGACATTTTTAATAAACGATTGTCTAGAGCTCGTCGCACAATCGAAAACTCTTTCGGAATCTGTCTGTATGTAACGTCAAAGCAGCATTTAAATCAAGCAATAGTACTTTATCAACCCTGCAATCAAATGCATTGTCATATAAAAAGCATTGACAATCTAAATGATGCTTTTGTTGCGTTTATTTGCCAATCAGCTGTAAAACATATGAGTTTAGGAATGCCATACATTGTCAAATTTTGCACGGTTGCGTTTAGGAATACGTGACATTGTTGCATTACAAAACAACAGACGTTTAGGAAGGCAGCCTTTTACTGACTACGTTGCATTTATTTCCTGAAAATGCAGAAAAAATTGTATTGGACTACGTTTGTTTACATAACTTCATAAAGCTGAATGAACCATCTTCCTAAATGCCTACAAATTACGTATATTGGGAGGATGGAAATGGTGACCTTCACGAAGGAACATGGCGGTGTGGTATTGAAAATAATGTTGCTTCAATAACACCATCTGCAAATTTCCATCAGTACGGTGGTAGAACAGCAACTGAAATAAGAAACCATTTGTGTAATTTTTTTTCAACCTCGCCTATTTGTTCATAACAATAAAAATGAAATAAACTTGTTTCAAATATTTATTTTTATTTATTTATTTACATGATATCAATTATATATAAATATACAATTAATATAATAAAGTAATAGCAAGGCTGCGAGGCCATCAGCTATTTGTTTCAAATAAAAAATTCATTTTGTTTTATTTTATAAAAAGAGGCTTATTCATAAAATTCATTCATTAAATTAAACATTTGTATTTATAAGGGTGCAAGTCTCTTGATTTCATTTCTATCACAAAAGTTTTCGTAAAAGGTACTATGTACATATGTATTACTAAATAAAAAAAAAATTCTTAAAAAATTACTTCATTAACAAAAAAGTAAAAAATTGAATTTAAAAACAAAAAGCAATGCCTTCATTGGCCTTTAACAAATACATACATATTAGCATATTAAAAATTAAAATCATAAATTAATTGTCTTCAATGATGGTTAAAGTAAAAAAAGTAAAAACAAACTATAAAAAACAAAAAATTAAAATTATAAATAAAACATTTAATTATTGCTGTGTTCCCGGCGAAGTTGGTATAGTTCCTGCAGCATACGGGACTGGAACTCTTCCTTAACAGCTTGCGGCAATTCCTTCATGATACAACTGGCTGCGGACAAGAAGGCATCGTCCAAAGGGCTGTTATCACCAGTTGTCAAAAAAAAATTTTCTAACTTTTCATAGTCTCACCAAACTTTTGGCACAGACTATCGAATAACACTTTTAATTTTTTTTTAGTAGGCGCTGCTGACGTTGGAGCATCTTGCAAAGTGTCAGAACTTAAGAAACTCTGCTCCAACACAGATTCAACATCCCGTTCTTCAACGTTATCCCGAGTGCTACATAATTATGAATTTGATAAAAAAAACATTTTGAAATAATATATGTATGTGTTATGTACCGGCGTGGTGCAAGCGAATCCTTAAAATACATTAAAGGCTGCAGAAACTTCCACTCCTCCAAATAATACATTCCGCTACCGTATAGAGCTTCCATTCTTTAATTTCTTTCACGAAACGTTCCCGCAAAAGCTTCCAATCTATGTTTACAATTGGCGACTAATGTGCACATGTAATTAATGGAACAAAAAAAAAAATAATAAAGATTTGCAATGAATTAAATACATACATACGTACCACTTTTCATGGACTTTTCTGCAACTTTCTTCCAGGCCCTCTCTTTCACGTTCCGGTTAAAATAAAAACTATCCCTTTTATCGTAAAGGCACTTCTACTTTTCCACTTCTTCTATTAAATTGTCCACAAAATTAAGTTCGTCCTCCATTATGCTTGAAACCAAATAAAAATGTAAACAGAAACGAACAGTTGATGAGTCATTTGCTTAGGGAAGAGCGAATTCAACGCACTTTCCTTAAGCAAATGACACTTGACGAAACTTGACGAAAAGTTTCTTAAGTACATTATAGTTGTATACATTTGATTGTGTATATTCGCACATTTGCTTAAGTTAAAGATTTATTTATTAAGTTTTGTTTTTTGAATTGTTATTATTTATATATATTTAATTTGTTTTTATTCAAATAGCTTATAATTAGATTTGCCTTAAAGGCCCAACTATAATGTGCTTAACCAAACTTAAGCTAGTGTCAAAATTCAACGAAAAGCATGTCAAATGCTTAAGTAAATTACTGAAGACTTTTAGGTGGCTATATTGTACTTATTAAACTTAAAAACTTTTTACACTTAGTTGCAAACATTTGTACTTTTGGAAAACTATTTTCGTTTTTATTTCTTTAAAATGAAATATTTTTGACGAAATCTCATTTAATTTGTAAAATTTATAAATATATTACCATAAACAAGTAAATCCATGTTTATCTTTTATTTATTTATAAAGTAAACGAAAACTAAAATAAAAAAAAGTACTAAAAAAAGCAACAGTGGTTGCATCTTCTAATTGTAAACAATTACATATATGTATCTATTGTGTACAGTGTTTATTGGAAAATTTTTAAAAATGGATAGAAAACTGAAATTGCTGAAGACAGTGAAGTTAATGAATTGTGCATTTGATGGAATATGTGTTCTTCAAAAAATAAGAGAGACGATGAAGAAAAGAAAACGCTCCTCAGTACGGGAAATAAATAGAGACAGAAAGAAGAATGGGTTCTTAATGAGTCATTTGCTTAAGCAAGAGCGAAATTGAACGCACTTTCCTTAAGCAAATGACACTTGACGAAAAGTTACTTAAGTACATTATAGTTTTATACATTTGATTGTGTGTATTCGCACATTTGCTTAAGTTGCATTAAGCACATTATAGTTAGGCCTTTACTCTAATAACCAAGAATGATAGAAATAAAAATTGCGCATGATTTACCGTTTTGTGAAAGTTGGCAGCCCTGTAAATAATTTACTCAGAGAGTTTTCCAAAAAAAATCGTAAATCGGTACTTAATAAATAACGAATTTCACATAAAATTTTATATTAAGTAAGTGTTTATTATACCATAATAATTATAATTATAAAAAAATTAATACTAGTTTGTTTTAAAGTTGCAAAAGAAAGAAAAACTACTGAAAATAAAAACAAAAGAGAGCAGAAAGAGTGTCAATATGAAGTGTGCAGTGGGCAAATGCAAACAAAGTAAAGGCAAAAGAAGTGAGAAATTTTGTGTGTTTTTAATAAAATATTTATGTGTATATTTGACTATTTATATACATATGTATGTAAGTATTTGACTATATGATACGCTTATTTCAAAGGTATAATATTGATTACATTTTAACGTATCGCCTAAATCATCATGTCCTCGAAATTTTTTTGGAATAATTAGAGTGAAAGGCAGAATTCAAGATCACCCTGATCTTGAAGAATTGAAATATAGACTTCGGTCATATATTCTAGGGCACTGTTAAGCGCAGGCTCATTTGCCTTGCTCAACTTTATTACGATGGATAACTTGGTGCTTCACTAAGTTATTAATGTTCGTAGGGGTTTATTATCCTAGTAGTTCACCAGGATAATTCAAGCGATTATTTTCGGTTCAGTTATTCAAGTGGTACACAAGAGCAACGTAAACTGACTTGTTGTGAAAATGAAATTCAGCGATGTTTGCTGGATGAATGACAATCGTTCAATCACAAATTTTATTAAAAACTTATGGTATTTAAAGAAGAAAATTACAAATACAAATAATAAAGAAATAAAGAAACAAATAGAAATACAATACAAAAAAAGTAAAAAATTTTAATTTTTTAGCAGGCCGGAAACCGTTCATTCTTCTGCTGCACTAATTATTTTCCCAACGTTAGCAGAGAACAGATATTGGATTTTATAACTGTCTGGCTGGTGAATTAAATAAGCAAATTATTTTTCCCTGACAGTAAAGCCCAAAAAGATATTAAATTTCTCCAACATCTGACTAGTTATTTGATTTAGTACGTGTAAATAAATATTTTGTTTTAATTTATCTATGAATCAGGGCTGGGCAGTATTTGAAATACATGTATTTGAAATACGTATTTAAAATACAAATACGTATTTTGTATTTTGTATTTTAAATACATACAGATTTTTAAGTATTTTGTATTTTGTATTTTAAATACATATCCTGAAAGTATTTTGTATTTTGTATTTTAAATACATGATCAGCAAGTATTTTGTATTTTGTATTTTAAATACTGCAAACCATGTATTTTATCCGATCCACTGTTGCAGGAAAATTTAAATTTCTTTAAACCGTTAAGAACAGACAATTCATCTATAAAAGGGATTAAGATAGACGTACTTCCAATATTGGAGCATGGTAGTAGACCAGTGTCTCTAATTTGATCATTGGCATAAGTAGATGAAAAGAAATCTGCAAACAAGTTACTTATTTCAGCATCCTCATCTGATTCATTTTCATTTAACTTCATTGTAGGTGGAAAGAAGTAGATTTTCTTTTTAAATTTACAAAATTGTGAAACGATACTTCTTAAGGTTGTTTTTAATTTTGATGATATAGCTGTTATAGCAATTCTGATTTTATTTGTTATATTCGGCACGAGCAACTGAGTATTTAGCAAAGTCTGATGCTGATCCAGATTTTTTATACTTTTTATAATATTTTTGCTATTTTTAATTTTAGAAAGAGCTTTAGTATTCCATGGCGGTCCAAAGGAATCTGAACAGGGTTTTCTTGTAAAACATTGGCTCAAGATCAAATATATCCTTTGTAGAAACTCATAATAATATGATCGATGACATTAGCTTTGTTTTCAAAGTTAGAAATTGACAGTAAACTACTCCAGTCAGTATTATAAAGTAGCTCAGTTACCCTGCTATAATTCCCTTTTTTTTTGAAGCATAAGCTATTGACTATAGATTTTTCCGCAAAATGAGATGTATATAATGAAAAATATGAATTTACTAAAATTATAGGATGATAGCGGTCTTCTGGCAAAGTTAATGGATCAGTGCGAAGAACAGAGGTGTCAACATAATCATTTACAAAAACCAGGTCTAAAAATTTAATATTATCGTTATAGATGCCATTCATCTGATAAAGGTTCACATCTAGTAAGCAATCAATAAACTCAGTGTATTTCTCATTGGCGCCAGATTTATAGGGCGTGAATTAACCATTATCAGTAGAACGGTTCCAGGAAATAATAGGCATATTAAAATTACCAACTGCAATGATAGTATTATTATGATTAGACATTCGCACAACGGAGGAGATAGCGTCTGAGTGTTTCTGGTAAATTATTTCAGGTGAATTAGAAGGGATATACCAACACGGTACGAAAATTCTCTTATGTTGAATTTTGTCAAAACAGCCATAAATTCAATATCCAGAAAAGACGTAAACGATAAAGCTTCGGAAGTGAGCAGGCTAGAAACTGCTATCAAGACACCACCTTCCTTTATGTTATTGCTACGATCACGTCTATATATAGTATACTTAGCAGCAAAAATTTCCGTGTTCAATATACGTATTATCATTAAGCCATGTTTCAGTAAATGCTATAGCATGATAGTCAAATGAGTAACTTTGATTAAATAACGCAGATAACTTCTTATTAATGCCACGAAAATTTTGGTATATAAGAATAAATTTTCAATATATTTGTTTAGTTTTTTTTCAATATTTGTTGCCGTTGAAGGCAATTGAACAGAATTCCTTTGTCTTGTTTTAAATATAAATTCGCGAACGTAAATACCATTAAACCAGAAATTTGGAGAAATAACTATATTAAACAACTCATCCGGTACAGTAATCTTGAATAATGCCACTATTCTTGGTTCAGAGTAAGAAAATTTATACACTGAGATATCTAAGTTGGAACCGTGCTTTAAGTTTATATATGAATAAACTTCTTCAACAGTAGTATCTGATGCTAATCGGGAAACGAAGATTGTTTTGTTTGGAGGTATGACTCTAATTGGTCTAATAAGATCTGCAGTATTATTTTTGATTCCAGTTTGAGCAGGACTAGTACATCTATTAGATAGGTTCTTAGTAGTTAATAAAGTATTAACAGTTGTTCTTTCGGCGACTGTAGACAATTGAGTGGGTTGGCTCGTACGTTGAATAGAAGATACGGTACTGTCATTAACAATACATAAATACATACTTACATGTACATGACGTGAAAGTATTTTGTATTTTGTATTTGAAATACTTGCAATAAATGGAAGTATTTTGTATTTTGTATTTTAAATACATAGAGATTTTTAAGTATTTTGTATTTTGTATTTTAAATACATTTCCTGAAAGTATTTTGTATTTTGTATTTTAAATACATGATCAGCAAGTATTTTGTATTTTGTATTTTAAATACCGCAAACCATGTATTTTGCCCAACACTGCTATGAATTATGCAGACGCGGTAATTCTCACGCCAAAATGTGGGAAAAAATAAGAACGTAAAAAAGAAGTACGGATTATGTTCAAGTATTATTAATTCTATTGAGAGTTGTTTTTATTTTTTAATAAAAAATAAAAAAACTCAAAGGAATTAACATATTGCGGTCCCAAGGGGATTGAAAAGTGCGAATCAATGATCTCCGGCAATTTACATATTTTGAAGTGGATTAAGTTGTTGGTTCCAATGAAATATTCCAGTTGGATCGTGGAGACGGTTGTGGTGCTTCGGGGATCGGTTCACGTCTTCTCTTCATCCTTTGCTTTGCTATCAGGGCAACTATCACTGCTAAAATCAAGGCTAGCCCAACATAGCTAATGGTTAAGCTATGTATTTTATCGGTTTTTGCGAGAGAAAATTCTTGTCGTTGTGCCCTGACCTCATTCTGCAGATGGGTTATCTTTTCTATTGTCGAAGCATATGACAGGGGTTGTGTCATGTTGTTTAAGCTTTCTTGGAGGTGAAGGAATGATATCCCATTGCTTGTATATGATGAATGCAAGTTTGATGAGATGGTTCGATGCCCGTATATGGTAATAACATCATTTTTCATTGCACACCCTGCGGGAAGCGTGAGCAACCTGGTACCTTCCAGCAATTGCGAACTGCTTTCACCCTTGCATACTGTGCTTAGTTTTAGTTGCTGTAGAGTTGCGAGCAGCCACTGGTTCTTGTTATAAAGTTGGTACCATACGCTATTGCTGTTTATCAACTCTATGTTGCAGCTTGAGTCGGATTCATTGTTGAATAAATGTATCTCGCAGCGACAAATTGGAGAGCCTTTATGATATGCAGCTTGAATGTGTGGGCATAAGAAAATGTTATGCTCCAGTTTATTGCAGGTACTTAGCTTCGATTCGTCTAGAGGGAAATATTCGTCACGATGAGCGTTGAGAGCCATCATTTTAGTGGTTGGTATGATAGCCACGCCACTAAAGAGTTGTTCATTAGCTGTGGTACTGGAGTAATATAAAATAGGTCATATTGCCCTTGATGGGCTAGAGGGATGAACAAGGTGCAAATAATGTGCTGAGTAGAGATTGCTGCGTGAGCTGTGACTGGAAGTGCAAAATCTGTGGGAAGGTTCGCCTTTATGTTATCGATTTCACCCGAAAATTGTCGTGGGGTTAATAGAACCGGACTAATTCGACCATGGTAAGTGTCCGCTAACAAAGTGATCATAGATGTGTGCATTTTTTGTAAATTATTAGCAATTTTAAGTAACTGGACACTCAGTGATAAAATGACTTCCGATCGATGGTAACTGTCATTGGTTGTGAGGTAGAGTAGTTTGTTTATTTTATCGTTCATTTTTTCAAAGTTATCTTGCGTGCGTTGTTCCGATTGCTTCATGAGATTAAGGGTCGAGTCGAGAAACGATGTTTGATTCCGCAGAAGGCTCTGCAAGTGGGCTTCGTTGGTTTTTATACTATTAATAGTATCCGTCATTTCTGCTTCATATTTGGAGTCTAGAACGCCAAACAAGGAGCTTGCTATATTTCCAACGATGTCTATTGCTCCTCGTCGCTTCCTTTTTATGAAATTTTCCAAACCGTGCTCCATTTCATCCCTGAGATCTTGAAAATGGGATAGAAGTCCGTTGCATTGATGATTAAGGGATGAGTAATCGCAGGCCCTTTTCAGCGCAGAGGTACCGTTCATTAAAATCTCTAATTCGTTATAGAACGGTGTTAGCTCAAAATAAATAAGGATCTTCCATTCAGCGATGACAGGTTTAACTTGGCCAATATTTTCGAAATGTAATCCAGGGTTGCTGGTGATTTGGGTGTACGTCACTTGTTGACATAAGAGTACTAGCAGACCTGTTGCGTTTAGAGTACAACGTTTTGAGGGTGGTTAATTTATGGTTTTGTTCTTGGGTGAGCTGTCTCTTTTTCGTTTCTCATCTGTTGTGTTATTGCTAACATTGGTTCCTGGTGGCTCCACAGGAAGAGGAGCCAGCAAGTGAATTGCTCGCTTAAGGATACCATCAGATGTTTTTACATCCGCTGTTCTGACGAGTCCGTCTAGACCGGGGTAAATTTCAGTTACTTTTCCAAGACGCCATTTCATGGCTGATCTGTTGTCCTTAATTATAACTATGGTACCCCGTTGCAAATTTTGAGCCTTGGTTTGCCACTTGTTTCGCTGCTGGAGTTCACTGAGGTATTCCTGCGACCATCGTTTCCAAAATTGATGTTTTAATTGTAACACTAACTCCAATCGTTTTGTAAGAGTTGTTGGAGTTGACCTGGCAGTTGCATCCACTTGTGCTGTAAGAGGTTCACCAATCAGAAAGTGGCCTGGTGTTAGTGCAGCCTCATCATTAGGATTATTCGGCAACGGTGCAATCGGTCTCGAATTAAGGATTGCTTCGACTTTTATGATCACGGTTTCCATTTCTTCATAGGTCAGAGACGCGTTTGCCATTTCTTTAACAAGTAACCTTTTTGCGGATTTGACTGCAGCCTCCCATAGTCCGCCGTGGAGGTATGAAATGAAAACTGATGCCTTTGCTGGCACACTCTTGTTGAATTTTTTCTTGAGCAGCTGTGGCGAAAAGAGCAGTTGACAACTCTTCTAATTGATTGCGAGCTCCCACAAAGTTTGTTGCGTTGTCACTGTAGAGATGCTGACAGTGACCCCTTCGGCCGATGAATCTTTTGAGCGCTCCAATGAAAGCGTCGGTTGTAAGGTCTGTTACAAGCTCCAGATGGACCGCCTTAGTGGAAAAGCAACAGAATACTGCAATATACGTCTTTTGGGGTCGCTTTCCTCGGGTTTTGAAGTGAACCCAGATTGGACCACAGTAGTCAACTCCTGCATTAATCAAGGGTCTCGCTGGTATTACTCTTGCCTCTGGAAGGTTTCCCATAATTTGCTGCAGAAGTTTTGGTTTCGCTTGTACACATTGCACACATTTATGCACAGTTTCCCGAGCCAAATGTTTGCCTTTAATGGGCCAAAAACGCTGTCTTACGATTGCTAGAAGTGCTCCAGGGCCACAATGTTTGTTTTCCCTATGTATCGACTCAAATATTAGTTTACTTATTGTGTCGTTATAAGGAAGCAACATTGGATGTTTGGCATTGAATGATAACGTGGATGCTTCTAATCTGCCTCCGACTCGATTGTCGATCGGGCTTGAAAGTTGTGGCATTTTTAATGAATCTTAAAATGTATCCTATGATACGTTGGAGCTCTTTTAGGGAATTTCGGTGGTTAATGCTGTGCAAAAAGTTTTCACTATGGACAGCAATGAGTGAGTTGTATGATCTTAGCTTTTGTTCAGGGGTCGGCAAATTAGGATCTAGGCCAAAACTGGGAGGCCAATGTTTCTCGTCTCCATGAAGAAAAAATTTTCCATACATCCATTGGGGTGTATGCTGTAACTGTTGTGGATCCAGTCCTCTTGATATGATGTCCGCTGGGTAATCTTTAGAACTTACATGACGCCATTGCTCAGGTAGCGTGTTTTCTTGAATTGAAGCGATTCGATTTGCCACAAATGTATGAAAGGAAGAAGATCTTGAATTTATCCACGATAAGACTATTTTTGAGTCGGACTAATAGAATGTTGGCGTTGTATTCATATCCAAGTCTAGTTTCACTTTTGCAGCTAAGTTAGCACCCAATTGTGCGGCACATAGTTCCAGTCTAGACAGTGTTTGCTGTTTGAGTGGAGTTATCCGTGATTTCGCACATAACAAATATACTCTTATTGTTTTGTTTGGTAGAATTGTTCTGTTATATAATTTAGTATCACTCTTTACTAAGAATACGGTAAATGGAATGAATATGAATAGGTATAAAAGAAAACAAATGAAATACACACTTGCTAGTAAACCATTGAACTAAACGGTTTTTCTCATTATAACAATTCTGGCGACGAGGATTTTTTTAAATTGTTTTACCGATAGTTTTTTTTGCGCATTTGCAAAGTTGTTTTAGAATGTTCTACAGTAAACTGAAATTAACGATTTAAAAAAAAATTAACACACATACATCCATAAGTACATAAGTACATACATCCAATTACAATACGGTGAATTCATAAAAAAAAATACAAAATGACTACGGAAACTACCAGTTCAGCTAAAAATGTGTGTTTGTTTAATTTCGAGCCTTTTGACATAAAGAAGACATGATGGTCCAGGTGGGTTAAACGTTTTGAGACAGCCTTAGAATTGTATGGATGCCAAGGCACAAAACAACAACCTCTTCTTCTTCATTTCATTGGATCGGACACATACAACATTTTGTGCGATAAGTTGGCACCAGCAGATCCAGAGACCAAAACATACAGCGAAATTGTAGACATTTTACAAGACCATTTCGACCCAAAGCCAAATGAGCTACTGGAAAATTTCCGCTTCAATATGAGGAAGCAAAAAGAAGGTGAGAAAGCAGCAGACTTTCTGGTGGCACTGCGTAAATTAGCAGCAAACTGTGATTTTGGGACTCATCTCGAAAAAGCGTTGCGGAATCAATTTGTATTTGGACTTTTAGATAGTAAATTGCAAAACCGTTTATTAGAGAAAAAGACCCTAAATTTGAATGACGCAATTACATTGGCGACTGCTAATGAGTTAGCGGTAATAGGTGGCAGTGAATTACAAGGTAATAATAGTAAAGAAACAATAAGTGTGCACAAAATGGCGGAAAAAACTAAAAAATCAAATACTAAAAAATGTTTTCGTTGCGGTGACCCCAAACACACCGCTGATAAATGCAAATTTAAAGACGCAACATGCCACTATTGTAAGAAAAAGGGACACTTAAGAAACGTATGTTTTAAAGAAAAGAAACGAGTACACTATATTCAAACCAGTACATCAGCCGTGGGAACGGTAGAGGAAATACTGCAAATAAACGGCCCACAAAATAGGTTAAGTATCCGTGAGAAGATAATGCACAAAATAAAAGTAAACAATAATTGGATAAATTTTGAAGTGGACACTGGGGCGCCGGTTTCAATAATAAATTTGAAGGACGCCAAAACTTATTTTCCGAAATTAGAAGTCAAGACACCAGATATGGAACTGGTTAGTTTTTGTGGGACTCCCTTGGAATGCGTTGGTTATATATGGGTAAATATAAATAACACTAAAGCGAAATTGTATATAGTGCGTTCCGATCGTAATCCGTTAATGGGAAGAGAGTGGTTGTACAAAATTAAATTAAATTGGAATGAAATATTACACAAGCAAAATGGCAACGTGGTAAACATTATACAAACAGAGGACCCCTCTCAGCAAATATAAAGTTTAATACAAAAATATCCCACAGTATTTGATAAATCCATGGGGAAAAATAAAGAACTACAGGCCAGACTATACATTAAACCCAATGCGACTCCACGATTTGTAAAAGCCAGGCGAGTACCATTTCCTCTAATGAAAGCTGTAGAAAACCAATTACAAGAGCACGTTTCTGAGGGAATTTTAGAGAAAGTGGATCGGAGCGAGTGGGCTACACCCATGGTCGTGGTACCAAAGAAAAGTGGTGCAGTACGGATATGTGGTGATTACAAAATTACTTTAAACCCGGCATTGGTTGTGGACGAGTACCCACTACCCACCATCGAGGAGCTTTTTAGAAAAATGGCAGGCGGAGTAAAATTTTCGAAAATTGATTTGACTAAGGCTTACCTGCAGCTAGAAATCCATCCCGAGGACAGGCACCTATTAACCCTCAACACCCATAAGGGCCTCTATCGACCCACACGTATGATGTATGGCATAGCAAGTGCTCCCGCTAAATGGCAACGCCTTATGGAACAGGTACTAGGTGACATTCCAGGTGTCTCGGTATTCCTAGATGATATCAAAATCACAGCTCCTGATGACGCGACCCATATTAACCGATTAGAAGAAGTATTTCTACGTTTATCAAAATATAACATGCGCATAAATGGGGATAAATCAGAATTTATGAAGGATGCCATTGAATATTGTGGTTATATGATAAACAAGGAAGGCATACATCGAATTAAAAGTAAAGTCGAAGCAATTCAAAATATGAAACAACCACAGAATAAAGATGAAGTACGAGCTTTTCTAGGACTTATTAATTATTACGGCAGATTCATTAAAAATTTAAGCGACATTGTATACCCGCTAAATCGGTTAATGCAAAATGATGCGAAATTCGATTTCGATGCAAAATGCAAAAAAGCTTTTGTGGAAATTAAAAGACAAATGCAAACTGACACGGTGTTAACACATTTTGACCCAAAATTACCCCTGGTTCTCGCTGTTAATGCAAGCCCTACGGGCGTTGGTGCGGTCTTTAGCCACTTGTATAGCGATGGGAATGAACGGCCTATACAATTTGCGTCACAGACGCTTAGTAAGGTGCAACAACGGTACTCACAAATTGATCGGGAGGCGTATGCGATCATTTACGGTGTTCGTAAGTTTTACAATTACATTTACGGTAAAAAATTTACTTTAATTACAGATAACAAAGCGGTATCACAAATTTTTTCACCTAACAATGGACTACCTGTGCATTCAGCCACTAGAATGCAGCACTATGCGTTGTTTTTAGAACAATTCGATTATGTGATCAAATTTAAGAAGTCTAAAGAAAATGCTAATGCCGATGCGCTGTCTCGCCTACCCAACACTGACACATATAATTTTGTTGAAGAAGTGTATGTCATTGAAGAAGAAATGATTGATAACTTGCCCGTAACGTTCCAGGAACTTGTTAAACAAACACAATTGGATAACGATGTTCGAAAATTGATTAAATGTTTAGAATATATTCGTGATAGTGAACCCAAAGACCGTTTTGGTATTGCTCAGAAGGAATTCAGCCTACATGGTGGATGCCTGTTGCGGGGTATACGCAAGAAAATATTAGATGAGCTACATTCCGCACATTTTGGTATATCGCGCATGAAGAGTTTAGCCAGAGCTTATGTGTGGTGGAACCAAATGGATAAGGATATTGAGAATTTAGTATCCAAATGTGCACTATGCCAAGCTACAAGACCAGAGCCTAAAAGAGTAACGCCAAGCCATTGCTGGACAAGACCCAACAAGCCATTCGAACGAGTACACGCTGATTATGCAGGACCATTGATGGGAAAATATTTATTTATAGTGGTGGATGCTTTTTCAAAATGGCCAGAGGTCCATATTGTTCCCAACATGACCACGGACACAACGATACAGAAGTGCCGCGAAATATTTGCACAATTTGGCATTCCCAATTTAAGGCATGTGAATTTCAAAATTTTCTTAAAATAAACGGCATTATACATAAACACGGAGCACCATACCATCCTGCAACTAATGGTCAAGCCGAAAGATATGTGCAGACCATAAAAGATAAATTGTTAGCTTCACAATGTACTTCAAATACCATGAGTGCAGAATTAGTCAAAATTTTACTAGCGTATAGACGCGCACTTCATCCCGCAACGGGTAAATCACCAGCAATGTTGATGCTAGGCCGGCAAATTCAATCACGCCTTGACCTAATCTTACCCAGCAATGATGTTAGCAAAAATGTTCGTTGCATCACAAACAACAAATTCTCAGTAGGAGGCCGAGTATCTGCACGAGATTATATATCTAAAAACAAATGGCGATTTGGAGTGGTGGAAAAAAAGATGGTCGCAGATGGAAAAGACACACAGATCAAATACGAAAAGTAGATGTAAGACCAAACACCTCACCAAGTGAACAAGCTGACCTAGACCCACGTATAGAAGCATCTAATGAAGTATTAACCTATGGTATACCTCAGTAAATTCTCCAAGAACAATCAGAAATAACAACATCAAATAATAACGCAAATAACGATATCGCAGGCAAAGAGGAAGTCAGCCCGCAGCCAGATCCCAGTCTGCACTTGAAAGCTTTCAAGTTCGCTTAGGTTGCTTCGAAAGGTTCGCCAGCGTGAGTCAAATTCTGAAGGAACAGCCTCGTCCCATGAGAGATTCAAGGTCCATAATTCCTGGATAAACATTTTTGCTCTGGCAACTACTGGCGACAGTATTCCTAGTGGATCAAAGATTCGGGCCAAGTCTGATGTGACTGTTCTTTTAGTCACGGCTTTAACTGTTTGAATGTTGACCTTGATCTTAAGTAGGTCATCTTTAGGTACCCATACCAATCCCAGTGTTTTAGTGTAATCAGTTTCGTCTGAGAAGTCAAGACTGACTTCTTGGTCATAACTGGGAATGTTGCGGAGCAGCTGGGCATTATTAGCGCACCATTTTCGTAGATGGAATCCGTACTTGGCCAGGACGTCTTGCAGCTGGCGCTGAGTTTCTAGGGCTGTATTCAGGCTATCCGCTCCACCCAGCCCGTCATCGACATAAAAGTTCTTTTCCAAAAAACTGACTGCCAAAGGAGCTTGCATCTTATTACCCTGGATTATTTCCTTCAAACATTTGATCGCCAGATATGGTGCTGGTCTAGTACCATAGGTAACGGTATTTAACTGGAAATAACTAATAGGCTCAGAGGCATTATTTCGCCAGAGGATTACCTGGTACTGTCGGTCCTTTGGGTGGATATAGATTTAGCGGAAATCGCAATAGAACCGTAAATAGATCATTTTGTAGTGGTGGTCCAGTGTGGAGAATATCATTTAAGGATTTTCCTGAGGGCGTTTTTGCTGACGCATCGAAAACTACTCTGAGTTTACTTGTACTACTTTCGGGTCGCAAAACGCAGTGGTGAGGAATAAAGTATGTATGCCCCTTTACATCGTCTATATTGATTTTCGACATGTGCCCCATTGTTTCGTATTCTTTCATAAATAGCGCATATTGTTCCTTCAATGAAGCGTCTTTTGATAATCGACGTTCTAGTGCGAGGAACCGGTTGAATGCGATACTATGTGAGGACCCTAATAAAGATGGTTCAGCACAAAATGGCAGTCGTGCTATGAATCGACCTTTAGGTCACGTGTGGTATGCTGATTGAAATATGCTTCGCACTGTGCATCGAAAGGTGATAAATTTTGCTCTCTAGCTTCAACCTCCTGGAGTTTCTAAAATCGCTCAATAGCTGTATTCATTTTATCCTCTTCTGTTAAGACTCCGCAGATTCCTGATGAGAGCCTTTCCCGATACGATCCATCCAAAGGCTGTATTTTGTAGCAGTGGAAGGTCCTTGCCTAATTTAAGTTGTCCGATCTTGAGTAGTTGATGATAATATTCCGCCCCTAACAAAATATCGATTTTTTTCTGGACGGTTGAAGGTTGGGTCCGCTAATGATACGTTGCTAGGAATTGACCACCTGTCGATTGTAAGCGATTGAGCGGGTTGAGGGGAAATAATTTGCGGCAATGCGAATGCTTCAAGCTGTATTGAAAAATTGTTGAGCCGAGATTGTGGCGTAATGTTGACTCTGTGTTGAAGCTTGGTACGGTTTTTTCCAATACCGTTGATTGAAACAGAAGTAGTCCGTGCTGGGAGTCCAAGCCGGTTGACTAATCGTTCTGTGATCAAATTGACTTGTGATCCTGAATCAAGGATTGCCTTGCATTCAGTTTCCAGACCATTAGCCTTAACCTTTACCAACACTGTTCCCAGTTGAACATATGGTCTTTTGTTAGTGTAACTTCCCGCCATGCTTTCAGCTTCTGTTGGTGTGCTGACTAGAGATGTCGCGTGTTGCGTGTTATTCGTTGTAACTGCTTCATTGGCTGACTCTGTTTCCCCCTTTGATTTGTTACGCTTTCTGGACATTGAATTCTTTTGCGGGGCTTGTTCCAAGTGTACCAGGGTGTTGTGCATTTTCCACATTTCTGGCAGCGGCCTGAAATTGTGCACTGTTTGCTCAAATGATTGTGACTAAAACAATTAACACACAGTTTATGTTTCTGTATCAAGTTTAGTCTGTTTACAGGGCTTAGCTGGATGAATTCCCTGCATCTATACAATGGGTGATATTCTTGCTTGCAAACTCGGCATCGTTGGTTCTCATTGCGGGGATGTGCCGTAAGCGTGCATGTTTTGCTAGCAGGAGCAAATGTTTTATCTTTGTGTCCTATTGCCTCCAGAGTGTGGAAGTAGTTCTCCAGAAAGGTAAGAAATTGGCTGACTGGTTGCATTTCCTTTGGGTTGGTTATCGATTGCTCATATCGAGTGTATACAGTTTTGTCCAACTTTTTTACCAGAAGGTGGAGTAGAAGTGGATCCCATGTCGAGATTTCGAGCACTATATTAGAAAGAGCTGCCTGACATTCTCTCGTTGTATTGTGCAATCGCTTAACGGCCATTAACGTCGATGCACCGGATTGTTGGTCTAACAATTTTTGAACCGCTGTTGCCACTATTAGTCGTTTAGTATCATACCGATCCTGTAGTAACTGCCAAGCTGTAGTTTGGTGAAGGTGGCCTTTTTAACATCGTAATAAGGCCCACACTGACCTGACTGCAACTGAAGGCCTTCTAGCTGTCTATCCAGAGATGCCATATTAAGGCTGATTAAACCATCGTGGCCACTTGTAGTTTGAGGTTTCGTGGATGGGGGTTGTTAATGATTTCGGACTGGTCGCCCCCTTTTGGCGATGGATCAATAGAGTTTTTGGCGATTGCTCCCTTACCCTGGTAAGTGTGCTCGCGTTCCATCAGCGCTATATATTTGGATGCCATTGACTGGATTTGACTATAGCGGTATGCAGTGAAGTATTCATCTTCCATATCAATATCCTTTAGAGTCCAATCGTTCTTTGTAGTACACTGGGGTTTTGCGGCTAGCTGGGTCCTTGGTAAAGTTGCGGATGATGGTGGCGATACGCTCGCCGGTCTCCTTCAGTTGGTGAAGAAGCTGCTTTGCGGTTTCCATATTGCTTTGTTGATGCCCTTTAGAGGTTAATTGAGAGTTGGAGTAAGCTGCTTGTTGGTTGTGATGCAACGTTGGGGTTTATTATCCTAGTAGTTCACCAGGATAATTCAAGCGATTATTTTCGGTTCAATTGTTCAAGTGGTACACAAGAACAATGTAAACTGACTTGTTGTGAAAATGAAATTCAGCGATGTTTGCTGGATGAATGACAATCGTTCAATCACAAATTTTATTAAAACCTTATAGTATTTAAAGAAGAAAATTACAAATACATATAATAAAGAAATACAAATAGAAATACAATACAAAAAAAAGTAAAAATTTTAATATTTAGCAGGCCGGAAACCGTTCATTCTTCTGCTGCACTAATTATTTTCCCACCGTTAGCAGAGAACAGATATTGGATTTCATAACTGTCTGGCTGGTGAATTAAATAAGCAAATTATTTTCTCACCGACAGTAAAGCCCAAACAGATATTAAATTTCTCCAACGTCTGGCTAGTTATTTGATTTAGTACGTGTAAATAAATATTTTGTTTTAATTTAGCTATGAATTATGCAAACGCGGTAATTCTCACGCCTAAATGAGAACGTAAAAAATAAGAACGTAAAAAAGAAGTACGGATTATGTTCAAGTATTATTAATTCTATTGAGAGTTGTTTTTATTTTTTAATAAAAAATAAACAAAACTCAAAGCAATTAACAGGTACAACGAAGGCATTTTGGGTGCTACCGCATATACGAAAGTTGACAATACTCCCGACTTAGATGTACATAATTCTTTAACAGGCAAATTTAATAATAGAATTTTATATAATAGTATTTTATTTTTCTACTGATTTCTTCACGTTGTATACTTATGATTATTAAATGCTGAAATCGTTCAAACTACCAATAAGCGAAAGAAGAAATTGAATAAAACAACAACATTAGTTCTACATTTACAAAAGTATTTTCACTATATATATATATATATATATATATATATATATATATATATATATATATATATATATGTTGGCATCGCTGTTTACGAATGTCAAGATGGGAAAAAATGAAAAATGACTTCATAAGAGTATTAGCGGTGGAACACAACTGATGTGAATTTTATTAAATTGAATTTTATTGTATGTGCTTACATTGAATAAATGAATAATTAATTGTTGAATTAAGGTTATGTTGTTTTCGTCAAACACAACATAATTGTGGCGACGAGGATTTTACGAATTAAGAAGTTCACGTACATAAGAAATTAGTTGTGAATTTTCCCCACGTGTATATTTTAAATACATCCACCGTCTCTTTTCAAAAAAAAAAATTGTTTTCCGTATAACTTACGAAAAAGAATCCGATTTTTTTTCTCTCAATATGACTGAAAAATGCATGGAAACGTTAACCAAGCTCCTTCAAAATCATGACGCAATACTGCAGCAACTTTTGCAGAAAAACGAGGTAAAAAACATAACCTCAAACACGGCATTTGATCTCTCAAATCAGATCGCTGAATTTTGCTACGATGCAGAGTCCGGAGTATTTTTTGAATCATGGTACAAGAGGTATGAACAGCTTTTTAAAGAAGATGGCAAAGATCTCGACGACCCCACTAAAGTTAGACTCCTTCTACGTAAAATCCACACATCAAACTATGAGAAATACTCTAACCTAATTTTGCCAAAGATGACAAACGAATTCACGTTCGATGAAACTGTGCAAAAACTTACAGATTTGTTTGGGCCGAAAAAATCATTGTTTCATCGACGGTACGAGTGCCTCCAGATGGAGAAAAGTGACGTGGAAGAATTCACCACGTACGGCAGCAAAGTTAACAAACTATGTGAAAGTTTCGAGCTGTCAAAAATTTCAGCAGATGAGTTTAAGAGTTTGATTTTTATACTTGGATTGAGGTCATCGCGTGATAAAGAAATTCGAACGCGCCTTTTGTCTAAACTAAATGACGGCACACTCAAAGGAATCGATAAGCTTATAGCCGAATGTCAAATGGTCATAAATTTAAAATCAGACGCCAACCTAATTGAAAATCCCAGGGAATCAAAAGTATCCATCAATTCCGTAAAACAGACGCGAGTAAAAAAGGTTCCAACACACATACACCAAGGCCAAGCAGGAAACGTTAAATTAGCTGAAAAATCGTCTAACACACCGCGCACACCATGTTGGGCATGCGGCGGAATGCACTACATGAAGGACTGCTACTACAAAGGTCACAGGTGCAAACAGTGTACACGGATTGGACACAAGGAAGGATATTCTGGCTGCTTTCCAAACAAACAGCCAAGCAAGATAAGTACCTCCTTTAAATCAAATCGTGATAAGACTTTTGTTAAGGAAATTTCTGTTAACAGTTATGCGGCATGGAAACAAAACGCAAATTTATTACGGTGCAAATAAATGGTGTGGATGCTACTCTACAGATCGACTGCGGTTCAGACATCACAATCATATCGAAGTCGATGTGGGAACATGTTGGCAGTCCAAAATTATTAAAACCAACATCCACGGCACATAATGCGGACAAGCGTCGTCTCAACATAAATGGACAATTTACTTGCGATATTACTTTAAATAATGTTATAAAAAGTGGAGTATGTTATGTGGCTGATGATATAAACCTTCTGGGTATAGACTTCATAGAAAAATTTAATCTATGGGACGTTCCTCTACGGGAAGTTTGCAACAACATCACTAAAGACCACATAACAACACATCCAGTTGTATCACGATTCCACGAATTGTTTAAAGGCAATTTGGGGCTGTGTACCAAAACGAAAGTGAAACTTCATCTCAAGGAGGGAGCAAAACCAGTCTTTAAACCAAAGCGACCAGTCGCTTATGCAGTCCTGCCACTGGTAGATGAAGAGTTACAGAGGTTGCAAAAGCTAGGAATTATATCCCCAGTTGAATATTCCGACTGGGCTGCACCCATCGTCGTTATCAAAAAAAGGAAGGTAACGTTAGAATCTGTGCAGATTACTCTACAGGCCTAAATGAGGCGCTCCAACCGAATCAATTCCCGCTACCACTGCCAGAAGCAATCTTTACAAAAATCGGAAATGGTAAGATTTTCAGCCATATTGACCTTTCCGATGCTTTTCTACAAGTCGAGATCGAAGAAGATTCGCGCAAAATTCTCACCATCAATACGCACCGAGGACTTTTTACGTTCAATCGGTTGCCGCCAGGCATAAAATCAGCTCCGGGAGCATTTCAACAAATTATGTCATCAATGGTCGATGATATAGATGGTGTCGCTACATACATGGACGACATCATTGTCTCAGGCTCTAGTAGAGCAAATCACGATGCAAATCTAACGCGTGTTCTTGAGAGAATAAGAGATTTCGGGTTTAAGCTTAAAATTGAAAAATGTACATTTGGCATGCGGTCCGTGCGATATCTAGGCCAAGTTATTGACAAAGATGGTCCTGGACCCGACCCTGGCAAGGTTGAGGCCATAACAAACATGCCACCACCATCCGATCTGGCGACCCTACAGTCATACCTGGGCGCTATAAACTATTATGGCAAGTACGTCAAAAAAATGCATGACCTACGCAGGCCATTGGATGCACTCCTCCGGAAAAATGCTCCGTGGAACTGAACAGCAGAGTGTCAGCGTTCTTTTAACAAGTTCAAGGAGATCCTCAAGTCTGATCTCCTCCTCACGCACTTTGATCCGGATGCGGAAATCGTCGTAGCTGCAGACGCATCCAATGCGGGCATCGGAGCATGCCTATACCACAGGTACGGCAACAATTCCATGAAAACTATCAGTCACGCTTCCAGATCCCTGTGAAAGGCCGAGCAGGGCTACAGTCAGATAGAAAAAGAAGCGCTCGCCTTAGTATTCGCGGTTACCAAATTTCATAAATACATTTTTGGCCGCAGATTCACCCTGCAAACCGATCACAAGCCGCTGTTATCGATTTTTGGTTTCAAAAAAGGCATTCCAGTGTATACAGCAAATCGATTGCAGAGATGGGCACTTACTCTTAAATTGTATGATTTCAATATTGAATACGTATCAACGACTAACTTCGGCTACGCTGATGTACTTTCACGCTTAATAGACGAGCACATCAAACCAGATGAAGAATTAGTCATCGCTTCAATTCATGCGGAAAATGATATTGCTCGAGTACAAGATGACATCCTGCGTAAATTACCAGTAACACATAACATGGTTCAGAAAGCCACACAACAATCAGATTTTTTGCAAAAAATTATACAATATGTTCAAAGCGGATGGCCTGCTGCTTCACAAATTGTCGATTCTGACGCCAGCAGTTTCTACAAACGTAGATCTGGTCTTTACGTCTTAAACGACTGCTTAATGTATGGAGAACGTCTAGTCATACCACGTAAGTACAGAATCCGTATATTGCAACAGCTTCACAAAGGGCATCAAGGGATGCAAAGAATGAAATCAATCGCAAGAGGCTATGTTTTTTGGCCTGGTATAGACACGCATATCGAGGATTTAGTAAAAATTGCGATAAGTGCGCCAGTGTTGCTAAATCACCCTCCAAAACGTTACTCGAATCATGGAAAATGCCTGATGGGCCATGGAAACGTATACACGTTGATTATGCTGGTCCAATTGAAGGCACCTACTTCCTTGTGGTTATAGATGCATATTCAAAATGGCCAGAAATCATCGCAACTACCTCAACCACAGCTAGCAAAACAACTCAATTGCTAGAAAACGTTTTCGCCAGATTTGGTCTTCCGCAAACTTTAGTCTCGGACAACGGCACTCAATTCACTTCAGCCCATTTCAAGATGTTTTGTGAGCGTAATGGGGTCAACCATGTCCGAACGGCTCCTTATCACCCACAGTCAAACGGACAGGCTGAAAGGTTTGTGGACACGCTTAAACCTTCTCTTCAGAAAAATCAGGGGGAAGGAGGTATACAGGACGCGCTTCAAGTGTTCTTGTCTACTTACCGTACTACACCAAACCCGTGCACGCCCATGCAAAAGTGTCCAGCAGAGTTTATATTAGGGTATAAAATAAGAACGCCACTAGACTTACTTAAGCCAAACAACGCTCAGTGCGACAACTCATATGATAACCGTCAGCAAACCCAAAATAATCAGTTTAACGCATATCATAAAGCTAAACTTCGTCAATTTTCAGTTGGAGATACCGTTGATGTAAAGGTCTATCACAACAACAACTATAAATGGTCAACTGGTTCAGTCAAGGCGCGGATAAGCAAGGTAATGTACCGTGTTTTATTACATGGCGCCAGTAAGACTGTCAGATCTCACGCAAACCAAATGCGATGGCGCCCTGGGCAATCGGCTGTTGAAGGGTCAGGTGCTAAACTGCCTTTAGACATTTTATGCGATGATGTAAATCAACAAGTGCAACGGCAACTGCAACCAACGCAACTAGCGCATGACGATCAAGAGTGCATGGATAGTATGCCAACGACAAGTCGAAGACCGGTCAGAACCCGAAGACCACCCCCTAGGTTCAAGGACTTTGTTTTCTGATGGGGGGAGGTGTTGGCATCACTGTTTACGAATGTCAAGATGGGAAAAAATGAAAAATTACTTCATAAGAGTATTAGCGGTGGAACACAACTGATGTGAATTGAATAAATGAATAATTAATTGTTGAATTAAGGTTATGTTGTTTCCGTCAAACACAACAATATATATATATATATATATATATATATATATATATATATATATATATATATATATATATATATATACTTACTTATATACACATATTAAATTATTAAAATAACTAACTTCTATTAATAATTTTAAATAGAAAAATAATAAATTTTCCTACTGTTATGTAGTTTGATACCTACAACATACTAGCCAATGGGAACAGACTTTTGTGACGTCAGAGTTCCTACATGCGTAGGAATGTTTCTTTATGTCTGCGTGATGGCGTAATTTTTAGTTTGATTATTCTTACTAATAACTAAGAAAACAAATATACAGCATTGCTAGAATGAGGTAGTTAATGTGAAATAATACATGATAATAGTTTGACATGGATTGCTCCTGTCCTTTTAAATCGCTATTTTCGTCTAGACTTGCAATTTTTTACAACAATTCTTGGCTGTTTTAAGTTGAGAGAGGTAAGAAGCTTGGGGAAGGTACAAAGTATCATGTTCTCTGCAATTTTCTTTTGCTTTGCAATTCTCACTATTCAACTTGATGTTTGGTATTGTTGTATTTGAGTTTTATTTTATTCATTTTCATTGTTGGCGTTTTAAACAAAAGAAAAGTGAAGAAAAGAGAAAGGAAGGCATAAGAAATACAAAAATTGCAATACTAGAGTTTTTCTAATGTGGACATTAAAGCAATTTCAAAGCAGAATTTTAAAAAATCGCACGCAACAAAATTGCAAATCTAAACGGGAACTAAAGGTGAATTCACCCATTCGTTCGGAACGAAATTTTTGTTGTGAGACAATTTTAGTTTACTGAGAGTTTGCTCACAAAAGATTCACCCACATCTAACAAATGTTCTGGTGAAACATGGAACAACTCTGTAAATGATGTGTGTTACTTTTACAAGCAGGCAGCACATTGGCAGATGATTGCAATTTGCTGTGTTCTAAATTAAAAACATTTTTATAAAATAAAAAATATACAAATGAATAAAAGTCGAGTGCATGTTCTAATAGCTATTGAGTTAAATAAATATAAAAAAATTTACAAATATACTCTGTATATTATTATAAATATATATATATATATATATATATATATATATATATATATATATATATATATATATATATATATATATATATATATATATGTAAAGTTATTTTATTTTTTGAATCTAAAGTTATTTTATTTTTTAAATCTAAAGTTATTTTATTTTTTAAATCTAAAGTTATTTTATTTTTTTAAATCTAATAGTAATGTTTACTCAAAATATAGTTCAATCCAGGTATTTAATTTTTAATGATAATGATATAGAGTAAGACTTCTTTTTTAACTGAATAACTTAAGATTTCTTTTTCAACTGCACAACTTATGATTTCTTTGTCAACTGCACAACTTAAGATTTCTTTTTCAACTGCACATCTAAAGGTTTCTTTTTCAACTTCTTCTTTTGCAGAGCTGCCATACTACTTTCGACCAGTGTTGTCATCTTACATTCGGCCATCCTGATAATCATCTGTCCCAGATGACAGTACAGAGTCAGTATCGTCGTTTATTATCCATGGCTTCATATGATCAGAACTAGTTGATGTTTTGTTCGGACCTTCAATATCAGCTGCTTTGACGACTTCGTATCTGTTGTTGTGTTTCACCTTTTCCACTCTGTAAGGTCCCATAAATTCACCTGCAAGTTTCTTCCCTGGTACAAACTGCGTTCTTTTAACAGCGACTAAATCACCAACTTGGTAAAGATTTGAAATTTTACGTTTTTTATCAAAATCTCTTTTGTATTGTTGTTGAGCTTTTAATATTTGTGCCTTAGCTTCATTTCGAATTTCTTGACGATCGTTATCAAATTGCTGAATAAATTCATCTTCTAATATATTTAACATATTATCATTTAAGTTAGTTTTCATTTTTACTCCAAATAGCAATTGAAACGGGGAAGTTTTTGTAGAACTGTGTATACAACTGTTGATTGCTACTTGTACTTGGCCCACATATTTATACCATTTTGACGAATCATCTGACGAAAGTTTTGAAATAATTGAAATGATAGAACGATTGACTCTTTCTATCTGTCCATTTCCACGTGGCACACCTGTAGTTGTCAGTACATGTTCGACTCCACTTTGTTTACAAAAATCTTCAAAAAGCTGCGAAGTAAAGGCGGAACCTCTATCACTTATGATACGACTTGGCAAACCAAACACTTCAGACCATATTTTAAGACTTCTTAGTATTTCTTCTGCGTTTGTTGTCTTAGTTGGAAAAAGCCATACATATTTTGAAAATCCATCCACCATGGCAAAAATGTATTTGTACTGTTTACTCGTTGAGTCCATAGGACCTAAATGATCTATATGTAAAGTATGTAATGGTACACTCCCCTTTTCGATACAATTCAACAGGCCTTCTTTCTTTCCAAGTTTTTTATTGTGTATGATTACGGTGACCATCCGTTCACTATTATAGTGGACAGTACACTATTTGAGCCTCTTGTACATTATTTTTTTCATGTACACTATTTGTACATTTTTTTGTCAATTGCCCCATTTTTTAAAACATATTTTCTCTCATGTGTTCACTTTTGTCCACTTTTCTGTTCTATTTATTATTCTTGGTCATTAATAAATATTCTTTGCAACTCTACGTTTCATTCTCATTTATTATGAAAAATAATCTGGCCACTATGTACTTATGTAAGTTATGAGAACAGACGAGAATTTGTCAGTTCTTCGGCTGTTCATACACATGCATACATACATATATACGCATATTTTTGTTTGTTTTTTCATCCAGTTTGAATAACTGTTAAAAAAACTGTGACAAACAGTTTACTTTCAAGTTTATTTCGATATACATATGTACATAAGTATTTGAGTTGAGGTAAATTATTGTGTGTATATAAACTACTGTTTTTCTTTTTAATATAACAAAAATGGTTTTTATATGAAATCTAGAAATGCCTCCACGACGAAAATGTATATTCAACAAAGATCTGCAAAAGGAGTATCCATTCATTAAAACGGGGAATACAGAGAGCGATGTAAGGTGTACAACTTGCACAGCTAGCTTTTCAATAGCCTGTGGTGGTCGCCACAATATCCAACAGCACATTTATACCAACAAACACAAAAAGGCAGTAATTGAAAAAAGTTCCAATAAAAAAGTAACCATATTCGGTAGAGCGACTGACTTTCAATCCAATGAAAAGCAATTGGCTCTTGCAGAAGGGATTTGGACATATCATTCTGTTCTACACAGTTTTTCCTTTCGTTCAAACGATTGTACTTCCAAACTGATTAAATCTTGCTTTGAAAGTAAATATTCCTGTGCTAGAACAAAATGTGGAGCAATCGCTTGTAAAGTTTTTGCACCTCTTTCAATGGAATTATTAAAAGAAGATCTGAAGCGCTCCCAAAACATATCGGTATATTTAGACTGTTCCAATCATGGATCCATTAAGCTCTGTCCAGTATTAGTGAGATATTTCTTACCTGACAGAGGAACTTTGGTGAAAGTACTTAAAATTAATGAATTAAATGGTGAAACTTCTGACATAATTTTAAATAGTCTACAAAATACGTTAAGTATGTTTGACATTACCAGTAAAATTTTAGCTTTTTGTGGAGATAACACTAATTGTAACTTCGGTGGTGCGGCAAAAAAAGGCAAAAACAATGTTTTTTATAAAATGCAAAAGTTTCTAGGAAAGAAATTAATTGGTGTCAATTGTGTTGCCCATATTTTGAATAATTGTATCCAAACTGCGGCAGAATCCCTACCAATAGATATTGAGGTAATTATAGTAAAACTATATTCATTCTTTTATATTTATACAGTTAGGGTAGAAAAGTTTAAAAAAATTTGTGATAGTGTTGACGTAGAATATAAAAAACTATTAGGCCATAGTAAAACACGTTGGCTAACACTAATGCCAGCTTTAGGAAGAATATTGGAATTATTTGTACCTTTAAAAGAGTACTATCTTGAACAAGAAAAATGCCCAACAGTATTGTTTAATTTCTTTAATGATCCCTGTGCTATTTTTTGGTTACTTTTCATACACAGTCAAGCTTGTGTCTTTCATAAATATATTCTTCGTTTAGAAACACAATACATTTCGATGCCTGAAGCAGCAGAAATTCTAAAAGATTTAAAACTGAAATTAATAGAACGAAATAATGAAGTATTTCTACCATTAGCTGTTCAAAATGCTATTTCAGATCTAGAGTCGGAGGGATTTGATGTTAACATTTTGAAAGAAAAAATAAAACATTTTTACGGAACTTGTATTGACTATTTGAACCAATGGGATGAATCATTTAGAGAAATTGAGGGATTTGCTTGGGTACTTTTAAAAACAGTTCCATCTTGGCAGCAAGTAGAAAAATCGTTGGCTAAAGTAGAAGAAATTCGAAATGATATAAATATAAATAATAACGACGTCTTTGATGAATTTACTTCCGTAAAAAGTTATGCAAACGTGGACAAAATAGAAATATGGAAAAAATCCGAAATAGATCCTGATAAAAAGTGGGTTGAAGTTTTTAAATTCTTCGACAACGAAAATATTCCTTATAAAAATATTTTAAAATTAGTGGATTTTGCATTTTCTTTGCCTGCATCAAATGCACCAACTGAAAGGGTTTTTTCTATATCTAATAATATATGGACTTCGGAAAAATCTCAAATGAAATTGGAAACACTAGAATCTCTCTTAATTATAAAATGCAATTTTGAAATGGATTGCACTGAATTTAAATCATTTCTAACGAATAGAGCTGATGTTTTGCAAAAAATACATTCTGTAGAGAAATATCAAAAATAAAGTACATATGTATGTATATTTTTACATTCGTTCGTATGTGTGTATGTATTTTTAGTTTAGTTCCCTTTTTTATGTATGTTTATGGCAATGAATTTTATGTTATGTTTTTAATAAAATAGATACAATCTATAAAAATGTGTACACTATTTCTTTATGGGTTTAATGGTCACCGTATGTATGATACATCTTATGCAGCTACCTAACACTTGTGCTACTTTTCTTTCAAGGTATGGAATGTAAAACTGTTGCTGTATGGTATGCATTGTTTTTTGAATAGAAAAATGACCACTTTCATGCGACGTTCTTATTACTTTTTTTTCTAATACTTTTGGAATTACGAGTAGATCATTTCCATTGACGCTTTTATATAATAAATTACCTTTTATTTTGTAATCTTCATATTTATGTGTCTTCAACACTGTAGTTATTGCTTTTATCTGTTCATCTGTTTGTTGGTGCTTTCATAATCTAGCTGTAAGTTCTGATGAAACAATAAACACATTGACGGGATATCTACTTAACGCATCTACATGTTTCATGCGATCGGCTGGTCTGTGTTCTACTGTATAACTGAAGTCCTGTAGATACATTATCCACTGTGCTACGTCTCTCGGAAGGTCGACTTTATTCACCGTTTGTTTAAAAGCTGCACAATCTGTCACAAGTTTGCATTCCATACCCAATATGTAATGTCTAAATTTTTTGAAGGCTAAGTAAGCTGCTTTCACCTCAAGAATGTAACTATGTCAACGACTTTCATGTTCTGATGCTTTTTTGCTCCAAAAATACACAGGATGTAACTTTCCTTCGAATTTTTGCAATAATGTTGCACCAAAACCAAATTTCGATGCATCCGTGTGAAGCTCGGTTTCAGCCTCTCGACAGAAAATATGTAAAGTTGGTGCTCCTGAAAGAGCCTCTTTTAGCAGTCGTATTGCATTTAATTCTTTTTCTTTAATTTCAAATTTGACATCTTTTTTAAGTAGATTTGTTAGTGGACTTGCGATTAGCGCGTACTTGTATATAAATTTTCTAAAATAGCCAGTAAGTCCTAGGAATGCTTGTACGTCTTTGATGTTTTTTGGGATTGGAAAATTCATTACTGCTTTGGTTTTAATTTCGCTTGGTGCAATCGAACCATTTTAAACCATATAGCCCAAAAATTCAATCCTGGTCTTTATGAAACTACATTTTGACCATTTAAATCTTAAATCATATTGTTCTGCTGTTCTTAAAACTTCCTTCAGTTTATTTATGCATTCTTCAGCACTTGAACCATATATTACGATGTCATCAACGTACATTTCCATAATTTCGGCATTTACAAGATCTTGAAATATGTAATTAACATACCTGATAAAGTTCGCTGGTGAATTGCAAAACCCAAAAGGTGCTCGATTGAATTCAAAAAGACCTTGTTTGGTCACAAAAGCGGTGTATTTTTTACTTTCTTCTTCTATTGGTACATGAAAAAAACCATTTTCCAAGTCCATTGTTATGAAATATTTCGCACTCTGGAGTTTTAACAAGACATCATCGATTATAGGCACAGGAAAACAATCTTTTAACACCATTTTATTCAGCTGCCGAAAATCTATACACACGCGAAAATTCCCGCATTTCTTCTTAACGACAACCACCCGGCTTGCAACATCCGAGAACGATTTTCTTATTATTTTATTTTTGAGCCATTCTTCAACTTGTGAATTCACAACCTTTTCTTCTGGTAACGATAATCTTGTAGGAGCATGTCGAAACGGTTTAATTAAGTCAATTGGGATAATTCTCATTATTACCGGTGATTTTTTACAATTTTCTGTTGGATTATAATTTAAAACGCAGCTCTCTATTTCTTTTTTATATTTAGGATTAACGTCCAATTCCAGCATATTTATATTGAAAACATTAAACTCATTTGTGTTTTCATGATCACTATTTTCAAATTTAAAGTCATTTTTGTTTATTGCTGTTTTAAAATTTTTAATAAAGTCATAACAAATTAACACCTCAAATTTCATTGCTTGATTCGGTATTGTTAAGAAGACTTGTTCTGCTTCAACACTATCTACTTTTACATGGCATTGAATACAACCGTATGTTTTTGTCCGTATGTTACATAGTCCAGATAACACCGAATTACAATTTTTCATTTCACAATCATTAAATTTATTTTTATAGAGATCATACTTCATAATCGAAACATCTGATCCAGTGTCTAGAAAACACTTTATTATTTGTCCATTTATATTAAACTTTTTAAATCTTCCTTGGTTCATTATTAAGTTAATTTCGTTGATACTATTATTTTCTTTACAGTTTTTCGCGATGTGTCCAAACTTGTTACACTTGAAGCACTTTGTTTCGACTTTACACTCGTTACGTTTATGGTTTCTCGACCCACAATTGTAGCAATGTATTTTATTGTCATTTGCTTTATGTTCATTTGTCTTATCTATTTTTTTGTTATAAACATAGTTATTTGTATTTACACTATTATCTGCGTTTACTCTTTCATAGATTTCATAATTTACACGCAATTCATTAAAATTTTTCGATGCATATAAGTTTTGTTTGTAAACACTTTTAGCTGGTAAACCGTCAACTATATAACGAATTATAGCGCATTCTTCAATATTGCCAAGAGATGCAATTTTTCGCATGTATAACATGTACTCATGAAATGATTCGCTTTTATTCTTTTTTCTCGAGGACAACATTTTGTGTATTTCACCACTATTGTATTCGCGCTTAAATTCCGATATGAGAGCTTCTTTTAATTGTTCGTAACCACTGATATTTATTGTTTCTAAAAACATTTTCGCGACACCGACAACTCTGTTCCGTGCTTGTACATACATTTGTTTATTATTTAAACCATATGCACTTGCATTGTCTTCAAAACTTTCAAAGCATTTTACAATTGGTATATTTTCACCATCAAAATCATTTATTATTTTTGCAAAAGAATCCACTGTTATATTAACATTATTTTCACTTTCTTTCTTTGATTGTGCTGTCAATAATCTTAATAATTCCGAAACGTCTATATTTGTTGCCATTGTTACTTCTTGTGTTTTCTTTTCGTCTTCGTTTTTATTTTCTACCTTCTTTTCTATTTTAGATCTTTTAGAACTTTTTTCTTCGGAGGTAGACAAAAACACTTTATTACTCACTCAACAATGCACTCAAATATTTTGTTCTTGTATTATTCTCTCTTTCTTTCTGTTGCCCTGGACAACTGTCTAAATGGCATAATCATATAACCGAACACTGTTGTTTTTATAGCATATTCTGGAGTTAATTTTTTTTTTGATTATAACGTTTAGCGGTATTTTTCCAATGAACGTACAGACTGAACAAAATGTAAAGTTATCTTTAAAAAAAATGTAAATGTAAAGTTAATTTCATAAAACTTTTGGTTGATATAAAGTTAATTTTATTATGCACTACTGAAAAACTTGTGCGGTTTAATTTCTGGTTTTACTGACCAACCACAATCTTTCACTTGCGCACTCCGACACACTTCGATTGATTTGGTTTAACGGTTGAGCCCCCAAATGTAAAGTTATTTTATTTTTTGAATCTAAAGTTATTTTATTTTTTAAATCTAAAGTTATTTTATTTTTTAAATCTAAAGTTATTTTATTTTTTTAAATCTAATAGTAATGTTTACTCAAAATATAGTTCAATCCAGGTATTTAATTTTTAATGATAATGATCACAGAATATACACAGAATACCCAACTTTGACGTATAAAAAGGGTCCGAATCATATTTTGCATATTTTGTATAACGTGCATAAAGTTTGTGTGAAGAGATATCTATATAAAAACAAATAGCTTTGCTATCTCTTTTACACAAACTTTATGCACGTTTTCAAAGTTGTCGGGTCTAGGTAGTTTATGATAATGATATAGAGTAAGACTTCTTTTTCAACTGCACAACTTAAGATTTCTTTTTCAACTGCACAACTTAAGATTTCTTTTTCAACTGCACAACTTAAGGTTTCTTTTTCAACTTCTTCTTTTGCAGTGCTGCCATAGCCATACTACTTTCGACCAGTGTAAAAAAAATTTGCCCGGATTGTAGAGGTAAAAATTTTAAATTGTTCGAAATGTAGAAGCGTCCCAACTATTGGAGTGACCGGACTGGCGCATGTCCGAACTGCTGAAGTTACTGTACTCTTAAAGAAACATAGAATGAAAATAAAATTATTCAATACTCTCAAAAAGACAACGAACGAAGATAAAATTATTTGCTTTCTGCTTGATTTGATATACCGTTACATCGTACAACTTTTGAACATGAAACATCTACTTTTAGTTATTATTTTATTTATCATTTAATAAAATAATTTCCATAAATACGAATTATGGAAACCAAAATTGAAAGACCTCGATTTTTTACTTTCCACTTTATTCTTTCTTGTTAGTTTAAATTCACATCAACAAATACAAAGACCTTACAAGCTGGCTTTGATTTTACAATTTTTTAAAAGAGATTATTAATTTTATTCTCTTTTCTTCTTCTAGTTGCGTTATTATACAGCGCGGCTGTTTGCCGGCTATAGGCATATCGACTACGTTGTCTTGGCACCATATGTCGTTAAAACAAAGTATTGCCTGATTTTACAACTAAATGCAATCGTATTATTATAATTATTGTTTAAATAGATTTATATATATGAAATTAGTTTTAATTTCCTTCAAAAAATTTATTTTTCTTCTTCAATAAGATCTAAATGCATTAAGATTTAGTTCAAAAAAGATTGACATATCAAACTTTATTATGTAGGGCAACTTTGTGTTTTCGAACATAAACAAAATTGTTGTATTTTTTAATGTTTTTTTACACAAGTGAGATCTGCCAAAACCAACTTGAAATTTTTGGCAGTTTGAAAAAAATTTTTTGTATTAATATTTCGGTGAAAATTTACCTTTTTTGATGAAGTTGAATAAAAAACTCTTCAAACTAAAAACAAAAGTTGTATTTTTCTTAATAACGTTAGCATTTATAAGAATAAAGTACGATTCGTTTTACTTTCACCCGCCTCAGGTTGCTGCATATACACATTATCCGATAGTTCACTATTGAGGTAAGCCGTGGACACATCCATCTGGTGCAAATGAAGTTGGTACTCGGCTGCAAGGGCAATAACCATTCTTATTGTTTCATTGCGAAATACAGGTGAAAATGTATCAGTATAGTTTATCCCCAGTCTTGTTGAGCCTTCGTAGTGAACAGACGTGTTAGCGGAGTTTTTTTTTACATACTAAACAAACAGAAATACAAACAAAAAAATATTCGTAATACTGATTCGTAATAAGTTCTAATTTTGTTAAATTTGCTTTATTTGCATTAATAATATTTTTCGTATAATCTGAAACAACAAAAACAAAAACCGGAAACAAAGTGACTGAGGAATACTCTGCATGAGTACCTCAAAAACAAACAATTGCGAAGTGAGTTCTAACGGCAGAAATGCCTATTTTACTGTGAGTTCTGATATTCTTAATGCACACAATAAAAATAAAAAATCGGATGATAGTCTTTTTCTAACGGCAAAGCCAATTTTACGCGAGCGATCAACATCGCTTACTCCAATGCCAAGTAGTGATTCGGTAACATTACCATTGCCTAGTTCATCTTTATTTAAGTCAGCTCCATTATCCGCTCCGGGCTCGTATTCATTACTTAACCAAGTTATCACTACAGACAACAGTAGTCAGAAACCTAAGGTTCCTGTATATATCACAGTGGTAAAGCGCGGGCGAAGCCCAAATTCTTCAAAGATCTCACCTGTTCCCAAGATATCCAGGGATATCGACGCCGCCTCAACTAATCGTCAAAACCGTTTTAAAATATTGCAAGATGAGAGCGACAGACCCGATGAATCCTCGAATAAAACCCCAAAACCACCACCAATCTACCTGAGACAAAAAAAATCAAACACTCTTATTAAAAAGCTAATTTCGGTTATTGGTGAAAAGGCATTTCACATTGTCCCAATAAAACGTGGTAATATTGACGAAACAAAGACCCAAATATACGAAGAAAAAGATTTCCGCAAAATGGTTAATGAATTGGAAAAAAATAAAACAAGTTTTTACACATTCCAGCTTAAGAGCGCCAAAGGCTTACAGGTCGTATTGAAGGGCATAGATTCTTACGTTATCCCTGCTGAAATAAATGATGCTCTCACCCTGAAAGGATTCAAGGTAAAAAATGTATCCAACATAATAAACAGGAAGAAGATCCCCCAACCCCTATTTCGCGTTGAACTGGAGCCAAATGATATAATTGAAGAAAAATGAGACCCATCCCATTTATGATTTAAAATATCTATTATACCGGAAAATCACAGTTGCAGAACCACACAAGCGTTCAGGACCCGTACAGTGCCATAATTGTCAAGAATATGGCCACACACAAACTTATTGCAAATTATCTACTGTTTGTGTTGTGTGCGGTGAATTACACGGTACTGCTAGAAGTCGAAAGACTAGAAGGAAAAAAAGTGCAGTAATTGTGGAGGTAATCACACTGCTAACTACAGAGGATGTCCCGTATACTCTTTCGTTAAACAGGCTATGAGTCAAAAGTCTAAAGTAACCCAGTTTAGACAGGAAATACGTACTGCGTTACTTATCCTCCTATGGCCCAACCACTCTCTACACAAGTATCGTATGCTGCCGCTGTGAAGATCAACTCTGTTTCATTGCAAAAAGTGTCACCACCAAATAATGCAACAAATGCTTACCCAAGCTTTAATTTCAGTCGCCTTGAAACTACTATTGATAATCTGGTGCAAACTATAAACAATTTTACAACAAATATGACTAGCATGATGCAAGAAATGCTGCGAATGTAGAACACACTGCTTCTAGCATTAGTTAACAAGCCATGAACATGTTAAAAGTATGTTTCTGGAACGCAAACGGCATTCGCCAACATAAAAACGAACTTGAGCACTTCCTCACGTTAAAAAGTATTGATATAATGTTGGTATCTGAGACTCATTTGACTTCGAGAAGCCTTTTTAAAATGCATGGCTACGCCTTATATGATACAAAGGACCCGAGAGGAAGAGCATGCGGAGGATCAGCAATTCTAATAAAGTCAAGACTCAAGCACTATATTCTTGAGAACATTTGTGAAGACCATCTATAAGCAACGAATATTTGCATCGAAAATTTTTGTTCAAATCTCGTGATATCATCAGTTTACTCCACTCCCAGATTTTCAATCACTGAGGATCAATACGAGGATTTTTACAAAACTCTTGGACCTTGTTTCGTAGCAGCTGGGGACTACAATGCAAAACATACGTTCTGGGGATCGCGTCTTATCACACCTAGAGGTCGAGAATTGTTCAACAAACACAATTTCAAAAATGTTTGGATGTCATTTCGAGCGGGGAGCCCACTTACTGGCTACCAGTCTAGTACACTAGCTACTAGTCTACGAAGACTAAAATAAAAATCTCCACAATAAGGTGGATTGCGATGAATTAAAAATAGAAAAACTTAAGAATAAATTTAAAAATTAATAATATTTCATTGTTTGCTGTTGTAGATAAAATTCACTTTATTTTTTATATATTAAAATTGACAAGAAGTGGTATTATTTTTTTTAAAAATTACAAGTTTTTAAGTATATGTACAGAATTATTTTTTTAACCTTTTAAGACTCAATTAACAAATCGTTTCACAATAAATAAAATATTTTACTCTTTTTATTCCCACAACAGTTAAAAAAACACTTTTTTCCAAATTTCACTTGTCAAACGTTTAAAGTTGGCAGTTCGATATTTTAGGATGGTAATTTTATGACAAACTCAACTAAAAACAGTTGTGTATCGCAAAAACTAAAATGAGTTTGCTTGTGCATAAGTTGGGTTTACTCTTACACGACCAAACTGAGTTGAGTGGAGAACCGCAATAGGGGCAGTAATTTTATAAAATTCCACTCCACAAAATAAAACAAAACAAAATCCTCATTTTTCAAACATATGTTCGCAATTGTGATATATATCTGTTGCCGTTAGTACATTGCATCACCCTTATTAATTTTATTTCCTATCTCATTCTTCACAAAGTGTTAAAAGTCTGATTTGGGCCCTTTTTAAACGTCAAAATTGGGTATTCTGTGTATGTTTTGTGATATTGAAGAAAACTGCTTGTATGTATATACTTGTATGCGTTATATACCACGTTTATACGCACGTCTTATTTGCAAATAAAAAAGAAGAATGTTGCCGTATAACTTTTTTATTGTAACTTATTAACTCACTTAACAAGTCGTGAATAACGACACTATTTGCAAATAAAAAGTAAGACGTTGCCACTTCATGAAAGTTTTTTGTGTGTTACTTACCAAACAATCATATTTTCGTCACATGGCATCGCTAATAATAACATAAGTTCTGTATGCAATTACCGGTATAAACAGCGAATTAGTTATTTGCAAATAGTTCTATTTGCAAATAAGACGTGCGTATAAACGTGGTATATAACGCATACAAGTATATACATACAAGCAGTTTTCTTCAATATCACAAAACATACACAGAATACCCAATTTTGACGTTTAAAAAGGGCCCAAATCAGACTTTTAACACTTTGTGAAGAATGAGATAGAAAATAAAATTAATAAGGGTGATGCAATGTACTAACGGCAACAGATATATATCACAATTGCGAACATATGTTTGAAAAATGAGGATTTTGTTTTGTTTTATTTTGTGGAGTGGAATTTTATAAAATTACTGCCCCTATTGCGGTTCTCCACTCAACTCAGTTTGGTCGTGTAAGAGTAAACCCAACTTATGCACAAGCAAACTCATTTTAGTTATTGCGATACACAACTGTTTTTAGTTGAGTTTGTCATAAAATTACCATCCTAAAATATCGAACTGCCCACTTTAAACGTTTGACAAGTGAAATTTGGAAAAAAGTGTTTTTTTAACTGTTGTGGGAATAAAAAGAGTAAAATATTTTATTTATTGTGAAACGATTTGTTAATTGAGTCTTAAAAGGTTAAAAAAATAATTCTGTACATATACTTAAAAACTTGTAATTTTTAAAAAAATAATACCACTTCTTGTCAATTTTAATATATAAAAAATAAAGTGAATTTTATCTACAACAGCAAACAATGAAATATTATTAATTTTTAAATTTATTCTTAAGTTTTTCTATTTTTAATTCATCGCAATCCACCTTATTGTGGAGATTTTTATTTTAGTCTTCGTAGACTAGTAGCTAGTGTACTAGACTGGTAGCCAGTAAGTGGGCTCCCCGCTCGAAATGACATCCAAACATTTTTGAAATTGTGTTTGTTGAACAATTCTCGACCTCTAGGTGTGATAAGACGCGATCCCCAGAACGTATGTTTTGCATTGTAGTCCCCAGCTGCTACGAAACAAGGTCCAAGAGTTTTGTAAAAATCCTCGTATTGATCCTCAGTGATTGAAAATCTGGGAGTGGAGTAAACTGATGATATCACGAGATTTGAACAAAAATTTTCGATGCAAATATTCGTTGCTTATAGATGGTCTTCACAAATGTTCTCAAGAATATAGTGCTTGAGTCTTGACTTTATTAGAATTGCTGATCCTCCGCATGCTCTTCCTCTCGGGTCCTTTGTATCATATAAGGCGTAGCCATGCATTTTAAAAAGGCTTCTCGAAGTCAAATGAGTCTCAGATACCAACATTATATCAATACTTTTTAACGTGAGGAAGTGCTCAAGTTCGTTTTTATGTTGGCGAATGCCGTTTGCGTTCCAGAAACATACTTTTAACATGTTCATGGCTTGTTAACTAATGCTAGAAGCAGTGTGTTCTACATTCGCAGCATTTCTTGCATCATGCTAGTCATATTTGTTGTAAAATTGTTTATAGTTTGCACCAGATTATCAATAGTAGTTTCAAGGCGACTGAAATTAAAGCTTGGGTTAGCATTTGTTGCATTATTTGGTGGTGACACTTTTTGCAATGAAACAGAGTTGATCTTCACAGCGGCAGCATACGATACTTGTGTAGAGAGTGGTTGGGCCATAGGAGGATAAGTAACGCAGTACGTATTTCCTGTCTAAACTGGGTTACTTTAGACTTTTGACTCATAGCCTGTTTAACGAAAGAGTATACGGGACATCCTCTGTAGTTAGCAGTGTGATTACCTCCACAATTACTGCACTTTTTTTCCTTCTAGTCTTTCGACTTCTAGCAGTACCGTGTAATTCACCGCACACAACACAAACAGTAGATAATTTGCAATAAGTTTGTGTGTGGCCATATTCTTGACAATTATGGCACTGTACGGGTCCTGAACGCTTGTGTGGTTCTGCAACTGTGATTTTCCGGTATAATAGATATTTTAAATCATAAATGGGATGGGTCTCATTTTTCTTCAATTATATCATTTGGCTCCAGTTCAACGCGAAATAGGGGTTGGCGGATCTTCTTCCTGTTTATTATGTTGGATACATTTTTTACCTTGAATCCTTTCAGGGTGAGAGCATCTTTTATTTCAGCAGGGATAACGTAAGAATCTATGCCCTTCAATACGACCTGTAAGCCTTTGGCGCTCTTAAGCTGGAATGTGTAAAAACTTGTTTTATTTTTTTCCAATTCATTAACCATTTTGCGGAAATCTTTTTCTTCGTATATTTGGGTCTTTGTTTCGTCAATATTACCACGTTTTATTGGGACAATGTGAAATGCCTTTTCACCAATAACCGAAATTAGCTTTTTAATAAGAGTGTTTGATTTTTTTTGTCTCAGGTAGATTGGTGGTGGTTTTGGGGTTTTATTCGAGGATTCATCGGGTTTGTCGCTCTCATCTTGCAATATTTTAAAACGGTTTTGACGATTAGTTGAGGCGGCGTCGATATCCCTGGATATCTTGGGAACAGGTGAGATCTTTGAAGAATTTGGGCTTCGCCCGCGCTTTACCACTGTGATATATACAGGAACCTTAGGTTTCTGACTACTGTTGTCTGTAGTGATAACTTGGTTAAGTAATGAATACGAGCCCGGAGCGGATAATGGAGCTGACTTAAATAAAGATGAACTAGGCAATGGTAATGTTACCGAATCACTACTTGGCATTGGAGTAAGCGATGTTGATCGCTCGCGTAAAATTGGCTTTGCCGTTAGAAAAAGACTATCATCCGATTTTTTATTTTTATTGTGTGCATTAAGAATATCAGAACTCACAGTAAAATAGGCATTTCTGCCGTTAGAACTCACTTCGCAATTGTTTGTTTTTGAGGTACTCATGCAGAGTATTCCTCAGTCACTTTGTTTCCGGTTTTTGTTTTTGTTGTTTCAGATTATACGAAAAATATTATTAATGCAAATAAAGCAAATTTAACAAAATTAGAACTTATTACGAATCAGTATTACGAATATTTTTTTGTTTGTATTTCTGTTTGTTTAGTATGTAAAAAAAAACTCCGCTAACACGTCTGTTCACTACGAAGGCTCAACAAGACTGGGGATAAACTATACTGATACATTTTCACCTGTATTTCGCAATGAAACAATAAGAATGGTTATTGCCCTTGCAGCCGAGTACCAACTTCATTTGCACCAGATGGATGTGTCCACGGCTTACCTCAATAGTGAACTATCGGATAATGTGTATATGCAGCAACCTGAGGCGGGTGAAAGTAAAACGAATCGTACTTTATTCTTATAAATGCTAACGTTATTAAGAAAAATACAACTTTTGTTTTTAGTTTGAAGAGTTTTTTATTCAACTTCATCAAAAAAGGTAAATTTTCACAGAAATATTAATACAAAAAATTTTTTTCAAACTGCCAAAAATTTCAAGTTGGTTTTGGCAGATCTCACTTGTGTAAAAAAACATTAAAAAATACAACAATTTTGTTTATGTTCGAAAACACAAAGTTGCCCTACATAATAAAGTTTGATATGTCAATCTTTTTTGAACTAAATCTTAATGCATTTAGATCTTATTGAAGAAGAAAAATAAATTTTTTGAAGGAAATTAAAACTAATTTCATATATATAAATCTATTTAAACAATAATTATAATAATACGATTGCATTTAGTTGTAAAATCAGGCAATACTTTGTTTTAACGACATATGGTGCCAAGACAACGTAGTCGATATGCCTATAGCCGGCAAACAGCCGCGCTGTATAATAACGCAACTAGAAGAAGAAAAGAGAATAAAATTAATAATCTCTTTTAAAAAATTGTAAAATCAAAGCCAGCTTGTAAGGTCTTTGTATTTGTTGATGTGAATTTAAACTAACAAGAAAGAATAAAGTGGAAAGTAAAAAATCGAGGTCTTTCAATTTTGGTTTCCATAATTCGTATTTATGGAAATTATTTTATTAAATGATAAATAAAATAATAACTAAAAGTAGATGTTTCATGTTCAAAAGTTGTACGATGTAACGGTATATCAAATCAAGCAGAAAGCAAATAATTTTATCTTCGTTCGTTGTCTTTTTGAGAGTATTGAATAATTTTATTTTCATTCTATGTTTCTTTAAGAGTACAGTAACTTCAGCAGTTCGGACATGCGCCAGTCCGGTCACTCCAATAGTTGGGACGCTTCTACATTTCGAACAATTTAAAATTTTTACCTCTACAATCCGGGCAAATTTTTTTTATGCAAGAATAAATATTAAAATTCGGGTTTTTTCCTTTTTTACTCGCATGTTTTGTTATTTATACTTAGATATTTTTTGCACTATCATTACTTCAGTTTCGGTTTATTCTTCCGCAAGCGTGTTTATTTAATTCCATTCCAAGTGTCATGTTTTTAAATAATAAACACAAACATAAAACACTAACATTAAAGGAAAAGTGTGATATTTTGCAAAGTCTTGATGAAGGAAAAACTATTAGGCAGGTTGCCGAAAAATTCCATGTTCCTAAATCAACGATTTGCGACATTAAAAAAAATTAGGAGAAGATAAAACAATTTATTTCGAATACCTATAATGGACCCGGTAAAATTTAAATCAGAAAAAATGAAATAAACCATTTTCTTAATATGTATAATATAACACGCTAATCGAAATGAATCGTCAGTGCTGCTTATGCAAAAACAAAGATCTCTATGCTGCTGCACAGAAATCATTTTCAGTGGGCTGAGGAGAATAATTTGGATATGCAGGATATTCTATTGTTAAAGCGACTAGAGCATAAAGTCTACACAAAATAACTTCGTTTTTTAATAAATCATAGTATGTACATACATATGTATTTAATTCACTTAGATTACATATTTTAATATTTTAATAATTTAATATAATACATAATTAAATATAATAATCTACTTAATATTGAAAATTCATTATTTGGGATATTCTCCCCAACTAATCGTTAGAAACAATTAGAGTTTTCGCAAAATGCATACAAAAAATCAAAAGTTTGTTGTGGCTTTAGCTCTTCATATGCCGACATTTCATTGGTTGCTAAAACCAAATCGTCAGTGAAGTTTAAGCAGTTTGAAAACATTCAACCTCGGATGTTTATGCCACATAAATCAAATAAATATGAGAATTTAATATTGCATATGAATTACAACAAATACATAATCATAGTAGGTTTAGAATGTTTCTATACAAACCAACACAACAAACTTTTGATTTTTTGTATGCATTTTGCGAAAGCTCTAATTGTTTCTAATGATTAGTTGGGGAGAATATCCCAAATAATGAATTTTCAATATTAAGTATTTAAAATAAAGATTTTATTTTTCATTTTTTGCCCAACTGAATACAATCATTAACGACCAACGGGCGTTTAATTGTATGGGTGTTGAGAGAAAAATAAAATAGACTCACGTCGAGTTAATTGTATAAGGCATAAGAAATACAAAAATTGCAATACTAGAGTTTTTCTAATGTGGACATTAAAGCAATTTCAAAGCAGAATTTTAAAAAATCGCACGCAACAAAATTGCAAATCTAAACGGGAACTAATAGCCAGTTTCTAGATAACAAGTAACTAAAATTGCTTGTTCAATTGAGCACAAATTCATGTTTTTCGTTTTTATTAAACAAGTGTCAAATTTTATTGAGTGAAAACGTAATTGCTGTTTTTATTTGTGGTTTCTACATTGCAGTTTCAATTGTCTAAACTGTCAAAAGAAGACAAGCAGAAAAAAGTGATTGTATGCATGGCAAAATAATATTTTGTTAAATTTTTTCCAAAAAAAGAAATTACTTTTCAAAAAATAATTCAAAAACGACAACAAATATACGTTATACCACATATAAATATGGATTTAAAGAATAAAAAGCTGTAAGTGTACATATACACATGTATGTATATGCATATGTATATGTATTAATAAATTTTGATTTATAAATAAAAAACAGCTGCTTTTTATTCGGTCTAGAGTTGCCATTGAATAATAAAAAAAATTGGTTTTTGTATGGAAAAAAGTAAACGAAATACTAAAAATATTACTACGGCAATCCTGCAATTGAATAAAACGTAAAGTGCTAGGTAACAGTACGTAGGTTAGACAAGTGGGTTATAAAAACTCATTTTATTACGTACTTGTCTGAGTAGTACTTGTTTGTTTGTTTACTTACTTGTTATATAGAAACATGCCATTAAGGTGAATTCACCCATTCGTTCTGAACGAAATTTTTGTTGTGAGGCAATTTTTAGTTTACTGAGAGTTTGCTCACAAAAGATTCACCCACATCTAACAAATGTTCTGGTGAAACATGGAACAACTCTGTAAATGATGTGTGTTACTTTTACAAGCAGGCAGCACATTGGCAGATGATTGTAATTTGCTGTGTTCTAAATTAAAAACATTTTTATAAAATAAAAAATATACAAATGAATAAAAGTCGAGTGCATGTTCTAATAGCTATTGAGTTAAATAAATATAAAAAAATTTACAAATATACTCTGTATATTATTATAAATATATATATATATATATATATATATATATATATATATATATATATATATATATATATATATATATATATATATATATATATATATATATATATATATATATATATATAATATGATGTGGCAGCTCATTTCAATTGTGCATAAAAATGTATATATCTGGCAGCACAGATCAATTCGCTCCGGAGAATAATTAAAATTAAACCAATTCAAGCAAATCTTGTTTCGCATTAAATTTACTCTCATTCTTTTTTTCTCTCTAAAAAATGGTGACATCAAACTACATATAAAAAAGCGTTCGGAACGTTCAGAACGAATGGGTGAATTCACCTTAACAGAGCAAATATCTGTAAAGAACAACATTAAAACTAGATAACAAATACATATAAACTAATAACAATGAATCTGTTTACAGAATGGCTAACATATACTACGTTTATACGCACGTCTTATTTGCAAATAAAAAAGAAGAATGTTGCCGTATAACTTTTTTATTGTAACTTATTAACTCACTTAACAAGTCGTGAATAACGACACTATTTGCAAATAAAAAGTAAGACGTTGCCACTTCATGAAAGTTTTTTGTGTGTTACTTACCAAACAATCATATTTTCGTCACATGGCATCGCTAATAATAACATAAGTTCTGTATGCAATTACCGGTATAAACAGTGAATTAGTTATTTGCAAATAGTTCTATTTGCAAATAAGACGTGCGTATAAACGTGGTATATAACTACGGTGACCATTAAACCCATAAAGAAATAGTGTACACATATATGTATGTACATACATACATAAAAAAGGAAACTAAACTAAAAATGCATACACACATACAAACGAATGTAAAAATATACATACTTTACTTTTGATATTTCTCTACAGAATGTATTTTCTGCAAAACATCAGCTCTATTCGTTAGAAATGATTTAAATTCAGTGCAATCCATTTCAAAATTGCGTTTTATAATTAAGAGAGATTCTAGTGTTTCCAATTTCATTTGAGATTTCTCCGAAGTCCATATATTATTAGACATAGAAAAAACCCTTTCTGTTGGTGCATTTGATGCAGCCAAAGAAAATGCAAAATCCACTAATTTTAAAATATTTTTATAAGGAATATTGTCACCACAAATATTTCCCTGTTATTAGTTTTGTTTCCCTCCACAGAAAAATTGAACAGTTATTCAAACTGGATGAATGTGTATATGTATGTATGCATGTGTATGAACAGCTGAAGAACTGACAAATTCTCTTCTTTTCTCATAACATATGTACATAGTGGCCAGATTATTTTTCATAATAAATGAGAATGAAACTTAGAGTTTCCAAGAATATTTATTAATGACCAAGAATAGTAAATAGAACAGAAAAGTGAACAAAAGTGTACACATGAAAGAAAATATGTTTTAAAAAATGGGGCAATTGACAAAAAAATGTACAAATAGTGTACATGAAAAAAATAGTGTACAAGAGGCTCAAATAGTGTACTGTCCACTATAATAGTGAACGGATGGTCACCGTATATATAACGCATACAAGTATATACATACAAGCAGTTTTCTTCAATATCACAAAACATACACAGAATACCCAATTTTGACGTTTAAAAAGGGCCCAAATCAGACTTTTAACACTTTGTGAAGAATGAGATAGGAAATAAAATTAATAAGGGTGATGCAATGTACTAACGGCAACAGATATATATCACAATTGCGAACATATGTTTGAAAAATGAGGATTTTGTTTTGTTTTATTTTGTGGAGTGGAATTTTATAAAATTACTGCCCCTATTGCGGTTCTCCACTCAACTCAGTTTGGTCGTGTAAGAGTAAACCCAACTTATGCACAAGCAAACTCATTTTAGTTTTTGCGATACACAACTGTTTTTAGTTGAGTTTGTCATAAAATTACCATCCTAAAATATCGAACTGCCAACTTTAAACGTTTGACAAGTGAAATTTGGAAAAAAGTGTTTTTTTAACTGTTGTGGGAATAAAAAGAGTAAAATATTTTATTTATTGTGAAACGATTTGTTAATTGAGTCTTAAAAGGTTAAAAAAATAATTCTGTACATATACTTAAAAACTTGTAATTTTTAAAAAAAATAATACCACTTCTTGTCAATTTTAATATATAAAAAATAAAGTGAATTTTATCTACAACAGCAAACAATGAAATATTATTAATTTTTAAATTTATTCTTAAGTTTTTCTATTTTTAATTCATCGCAATCCACCTTATTGTGGAGATTTTTATTTTAGTCTTCGTAGACTAGTAGCTAGTGTACTAGACTGGTAGCCAGTAAGTGGGCTCCCCGCTCGAAATGACATCCAAACATTTTTGAAATTGTGTTTGTTGAACAATTCTCGACCTCTAGGTGTGATAAGACGCGATCCCCAGAACGTATGTTTTGCATTGTAGTCCCCAGCTGCTACGAAACAAGGTCCAAGAGTTTTGTAAAAATCCTCGTATTGATCCTCAGTGATTGAAAATCTGGGAGTGGAGTAAACTGATGATATCACGAGATTTGAACAAAAATTTTCGATGCAAATATTCGTTGCTTATAGATGGTCTTCACAAATGTTCTCAAGAATATAGTGCTTGAGTCTTGACTTTATTAGAATTGCTGATCCTCCGCATGCTCTTCCTCTCGGGTCCTTTGTATCATATAAGGCGTAGCCATGCATTTTAAAAAGGCTTCTCGAAGTCAAATGAGTCTCAGATACCAACATTATATCAATACTTTTTAACGTGAGGAAGTGCTCAAGTTCGTTTTTATGTTGGCGAATGCCGTTTGCGTTCCAGAAACATACTTTTAACATGTTCATGGCTTGTTAACTAATGCTAGAAGCAGTGTGTTCTACATTCGCAGCATTTCTTGCATCATGCTAGTCATATTTGTTGTAAAATTGTTTATAGTTTGCACCAGATTATCAATAGTAGTTTCAAGGCGACTGAAATTAAAGCGTGGGTTAGCATTTGTTGCATTATTTGGTGGTGACACTTTTTGCAATGAAACAGAGTTGATCTTCACAGCGGCAGCATACGATACTTGTGTAGAGAGTGGTTGGGCCATAGGAGGATAAGTAACGCAGTACGTATTTCCTGTCTAAACTGGGTTACTTTAGACTTTTGACTCATAGCCTGTTTAACGAAAGAGTATACGGGACATCCTCTGTAGTTAGCAGTGTGATTACCTCCACAATTACTGCACTTTTTTTCCTTCTAGTCTTTCGACTTCTAGCAGTACCGTGTAATTCACCGCACACAACACAAACAGTAGATAATTTGCAATAAGTTTGTGTGTGGCCATATTCTTGACAATTATGGCACTGTACGGGTCCTGAACGCTTGTGTGGTTCTGCAACTGTGATTTTCCGGTATAATAGATATTTTAAATCATAAATGGGATGGGTCTCATTTTTCTTCAATTATATCATTTGGCTCCAGTTCAACGCGAAATAGGGGTTGGGGGATCTTCTTCCTGTTTATTATGTTGGATACATTTTTTACCTTGAATCCTTTCAGGGTGAGAGCATCTTTTATTTCAGCAGGGATAACGTAAGAATCTATGCCCTTCAATACGACCTGTAAGCCTTTGGCGCTCTTAAGCTGGAATGTGTAAAAACTTGTTTTATTTTTTTCCAATTCATTAACCATTTTGCGGAAATCTTTTTCTTCGTATATTTGGGTCTTTGTTTCGTCAATATTACCACGTTTTATTGGGACAATGTGAAATGCCTTTTCACCAATAACCGAAATTAGCTTTTTAATAAGAGTGTTTGATTTTTTTTTTTGTCTCAGGTAGATTGGTGGTGGTTTTGGGGTTTTATTCGAGGATTCATCGGGTTTGTCGCTCTCATCTTGCAATATTTTAAAACGGTTTTGACGATTAGTTGAGGCGGCGTCGATATCCCTGGATATCTTGGGAACAGGTGAGATCTTTGAAGAATTTGGGCTTCGCCCGCGCTTTACCACTGTGATATATACAGGAACCTTAGGTTTCTGACTACTGTTGTCTGTAGTGATAACTTGGTTAAGTAATGAATACGAGCCCGGAGCGGATAATGGAGCTGACTTAAATAAAGATGAACTAGGCAATGGTAATGTTACCGAATCACTACTTGGCATTGGAGTAAGCGATGTTGATCGCTCGCGTAAAATTGGCTTTGCCGTTAGAAAAAGACTATCATCCGATTTTTTATTTTTATTGTGTGCATTAAGAATATCAGAACTCACAGTAAAATAGGCATTTCTGCCGTTAGAACTCACTTCGCAATTGTTTGTTTTTGAGGTACTCATGCAGAGTATTCCTCAGTCACTTTGTTTCCGGTTTTTGTTTTTGTTGTTTCAGATTATACGAAAAATATTATTAATGCAAATAAAGCAAATTTAACAAAATTAGAACTTATTACGAATCAGTATTACGAATATTTTTTTGTTTGTATTTCTGTTTGTTTAGTATGTAAAAAAAAACTCCGCTAACACGTCTGTTCACTACGAAGGCTCAACAAGACTGGGGATAAACTATACTGATACATTTTCACCTGTATTTCGCAATGAAACAATAAGAATGGTTATTGCCCTTGCAGCCGAGTACCAACTTCATTTGCACCAGATGGATGTGTCCACGGCTTACCTCAATAGTGAACTATCGGATAATGTGTATATGCAGCAACCTGAGGCGGGTGAAAGTAAAACGAATCGTACTTTATTCTTATAAATGCTAACGTTATTAAGAAAAATACAACTTTTGTTTTTAGTTTGAAGAGTTTTTTATTCAACTTCATCAAAAAAGGTAAATTTTCACCGAAATATTAATACAAAAAATTTTTTTCAAACTGCCAAAAATTTCAAGTTGGTTTTGGCAGATCTCACTTGTGTAAAAAAACATTAAAAAATACAACAATTTTGTTTATGTTCGAAAACACAAAGTTGCCCTACATAATAAAGTTTGATATGTCAATCTTTTTTGAACTAAATCTTAATGCATTTAGATCTTATTGAAGAAGAAAAATAAATTTTTTGAAGGAAATTAAAACTAATTTCATATATATAAATCTATTTAAACAATAATTATAATAATACGATTGCATTTAGTTGTAAAATCAGGCAATACTTTGTTTTAACGACATATGGTGCCAAGACAACGTAGTCGATATGCCTATAGCCGGCAAACAGCCGCGCTGTATAATAACGCAACTAGAAGAAGAAAAGAGAATAAAATTAATAATCTCTTTTAAAAAATTGTAAAATCAAAGCCAGCTTGTAAGGTCTTTGTATTTGTTGATGTGAATTTAAACTAACAAGAAAGAATAAAGTGGAAAGTAAAAATCGAGGTCTTTCAATTTTGGTTTCCATAATTCGTATTTATGGAAATTATTTTATTAAATGATAAATAAAATAATAACTAAAAGTAGATGTTTCATGTTTAAAAGTTGTACGATGTAACGGTATATCAAATCAAGCAGAAAGCAAATAATTTTATCTTCGTTCGTTGTCTTTTTGAGAGTATTGAATAATTTTATTTTCATTCTATGTTTCTTTAAGAGTACAGTAACTTCAGCAGTTCGGACATGCGCCAGTCCGGTCACTCCAATAGTTGGGACGCTTCTACATTTCGAACAATTTAAAATTTTTACCTCTACAATCCGGGCAAATTTTTTTTATGCAAGAATAAATATTAAAATTCGGGTTTTTTCCTTTTTTACTCGCATGTTTTGTTATTTATACTTAGATATTTTTTGCACTATCATTACTTCAGTTTCGGTTTATTCTTCCGCAAGCGTGTTTATTTAATTCCATTCCAAGTATCATGTTTTTAAATAATAAACGCAAACATAAAACACTAACATTAAAGGAAAAGTGTGATATTTTGCAAAGTCTTGATGAAGGAAAAACTATTAGGCAGGTTGCCGAAAAATTCCATGTTCCTAAATCAACGATTTGCGACATTAAAAAAAATTAGGAGAAGATAAAACAATTTATTTCGAATACCTATAATGGACCCGGTAAAATTTAAACCAGAAAAAATGAAATAAACCATTTTCTTAATATGTATAATATAACACGCTAATCGAAATGAATCGTCAGTGCTGCTTATGCAAAAACAAAGATCTCTAATGCTGCTGCACAGAAATCATTTTCAGTGGGCTGAGGAGAATAATTTGGATATGCAGGATGTTCTATTGTTAAAGCGACTAGAGCATAAAGTCTACACAAAATAACTTCGTTTTTTAATAAATCATAGTATGTACATACATATGTATTTAATTCACTTAGATTACATATTTTAATATTTTAATAATTTAATATAATACATAATTAAATATAATAATCTACTTAATATTGAAAATTCATTATTTGGGATATTCTCCCCAACTAATCGTTAGAAACAATTAGAGTTTTCGCAAAATGCATACAAAAAATCAAAAGTTTGTTGTGGCTTTAGCTCTTCATATGCCGACATTTCATTGGTTGCTAAAACCAAATCGTCAGTGAAGTTTAAGCAGTTTGAAAACATTCAACCTCGGATGTTTATGCCACATAAATCAAATAAATATGAGAATTTAATATTGCATATGAATTACAACAAATACATAATCATAGTAGGTTTAGAATGTTTCTATACAAACCAACACAACAAACTTTTGATTTTTTTTATGCATTTTGCGAAAGCTCTAATTGTTTCTAATGATTAGTTGGGGAGAATATCCCAAATAATGAATTTTCAATATTAAGTATTTAAAATAAAGATTTTATTTTTCATTTTTTGCCCAACTGAATACAATCATTAACGACCAACGGGCGTTTAATTGTATGGGTGTTGAGAGAAAAATAAAATAGACTCACGTCGAGTTAATTGTATAAGGCATAAGAAATACAAAAATTGCAATACTAGAGTTTTTCTAATGTGGACATTAAAGCAATTTCAAAGCAGAATTTTAAAAAATCGCACGCAACAAAATTGCAAATCTAAACGGGAACTAATAGCCAGTTTCTAGATAACAAGTAACTAAAATTGCTTGTTCAATTGAGCACAAATTCATGTTTTTCGTTTTTATTAAACAAGTGTCAAATTTTATTGAGTGAAAACGTAATTGCTGTTTTTATTTGTGGTTTCTACATTGCAGTTTCAATTGTCTAAACTGTCAAAAGAAGACAAGCAGAAAAAAGTGATTGTATGCATGGCAAAATAATATTTTGTTAAATTTTTTCCAAAAAAAGAAATTACTTTTCAAAAAATAATTCAAAAACGACAACAAATATACTTTATACCACATATAAATATGGATTTAAAGAATAAAAAGCTGTAAGTGTACATATACACATGTATGTATATGCATATGTATATGTATTAATAAATTTTGATTTATAAATAAAAAACAGCTGCTTTTGTATTCGGTCTAGAGTTGCCATTGAATAATAAAAAAATTGGTTTTTTTATGGAAAAAAGTAAACGAAATACTAAAAATATTACTACGGCAATCCTGCAATTGAATAAAACGTAAAGTGCTAGGTAACAGTACGTAGGTTAGACAAGTGGGTTATAAAAACTCATTTTATTACGTACTTGTCTGAGTAGTACTTGTTTGTTTGTTTACTTACTTGTTATATAGAAACATGCCATAAAGGTGAATTCACCCATTCGTTCTGAACGAAATTTTTGTTGTGAGGCAATTTTTAGTTTACTGAGAGTTTGCTCACAAAAGATTCACCCACATCTAACAAATGTTCTGTTGAAACATGGAACAACTCTGTAAATGATGTGTGTTACTTTTACAAGCAGGCAGCACATTGGCAGATGATTGTAATTTGCTGTGTTCTAAATTAAAAACATTTTTATAAAATAAAAAATATACAAATGAATAAAAGTCGAGTGCATGTTCTAATAGCTATTGAGTTAAATAAATATAAAAAAATTTACAAATATACTCTGTATATTATTATAAATATATATATATATATATATATATATATATATATATATATATATATATATATATATATATATATATATATATATATATATATATATATATATATATATATATATATATATATATATATATATATATATATATATATATATATATATATATATGATGTGGCAGCTCATTTCAATTGTGCATAAAAATGTATGTATCTGGCAGCACAGTTCAATTCGTTCCGGAGGATAATTAAAATTAAACCAATTCAAGCAAATATTGTTTCGCATTAAATTTACTCTCATTCTTTCTCTCTCTCTCAAAAATGGAGACGTCAAACTACATATAAAAAAAGCGTTCGAAACGTTCAGAACGAATGGGTGAATTAACCTTAACAGAGCAAATGTCTGTAAAGAACAACATTAAAACTAGATAACAAATACATATAAACTAATAACAATGAATCTGTTAACAGAATGGCTAAAATATACAAAATACATTCGAAGCATTCGAACGTACAAATATACGTCCTTATGTATAACGCATACAAGTATATACATACATATGTACATACAAGCAGTTTTCTTCAATATCACAGAACATACACAGAATACCCAACTTTGACGTTTAAAAAGGGCCCATATCACTTTGTGAAGAATGAGATAGGAAATAAAATTAATAAGGTAATGCAATGTACTAACGGCAACAGATATATATCACAATTGCGAAAATATGTTTGAAAAATGAGGATTTTGTTTTGTTTTATTTTGTGGAGTGGAATTTTATAAAATTACTGCCCCTATTGCGGTTCTCCACTCAACTCAGTTTGGTCGTGTAAGAGTAAACCCAACTTATGCACAAGCAAACTCATTTTAGTTATTGCGATACACAACTGTTTTTAGTTGAGTTTGTCATAAAATTACCATCCTAAAATATCGAACTGCCAACTTTAAACGTTTGACAAGTGAAATTTGGAAAAAAGTGTTTTTTTAACTGTTGTGGGAATAAAAAGTGTAAAATATTTTATTTATTGTGAAACGATTTGTTAATTGAGTCTTAAAAGGTTAAAAAAATAATTCTGTACATATACTTAAAAACTTGTAATTTTTAAAAAAATAATACCACTTCTTGTCAATTTTAATATATAAAAAATAAAGTGAAATTTATCTACAACAGCAAACAATGAAATATTATTAATTTTTCAATTTATTCTTAAGTTTTTCTATTTTTAATTCATCGCAATCCACCTTATTGTGGAGATTTTTATTTTAGTCTTCGTAGACTAGTAGCTAGTGTACTAGACTGGTAGTCCGAAGGTCGCAGGTTCGACTCCTGCCGCAGACTCCGGGTGTCTCTGCAGATAAGCCCAGTAGCTTCGCTGTTTGTGTTTGTTAATTAAAAAAAAAAAAAAAAAGATCAGTAGCTTAATTTGCTTGTAGTTCCAACAATGCATTTTTTTTAATTCAAGCATCTTTTTGTTGATCTCGTAGTTTCTGTTGCTGTTTTTTTCTAATTTTTTAATGTTTGCAGAATTTCATTCTGAGTTACTGCCTGTTTCCTCAATAACTCAAGACGCTCGCTTTCCTGTACTTGATTACTTCTTCTTCTGATTGGGGTAGCTGTTGGTAGATATGCTGGTTGTATTGTTTGTTCAACTGACTCAGTAGAATTGTCAGTTGATGCTGCGTGTTCTCAACGCCAAAAACTTGGCCAGATTGTGTCACTTGCTCTTGCAAAGGCAAGAGTTGTGAAACAGTATCCTCAAAGCTATTTAATGGGATTTCTTGTGATGGGCCTCACCCTGTCGCTTGAGTATTTCTTTTATTATTTGCAAGTTTTTTCTTAATGCTTGCTTTATAGTGGATCCAAACCTGTGCAAGATTATAATTATATAAAGAATATTATAATTGTTCAGTATTATTTTATTGGCGCACGCATTACACGTTGCCATTTTTAGGATGTTCTTGTCGGTGGTCCCAAACTATTTAATTCTACAGAAAACTCTTCCCATAACTCCTTGCACGTATTTTTCTTTGCACTAAACTTCGGTTTTCCGTGAGCAATTTCCGGATTCCTCTCCATAATCTGGACAAGTCGCTCAAATTGCGCTTTCGTTCTTATTTTCAAACTAATAAGTGTTTAAAAATTGCGACAAATGTATTACAAAAATTGATACTTGTTGGATAATTGAATCTTCACAACGTTCATATTTTTATTTTATGTGATGCTGCCTGTAGCTATCTTTGAATATCTCTTTTGTTTCTTTTCAACGTTTACTTTGTATGCACATTTTTTAGTTAGTCGTAATAAAGCATTTGAAAGTAAAACATCAGCAGAGTTTAATTAACTCCTGGAAAATTTGAATACGAACAACAGATTATGGGCCCAGGAGTACTCAAGTGATTTTTTGGTGATAATTGAAAATTGAAAAAAAATCAGTACATAGAATAATAAGTTCCTCAATGTACAACATTGAAAAATTGGATGAAACAAATTACGACTCGTGGAGCTTACAGATTAAAGCTGTTCTAATTCATCAAGATTTGTGGTCTACCGTTTGCGATGGAAAACCAACAGCAGAGGCTGAAATTCCTAAATGGCAAAAAAGGGATGAGAACACAACAGCAACATTTATTCTAAGCATTACTCTAATACAAATATCATACATTAAAAATTATAAATCAGCAAAATCAGCGTGGGACACATTGAAAAAGGTACACAGATCGATGGGCCCGGTAAGGAAAGTGACCCCTTTTAGGAAACTTCTAACCATGAGAATGGGTGAAGCAGAATGTGGAAAAGTTTGCCGAAACTGGAATTGAGCTACAAGATGAGTTGTTTGCCATAATGCTGCTAGCAAGTTTGCCGAAATCATATGAAAATTTTTTAATAGCCCTGGAGACGAGAGGTGAACTGCCGAATCTCAGCGCTGTAAAAACTACAACGTAAGTACAAACAAATTTTTTTATTCCAATGACAACAACAACCGCTACGCAGGCAAACAGAAGCCAAACTTTAACAGCCTTATTCAAAAAAACTTAACAGAGGTTGGTAAACCAACTTTAAGCAAAATTCCTTAAAGTTTCATTCAAAAACGATTATTAGCTTAACACACGTACTTTAAACCAACTTTAACATTAAAGAATTTAAAGCAGCTACTCACCTACTTTAAAGCGATGTTAAAATATTTTATTGTTTTGACAAACAAAGTTTTGTGAACAAAATTATTGATAATATTTGAAATTGTGTGGATTTGTGAAATAAAAAAATGGATATATTAAATTTAATGAACAGAATTGGTAAAATTAATTTTTATTTTATGTGAAAATTATTTTCCAATGCAATTTTTTATTTAGAATGTGCCGCAATTAACGTCTGCCACATAAAAATTTAGAAAACTGGTGGTGATGCCGTGCAATATTACAAGAAAATGCTATACTTGAGCATTTATTGAAAAATATTTTTAAAACCAATTAAATTAAAATACATAATTGGAAAACATATATTGACATACATATATATATCTTGATTTTATTTTGTTTTTCATTTAGAAATATTTATTTAAATACATATGTACATCCTTTTAAGTTCTTGTAATATCAAAAAATAACAAATAAAATTAATAAAACAAATACTAGTTCAAATATTGCAATGTAAATCAAATAAGGAATTTGTTTTATTTTAATTTACTTAACGTTGTACTAATGCAGACTAGGTTACCAAAACAAAAAACATAATATTAATATTAAAAAGTTTTAAATAACTTAAAAGTAATTCCTTTTTTTCCTTTTTTCACTGGTATTATTCTCATTGCTTATCTGTAGAACGAAATTTGCTTCCAATGCTTTTTAAGGGTGTTTTTTCTATAATTAACATACTCGTATGTATGTAAGTATGTATGTTTCTTAGCAAAATAATGTAAATATACAAAACGTTATAGTGATATACATACAACCAAAACGAGTAAACAAAGCTCGTTCTTCAAGTAATCGGTTTAAAACCTTTACAAAAAAATAGGCGTATTTATTTTACATTGCGATAAATCTATTTAGTTTATGTTTTTTATGTACTATACATATTAATTTACATCTTAAATGACGAAAAATTACATTTTTTATTAAAACTATGCAAAACATTATCAATATATCCGACTATCCGGATGAGTAATACTCGTTTGTTTTGCATCGTTAACTATAAAGAGACAAGAGAGAATGATGGTGTTGCCAGTATCAACATGTAAAATTTATTAAAGCATACACTAGCTAAAGTACTGTTTTTGAATAGGATTTTTTAACATAGGTTTGTTAGCCTTAAAGTCTTTGGTAACTAATGTGAACTTCAAACCTCAATTAAGTTTTTTTTTTGAATAAGGCTGTAAATGTTTTAAATGCGGTCGCAGAGGCCACTACGTAGCACAATGTAGAAACGGTAAATCAGAAGGCAGCGCATTTGCGTTTTCGGCACTTAACAACAACCACATATTGAATAATGATGTTTGGTGTTTAGATAGCGGTGCTTCTTCGCATTTGTGCTGTCAACGCCAACTATTTGAAACTTTTGAGACGCATAATGAAATTATTACAGTTGCAGTGCAGAACACAATTCTAGCAGAAAGCAGAGGTACAGTTCGTATTAAGGAATGTAACATAGTTTTAAATAACGTTTTATTTGTACCGTGCATTCATTGTAATTTTATTTCTGTGGGCAGAGTAACAGTAAAAGATGTTGCCAAGTTTGAAGGCAAATCTGCAAAGAAACCGATGGAAAGGGGAAACTAATATTATTAGCAGAAAAGGTTTGTGATTTGTTTTTGTACTTTGCAAAGAAAAATACATTGTTTTTATCTAAAACGAATATGAATGAAGTAATGAAATGGCATAATCGTTACGGCCACTTAAATGTATCAAGCTAAAATGAATTATCGCAAAAAAATTCGGTTCGCTGAAGGAATGTCAAATTTCCTAAAGAAATTAACTGCAAAGCATGTTTAAAGAGCAAATGTACAACAAAACGGTTCCACAGTTCCGAGAGTAGAGCAGTAGAATTATTGAGCATAATTCACACGAACATTTGTGGCCCGATTAATGAACATTCAATTGGTGGTGCAAGATATATTTTGACATTCATTGATGACTGCTCCAGATTCATTTTTGTGTATTTTTTAAAAAATAAGAGCGAAACATTTGAAATCTTTAAAGAATTTAAGATGATGGTCGAATGCCAAACCGTCGTCAACTAACTGTACCATATACACCGCAACAAAAAGGAGCGGCCGAACGCCTAAATCGAACGTTGGTAGAAATGGCCAGAACAATGCTTGTTTTCGTGCCGCATATATTAGAAATAGGTCGCCAACAAAAGCTCTTGATAATTGTATTCCTTATGAAGCATGGTATAAAAGAAGACCAACGGTACAACATTTTGGAATATTTGGGTCGCTAGCAATCGCCTTGAATAAATATGAACATCTTCATAAATTGCAACCAAAAGGCAGAGAATTTGTTATGGTTGGCTATGCGGAAACATCAAAAGGGTATCGATTATTTGAAAAATCATCTAGAAAAATTATTATCAGTAGCGATGTTTATTTTATTGAAGATAATATAAAGGTGGATGGTACTGTACAAGGATCCCAGGCCGAAGATTCACTTTATGTTGAAATACCACATGATAAAGCACCCAGGAGGCTTATTCTGTATTGCGATGCGAAATGCAATGCGACTCTAAAACATGCAAATGCGAACACTTCCTATTCTGTGTTGCGATGTTCGCAAAGTACTTTTTTATTCGCATTTAAAATGCGAAAAGGTGACAAGTAGGTATTCTGTATTACGAAAACAAATGTCATATACATACGAAAATCGCATAATATATTCGACAGCATAAGAAAAGCACATAAAATCTTCTCTATAGCTACGCAAACTTCTGCCAAACATCACGCCATTGCTGGCTGAAATATTGCAAGATGATGATCTTGACCAATTTGGTGTTGGTAACCACCTTGACAAAGGAATTTTAACGTAGCCGCTAATTTGATAATTGGCGGAATGGCACTTGATTTTGTGGTATGCAGTTCGGAGCCAATGTTATTTAAAACATATATAATTGCCTCTTGGCTCAATCTAAAATTTTTTATAAAGCTAGAATAGAAATATTTTGCATAATTAATTGTTTTCAATGCTTCAAAATAAATCGCCTTTTTGCATTCAAGCTTAGAATATCCGATTTGCTTCTAAGCAATCTTCTGTGCACCCTTTCATTTTGGTCATGCGCCTCTTCATCATCAAACCATAGAGCCACATAATCCATTTTTGGTAAATTACACAAATATATAAATTAATTAATTAATGTACAATCACAAATTTCCTTTTCTTTTGTAAATTTAACATTGACGTTTATTTTAGACCAGCGTTTGTTAATTCTGGCCAGCGTTGTTATTTTTGACCGGCGTTGCCACGATTTAAAATAAAACTCGAAAGCGATTACGAAAGCATTATAGAATACCAATTTTCTTTCGCATCGCATTTCATTTGCCCATCGCATTGACTTTCGCATCGCAAATCAGAATAAGGCCCCAGTATGGAAAACGAACATCAATGCAATATTTTGAGTGATAGTGAATTCGAATCTGCAGAAGAAGATAACTTTGATATGAGTGCAATTATGGATGGACCAAAACTTGTCGGCTTTGACTCAATAGATGCAACTGGTAATGGTCGATGAAGACCGAGGTTAGTGCGAACAGGTTATCCATGCAGGCCGAAAAAACAATACAATACTTTGAATCTGATGTGTGTGAAGGAAATCAAAGTTCCTTCAACTGCCAAAGAAGCTCTGTCAGGAGAATACTCTAATTTATGGTGGAATGCGATGCAGGAGGAGCATAAAGCACTTATTGGGAATGATACGTGGGAGTTATCAGAATTGCCCAAAGATCAAAAAGCTGTGGGATGCAAATAGGTTTTTGCACTGAAGAAGAACAAGGCAGGCGAAATTGAACGCTTTAAAGCTAGGTTGGTAGCGAAGGGTAACGCACAGGAATATGGGATAAACTATTTTTTTCCACAAATATTTATTTACTGTATCTTCAAAACTGAACTAACAATAAGTATTCAAATCTTAAATATAGATATAATAATTAGGCCTGTTAACACCAAACGCCTTAAAGCATTAAATCATATTCAAATTAAACGCGGTTAATTTCAATCCCATAAGTAATCATAAACGAAGGCTGATTGCTCTTAATTTTATCCAACTGTTCTCACTTGCAAGAGGTGAATATTGTATTTTATTTTTTTAGTCAAGGATACTTACTTCCGCATATAATATATAATAGTTATATCATTGTTAATCCAACCTCTGGACGGGTAAGATCTCCTAATAAACCATATTTGAATACAAATATATCCTTATTTCTTTCGTTTCATGGTTGAGTGAGAAACAAATACTTATATTTGTTTTTTTTTGGCTCTGAAAGTGGTTTCCAGTTGCCTAGATTCCCAGCTGCATTCATATACCCAGGGCTGGGCAGTATTTGAAATACATGTATTTGAAATACGTATTTAAAATACAAATACGTATTTTGTATTTTAAATACATACAGATTTTTAAGTATTTTGTATTTTGTATTTTAAATACATATCCTGAAAGTATTTTGTATTTTGTATTTTAAATACATGATCAGCAAGTATTTTGTATTTTGTATTTTAAATACTGCAAACCATGTATTTTATCCGATCCACTGTTGTAGGAAAATTTCAATTTCTTTAAACCGTTAAGAACAGACAATTCATCTATAAAAGGGATTAAGATAGACGTACTTCCAATATTGGAGCATGGTAGTAGACCAGTGTCTCTAATTTGATCATTGGCATAAGTAGATGAAAAGAAATCTGCAAACAAGTTACTTATTTCAGCATCCTCATCTGATTCATTTTCATTTAACTTCATTGTAGGTGGAAAGAAGTAGATTTTCTTTTTAAATTTACAAAATTGTGAAACGATTCTTCTTAAGGTTATTTTTAATTTTGACGATATAGCTGTTATAGCAATTCTGATTTTATTTGTTATATTCGGCACGAGCAACTGAGTATTTAGCAAAGTCTGATGCTGATCCAGATTTTTTATACTTTTTATAATATTTATTTTTGCTATTTTTAATTTTAGAAAGAGCTTTAGTATTCCATGGCGGTCTAAAGGAATCTGAACAGGTTTTTTTTTTGGAAAACATTGGTTCAAGATCAAATATATCCTTTGTAGAAACTCATAATAATATGATCGATGACATCAGCTTTGTTTTCAAAGTTAGAAATTGACAGTAAACTACTCCAGTCAGTATTATAAAGTAGCTCAGTTACCCTGCTATAATTCCCTTTTTTTTGAAGCATAAGCTATTGACTATAGATTTTTCCGCAAAATGAGATGTATATAATGAAAAATATGAATTTACTAAAATTATAGGATGATAGCGGTCTTCTGGCAAAGTTAATGGATCAGTGCGAAGAACAGAGGTGTCAATATAATGATTTACAAAAACCAGGTCTAAAAATTTAATATTATCGTTATAGATGCCATTCATCTGATAAAGGTTCACATCTAGTAAGCAATCAATAAACTCAGTGTATTTCTCATTGGCGCCAGATTTATAGGGCGTGAATTAACCATTATCAGTAGAACGGTTCCAGGAAATAATAGGCATATTAAAATCACCAACTGCAATGATAGTATTATTGTGATTAGACATTCGCACAACGGAGGAGATAGCGCCTGAGTGTTTCTGGTAAATTATCTCAGGTGAATTAGAAGGGATATACCAACACGCTACGAAAATTCTCTTATGTTGAATTTTGTCAAAACAGCCATAAATTCAATATCCAGAAAAGACGTAAACGATAAAGCTTCGGAAGTGAGCAGGCTAGAAACTGCTATCAAGACACCACCTTCCTTTATGTTATTGCTACGCTCACGTCTATATATAGTATACTTAGCAGCAAAAATTTCCGTGTTCAATATACGTATGTTTCAGTAAATGCTATAGCATGATAGTCAAATGAGTAACTTTGATTAAATAACGCAGATAACTTCTTATTAATGCCACGAAAATTTTGGTATATAAGAAAAAAATTATCAATATATTTGTTTAGTTTTTTTCAATATTTGTTGCCGTTGAAGACAATTGAACAGAATTCCTTTGTCTTGTTTTAAATATAAATTCGCGAACGTAAATACCATTAAACCAGAAATTTGGAGAAATAACGATATTAAACAACTCATCCGGTACAGTAATCTTGAATGATGCCACTATTCTTGGTTCAGAGTAAGAAAATTTATACACTGAGATATCTAAGTTGGAACCGTGCTTTAAGTTATATATGAATAAACTTCTTCAACAGTAGTATCTGATGCTAATCGGGAAACGAAGATTGTTTTGTTTGGAGGTATGACTCTAATCGGTCTAATAAGACCTGCAGTATTATTTTTGATTCCAGTTTGAGCAGGACTAGTACATCTATTAGATAGGTTCTTAGTAGTTAATAAAGTATTAACAGTTGTTCTTTCGGCGACTGTAGACAATTAAGTGGGTTGGCTCGTATGTTGAATAGAAGATACGGTACTGTCATTAACAATACATAAATACATACATGTACATGACGTGAAAGTATTTTGTATTTGAAATACTTGCAATAAATGGAAGTATTTTGTATTTTGTATTTCAAATACATAGAGATTTTTAAGTATTTTGTATTTTGTATTTTAAATACATATCCTGAAAGTATTTTGTATTTTGTATTTTAAATACATGATCAGCAAGTATTTTGTATTTTGTATTTTAAATACCGCAAACCATGTATTTTGCCCAACACTGCATATACCTAGCATCCTTATTTCAAATTTAACAGTGGTCCTTCGACCATTAAAATCGCTACTTTAAATTTAATAGACATAAGTACGTACTTGTCTATACATATACTTATTCGTTGTGTTTGTCGGTGCTAAGCGGGTTAATCTACATAAATATTCCAACTTATGATTGCATTTCCAACATAAAATAGGGTAGTTCATTTTATTTCCTTTTACGTGACATTATTTTTAATTTGTTCTATAAATAAAATATGAACAAGAAACATTATTAATTATATCCTAAACTACTATCTTCCAAATATTGGCAAAAGTTTGTTTTATAAATACATCCCGAAAAATTTTATTGGATATACCGGAAAAAATATGCATTTTATATTTGTCCATATATAAAGAAAATATTTTTTGTATCGTGATCAGATTAAAAATATTTTATCCTGGTTCATTTAAATATTTTCTTGAGCAAGTCCATTTCTATAAAATACTGCCTTTTAGTTAAGGAACTTCCCTAATGTTAATGAGGAATAATAGGGAAACCATTGGAACTAAATAAATATTTCCAACAGTGCATACAAAATAATAAAGTCGTTGAACTCTAATTCTTTGCTTTCCATGCATACAGCTGATACAAAAATCCAGAGCTATAAAGTAATACATTTGATAGCATACTATTCTTGCCTTGTTTGACGTAAATAATATATTTACGCGTTTCCACTTATTTCCCAATTTAGTTGATTGAAAAAGGGAAATATAAATAAATAAATTTATTCGTTTATTCGTTTTATTTTCTTCTCTACTTGAAATTGAATATTAGTCCTATTATACTTATAAAATTATAACTCAAAATGTCTCTTGAGCAATTTATTCGCCTCGCTGATGGGATTGTAGAATTCGATTCAGATTTAAAAGAAGCTAGATATCCAATAAACTCCATTCATATTATAGAGGTTCATAAAGACGAGATTAAGGCCACATGGACTCGTATAAAGAAAATTTATGAAGAATTTTCACTCGAAGAGAATAGTAAGAAGAAAAAGGAAAAGGAAGAGGCTGCTACTGTGGAAGCATTAAAAGTGAAATATAAGAGCACTTATGAAATTTACTGTAGTTGTCTCGGAAAATTATCCGAGCTCGCAGATAGCTTGCGACGAGATTCCGCTTCCAGGGAATGTTCTCCTCATGACTTGTCTATTAATCCCGAATGTTCCAACCTAATTTCCGACTCCTTGCACAGCTTCCATCTGCCTCCGTGTGATATTGAAATTTTTAAAGGGGACTATATGTCATGGCCAACTTTCCGTGATATGTTCACAGCCATGTACATAAAGAACACCAGATTGAGTCCAGTAGAGAAGTTATTTCACTTATCGCAAAAGACAAAAGGGGAAGCTCGAGAAATCGTTCAAAAATGTCCATTAACTAACCAAGGCTTTGATATGGCATGGACAAACCTTTGTGAGCGCTTCGAAAATCGTAGAGTCCTTGTAAACGGCCAACTCAAGGTGCTATTTCACCTAGATCCCATATCTACTGAGACTGGAGGCGCTATAAAGCATCTCCAGCGTGAAATAAACTCCTGTATTTCTACACTAAAATTTTACAAAATTGACGTCGATATCTGGGATCCTATTTTCATTTACTTATGTTCTAATATACTTCCTAGCTCTACTCTTACCTTATGGGAAGAAGGCTTGCAAGATAAGTCTTCAATTCCTAAGTGGTCCGAATTAGATGCTTTCCTAACAAATCGCTTTCGTACTTTAGAGTCCGTATCTGAGGTTAAAAATAATTCCCATAAATCTATTGACGTGAAAACGAAAGCTGGTAATAATATAGTTAGAAAAGTTAGTACATTTCAAACCAATGTGACTGGTCCAAAATGTCAATTATGTCCAAAAGAGTCGCATATTATTCGAAAATGTCCTCGATTTCTGAAAATGGACTACAACCAACGTTTCAACGAAGTTAAGAAACAAAGCCTATGAATAAACTGCTTTTCTAAAACTCATACAGTTCGAAGTTGTAATAGCAAAAATAATTGCTATAGATGTAACAAACGGCATAATACCCTACTTCATAAAGAACTTGATAACTCAATTTCCAGCCGTGAATATAACATAACTACTCATTCGCAATTAAATCCAATGTGTGCTTCCTTTGAAACAACAACAAGTTCAAAAAATATACAGTCCACTGCTAATGAAGCTAATATTGTAAAATCTTGTTTCACTCGCAATTCAAGAGGTGTGTTGTTGGGGACTGCTATAGTAGAAGTGTGCTATTTAAACTTGCGATACAAGGCTCGAGCACTGATCGATTCAGGTTCTGAAGGCACTTTTATTTCTGAGAGATTATTTAATCTTCTTCAATTGCCTTTTATAAAGACTAATGCTCGAATATCTGGTTTAAATAATACATTGTCTGCTAATGTACAAAAACAGACTGAGTTTGTGCTCGGTTCACCTATTGATAATAGTGTTCAGATAGCTGCCACAGCGTTGGTAGTGCCAAATTTGTCCGGCAGTCTTCCTTCCCAAAATTATGACGCCTCTATATTTTCTAATATTCCTCATATACAACTTGCTGATCCTGGCTTTTATAACAGTAGCAAAATAGATATATTAATTGGTGGTGATCTGTTCCCCTCCATCATGCGCTCCGGTACAAAACATCAAATTTGCGGCTCATTAATAGCCCAAGAAACAATATTTGGGTGGATTTTGACCGGACCTATTTCAAATAGATCAATTTGCAGTAATTCTACTTTAGTATCCTATTTTTGTGAAATCTCATTAGATAAGGAGATTTCTCGTTTTTGGGAGGTGGAAAATCTTCCACGGAAGAACTATTTCACTTTGTCCGACAAATACTGTGAAGACTTATACAAGAAAACCACCAAGAGAGATACAAATGGCCACTATGTCGTATCTCTTCCGTTTAAAGAGGGATATCCAGAGAAGCTTACCTTGGGTCACTCTAGACTATCCGCAATGGCTCAATTTTTCCGAAATGAGGCAAAGTTGCTTCGATCGCCAGATTTCAAAGATAAATATGATTATGTACTACAAGAATATGAAAACTTGGACCATATGTCTAAAGTTTCTATCCCTTCAAATTTAAACTCTAAACAATATTATTACTTGCCACATCATGCAGTAATAAAACCTGAAAGTACCACAACGAAGTTGCGAGTTGTATTTAATGCATCCTCTCCATCTTCAAATGGCTTAAGTCTAAATGATATTCTTCATACTGGACCTATTCTCCAAACTGACTTAACCTTGCTTATCTTGAAATGCAGATATTGAAAAAATGTATAGACAAATCCGTGTAAATCCAAATCACACAGTATTCCAAAGAATTCTATTTCGCAAAAGAGAGAGAATTGAAACAAGCAAAAGATTGTGATCTAAAAATATATAAAAATTAAATAAAATAAGGGAATAAAAAAACATAAAATTTATTGGAAATAGTAAAATAAGTTACGGAAAATAAGTGGATATAAAAATTTTTTATCGAAATAAGTTTTATAAACTTGGTTTGCTGATTTATATATCTATTTATAACTATTGCTCAGCTATGCCTGAGGAATGCAGTAAATGTAGAACAACAATAAAGGGTGAAACTGGTATTCACTGCAGTGGAGTGTGCAAAAAAGTATATCATTGTTCATCAAAATGTTCCGGTCTTGATCAATATTCTATTGCAGTGCTAGAAGGCAGGAATTTTATTAGATTTATATGCGATGACTGCATTCAATATATACATAATATGGATCTTATCTTGACAGAAATTCAAGATGGAGTCGACAAAAATAAGCAAAACCTGTCGGAATATAAAAATGAATTCAAAGAGGTGTTAAAGCAAAATGAATGTGAAATAAAGCAATTGCTAGAAGCAATAGAAAAGCGTTATGAAGATAGATTTAAAAAAATAGACAAGGCTCAAAAAATCTGCGAAAAAAATGTACAAGAGGTTCAAAAATTATGTGCCTGTGTTAATGATTTTGAAGACAAAAACAAACAAATGTACAGCGTTATAGAAGAGAGTAATAATAAAATATGTAGCGAGATCAAAAAAGCCTTAAAAGAAACAAGTGTTACAAAAAACAAAATGTCATATGCTGACTCGGTGAGAGCAAAAGTGATGATGCCAGATGTAGCAAAAAAAGTGCCTTTAATAATAAAACCCAAGGAAAAACAAACGATTGAAAAAACCAAAGATGAATTAAACAAAAAAGTGGACCCAGTAAATTTAAAAATAACAAATATTGAAAATAGAAGAAATGGAACTGTAATAATTCAAACTGATAATGATGAAGAGAGGGAGAAAATAAGAGTGGCAGTTGAAAATAAAATGAGTGAAAGGTACGAAATTAAGGCACCTAATCCAGTAGAAATGAGTATAACAATAACTGATATGGCATTTAAATATACAGAAAATGAGTTAATAGAAAAAATAAAAAAACAAAATCCGATTTTATATGAATCTAAATTAAAAGTTATTAGAATATACGGTATCAAAAGGAATAATAAGGACATTTATAACGCGAGATTGAACATAGATACCGACTCGTATAAAAAAGTAATAGAGGCGCAAAAAATTAACGTTGGATGGGAAAAATGCAGAGTATTTGACGGAACGGAGATAACACAATATTTTAAATGTAAGGGCTATAATCATACCTCCAGAGTCTGCAAAAATCAGGAAACATGTCTAAAATGTCATGGAAATCACAAACATCAGGATTGTGATAAAGAAACAATCGAGAAATGTATAAACTGTATAAGAGCAAATCAAAAACTTAATTTGGGATTAGACGACAAACATTACACATTGAGCAGAGAATGTCCAGTTTACCAAAATAAACTGAAAAGCAAAAAAAGAAGAGTTGGTTTAAACGCTTAACAATTAAAAAATGTTCATGGTATCTACACAAATGTTCAGGGCTTAATAAACAACTTTAATGAAGTAGAAATCATCGCTGAAAATGAAAAACCGGATTTTATTGTGTTATCAGAAACTCACCTAACAGAAGATATAGACGAAAAGGAAATATCAATACAAGGATACGGAGAAATTATAACATTGTCTAATTCGAAAAGGACAGGTGGTCTAATAACTTATTATAAAAAAAATTGGAAAGCTGAAAAAATTATGGAAAAAATTGATAATTTAAAGTATTGGTTAAATGCATGTATGATAAAAAATGAAAATAAATATTTTATATTAGCAGCAGTCTACAGATCACCGAGTTATAGTGAGGCGGAATTTTGTGAGCACTTTGAGAAATTCGTTGAAGATATATGTGAATATAACTGTGAAATAATAATAACAGGAGATTTCAACATAGACTGGTCTAGTGATGGATTTTACAAAAAGAAGATGGAAAGTGCCTTCAATGACAATGGATTAAAACAAATAGTTGAAGAACATACAAGAATAACTTCAAATACAAGGACAATAATAGATTATGTTGTAACTAACAATGATAGAATATCGGTTAAAACTAACATTAACAACAAAATATCGGATCATGAATCGCTCGATATAAATATAGAATGTGAATTAAATAAACGAGAATTTGTGCAGTGTAAAGAAATAGAAAGTTTTAAATATAATAAAAATTTATTTAATAGAGAATTATGTTCAGGCCTTAATATAAATGAAAATGATGACATAAACAATAATGTGGCCTGTTTTGACTCACTGATTGAAAGGACAATACAAAGGTTTACTTATAAGAAAATGATAAAAGAAAAAGTTCCGTCAATAATTGGTTCAATGCACAGCTAAGAACTCTCAAACAAGAAAAGATTTGCAAATACCAAATTGCAAAAATTATAAATACAAACGAAACCTGAAATAATTATAAAGTGATTAGAAACATTTACAAAAATGCGATAAATATTGAAAAAAATAAATATATTGAGAAAAAAATAAATAGCACCACGGATCCGAAACAAATGTGGAAAGACATTAAAAATTTAGTTTTAAAAAAGAACAAATCAGTGATTTAAATTTAGTGCAATAAATATACATGAATTGAAAGACATATGTAAAACAATTAACAACAAACCCGATTTTAATAAGGTGACGATAAAAATAATACTGGACAATTGGAATGTAACAGGTCATACAATAATGTATATAACACTGGTTTACAGCCAAAAAATACCAAGAACACCACATAGCTAGATAAGTTAATTGGGACCTCCTAAACACGAAAAACGCTGTAATTTTTTTTCTAAGTACCGTTTTTTAGATAACGGTACTTTTGTGTTTTTCGGTATATGGTGCCACTCAAACCCTTGTGGAGCCCAACCGAAAAGTCCAACAAATGGCTGAGTTATGGCACCTCAAAGTTCAAAATTTGCCTATTTTTACGTTTTTTTCAAAATTTTTCATTTTCATTTGGTTATTTTTCTACGTTATAGTAAAGATCTGGAATGTTTTATTCTTTTACCAAATAGCTTATTTTATCACCAATATTTTAAGCGTAATTTGAAAAAAAACGGATGAAAAATAAAGTTTTTATTAATGATTTTGTGGAACGACAATATTTTCATTTTCATTGCTCACACACTATGTATATTCGGCGTCCATTAGTTTTAACGTATTTAAAAAAAACGGAGTTTGAATCTCTGTATATGTTAATTTTGTTATGTTTGTGGTGTTCTTGTGAAAAAGAAATCACAACATTTGATGCGAAAAATGAGTACGAAAAATTTATCTGAAGCGTATAAGAAGTATTTCGGCTTTCGACCTGCTTCTCTCGACAAACCGTGGACACCGAATAATGCATGTAACAACTGCCGAACAATATTAAATAAAATTAGTAAGGGTCAAGAGTGTTTCTTCACATTTGGAAAGCCAATGCAATGGAGAAATCAGATCAACCATACAACAGATTGTTATTTCTGTTTAACGGAAAAGGCTATCGGACGTAGAATTGAACCTGTTTATCCAGTTGTTAGCTCGGTGACGCTTCCAGTGCCGCACTCAGTATCGTGCCCCAAACCGCAGCTGATTGTAGCGGGGCCCACAGAAATACAAAAAACAACAATAAAAAATGATTCATCAGATAAGTGGAGTGAACCAGAAATGCAATCAAATAAGAAACACCATTTACTTACTCAGGCCGAGCTTAATGATTTGTGCCGAGATTTGTATTTAACGAAATCAAAATCTGAATTACTTGCATCACGATTGCAACAGTATGGACATTGTGCTCCTGAGACACGTGTTACATATTACCGTGATCGCAGCAAACAACTTGCACTTTTCTTCGCAAAAACGGCAAACTTTTGCTTTTGTTCCAACATATGTGGTCTTTTCAATGCTCTCCAACAAAATTATGACCCAGAGGAATGGCGTCTTTTTCTGGATGGAGGCAAGGATAGTTTAAAGGCAGTCCTGCTTCATAAAGGGAATACGAAACCATCAATTCCAATAGGATATGGAAAATTCATAAAGGAAACATATGAAGCAATGAAAGAACTTCTCGATCTCATACAATATGACCAACATCAATGGAAAGTTTGCTCTGATTTTAAATTAGTTGCCATACTATCTGGATTGCAAGGGGGCAATACGAAGTTTCCCTGTTTTCTATGTCTATGGGACAGCCGTGACCGTCAGAATCACTACACCCGAAAAGTTTTGCCCGAGCGAAGTGGACGTACGCACGGAGAGTACAATATCAAAAATTACCCACTCATTCCTCAGGAGAAGATAATACTTCCTCCATTACATATTAAGCTTGGGTTATTTACAAATATTGTCAAAACGTTGCCTAAAGACAGTATTGCCATGTATTACCTTAAACAAAAATTTCCGAGAGCCACAGCGAGCAAAATTGAAGCTGGTGTATTTGATGGACCTCAAATTCGGGCTCTGTACGGTGACCAAGCATTTAATGAGAGTTTAGGTCCAGCTCATTTGGAGGCATGGCAAGCATTCCAGGACATCGTTCACAACTTTTTGGGAAACTACAGAAGTCCTGATTACGCTGAGAAGATCGATACATTACTGCAAAAATTCAATGCCATTGGCAAGCGTTGAGTGAAAGCATGTATATCAAAAAGGCCGTTATCATTTGAAAATTTATTCTTTTTAACTTTTAGGTTCAAACATGACACCTAAATTACACTTCTTATTCAGTCATTTGGATATTTTCCCCATGAACTTGGGCTCCGAAAGTGATGAACAAGGTGAAAGATTTCACCAGGAAATGGAAGAAATCGAGAGACGTTACTGTTGTAGTTAAATACATATATCCAATGAATACTGTACATTATATATGAGAGCTACAACTTAAAGCTTAATGTGTCACTTTGACACTAGCAGCATATTATTCTTGTTGCATTACATTTGTCAATAAACTTTTCTTTCCTTCCGTTTTTAACTATTAATGAAGTAAGACGTCTTTTTCTTTATATACGATTTTTCCTATCCACCAACATCAGGTTATGGGCCGCATGTTTTAAGAAAAAATCGGTTTTAAAGTAATAAACAGCCTTACGTGAACTAAGCTTGTTTGATAGTTTTTCTCGGGATATCATTTTTTAAGCAAATTTTATCTCGAAATGGGTCAAGATAAAATAGAAAAATTGAAAGGGCGAGAAAACTATGATACATGGAGATTTGCTGCAAAGTCCTATCTTGTGCTAAAGGGTTACTGGCCGTGCATTGAAAGTTCGGAGGGGGACTCCACAAAAAATTTGCACGCAATTTCTGCTCTTGGACTGTTAATTGAACCATCTAACTACTCGTACATCCAAAATTGTACATTGGCTAAAGATGCATGGAATGCATTGGAAGCTGCATTTGAGGATAATGGCGTTTTGCGTCGCATGGACTTGCTAAAATATCTTATGCGATTGGAGTTGACAGATTGCTCTTCAATGGAAGACTATGTTAATAAGATGGCATGTACTCAACAAAAACTGGAAAAGTCGGGCACTAAGATTCCAGATGATATTGTGGCTCAGATAATGCTTAGTGGTTAACCAGATGAATATCGTCCGATGGTAATGGCACTCGCAAATAGTGGAAGGGCATTGACAACAGACCTGGTTCGCACGAATCTCCTCCAAGAAATTAAGCACGAAGGCTTGAATGGTGACGGAATGGCGTTGACATCTAAAAAGGCGAAGAAGAAACCGAGCTGCAAGGTAAAAAATAAATCTTCAATTGTTTGCTTTGAATGTGGTGAAAAAGGGCATTATGCCAACAAATGTCCATCAAAGACAAAGGAAAAGAGGGACTCGAACAACTTATTGCTGGCCTCAACAGGATTCATTGCTAACTCTCAGTGTGCTTCAGATTGGCTAATTGATTCGGGGGCTACGTCTCATATTACAATGGATTCTGGATCCTTCTACGAGCAGCGTCAGCCAAATTTCAACCACATTGTTGTCGGAAATAACGCACGGATGAATGTAGAAAGTGCTGGAGATATTCGTGTAAAATTACAAGCAAATACAAATACACAGAATGATCTGACCATGAAGGATGTTCTTTGTATACCAAACATCTGTGCAAATTTAATGTCGGTAAGTCAAATGGCCAAGCATGGAAAAACTATTGTGTTCAACAACCAAAATTGCCGTATATTTGATGAAAACTCCAACCTGCTTGCAATTGCACCACTTATCGACGATTTGTATCGACTAAGCTGCGAAACTGCCAAATTGGCAATGTCGGCAACTGCTTTATCGACGTCAGGTGATCATATGTTATTGCATCGACGTATGGGACACCCGTGTGACAATAATATGAAACGCATTAAATCCTCTGTTGTTGGGTTTAATTTACCAAGTGGAAAACTGGACAAATGCACTGTCTGTCTGCAAGGGAAGCAAACACGAGCTTCGTTTAAAGAAAGTGGAGAGCGAGCTACGGAAATTCTTCAAGTAGTGCACACGGATGTTTGTGGCCCAATATCAACAAAATCTCTCGGAGGAGCCAGGTATTTACTGACATTTGTTGACGATTTCAGTCGTAAAGTTTTTGTATATCCACTTAAACGTAAAGATGAGGCTTACGAAAGTTTCTTGCATTTTAAGAACTTAGTTGAAAATCAGCAAAAACAAACTATAAAGATACTGAGATCTGACAACGGGAAGGAATTTTGCAACAAAAACTTTAAAGCAATCACTGCCAGACATGGTATTTTGCATCAACTAACTGCCCCATACACTCCAGAGCAGAACGGCGTTGCTGAACGCATGAACCGAACTGTCATTGAAAAGGTACGTTGCATGTTATTTGATGCGAATCTTGGTAAGCAATACTGGGCAGAAGCAGCATCAACAGCGGCATTTCTGATTAATCGGACTCCGTGCAGAAATATGACCGATACTACTCCAGAAGAAATCTGGTCTAAGGTGAAACCAGATTTGTCCGCACTCCGTGTTTTTGGATGCAAAGCAATGGTACATGTTCCAAAGGAGAATCGCAGGAAGCTTGACTCCAAATCAGTAGAATGCATTTTTCTAGGTTACAGCGAACAGTCGAAGGCGTATAAATTGTACAACCCTAGAACTAGAAAAACTATCGTGAGTCGTGATGTGACTTTCTTCGAAAATATCAACAAAAAAGCAAATGAAACCCGTGATGTGACAACCTCCTCTTCGCAAATACCACAAAAAGCAAACCGGCAAGATGAAAAGTTGATTTGTAGTAGCGATGACTCTAGCAGTGACGATTCCAGCGACGACGATGATGGCGACTTCGATAATAAAATGTCTGCACACACTGGGGGTTACAATCAAAAGGTTCTGGGCTATATAACAGAATTGGACAAAACCCAGTGCGAAGATAGCACACCCCGTGAACAACAAAATAACTCGACGAATGAATCGAATGTCGAATTCAGTGAGGGTAATGACAACGTTCTTGATGTGAATTCTCCAAACGATTCCTGCGACCACGAGGATCTGGAAGTCAAAATTAGTGAAATTTCAACGGTATGTATATCTGACGACGAAGAAAATCCAAGACGTGAATCAGATGTGACACCCCTTGGCTTACTGGCAGCAACATCGGACGTAAGTGAGCCAAAATCTGTTCGGGAAGCATTGAATGGCGCTAACAGTAGTGACTGGACCAACGCCATGCTAGACGAATATAATGCCTTGATGGAAAATGGTACGTGGGTATTGACAGATTTACCTCCAGGAAGAAAAGCGATTGACAGCAAATGGGTGTTCAAGGTGAAGCGAAATGCAGAGGGCGATATTGATCGTTTTAAGGCACGCCTTGTTGTGAAGGGTTATTCACAAGTGAGGGGCATAGATTACGATGAAACGTACTCACCCGTTGTACGATATTCCTCTGTCCGTTTTCTACTCGCAATGGCAGTGAAACTTGACCTGGTGGTGCACCAAATGGACGCTGTTACAGCCTTTTTGCAAGGTGAGTTGCAAGAAGAGCTTTATATTAGCCAACCACAATGTTTTGATGACAAAACTGGCAGAGTATGTCGGCTCCGTAAATCATTATACGGATTGAAACAGTCGAGCAGAGTATGGAATCTAAAGTTGAATTCTGTACTAACTCAACAGCTTGGTTTTAAAAGATCAGCTGTTGATCAGTGCATTTACTACAAACATTCGGCGCAGAATGTACTTATTTTGACAGTGTACGTAGATGACATATTAATATTTGGAAGCAACAGCACGATGATTACCAAACTAAAGAAAGACTTATCTAGTAAATTCAAGATGAAAGACATGGGCGTTGCAACCTCCGTGCTTGGCATGCACATTGTAAGAAATAATGATAAGTCTATTTCCATAGATCAAAAGCAGTACTTGATGTCAATCCTGGAACGATTCAACATGAGCAATAGTAATCCAGTGAATACTCCACTTGATCCGAATCAGCGGTTATCAAAAGATATGTGTCCAAAAAACGACGCGGAGCGACAGGAAATGGGTTCAATTCCATATCAGGAAGCGATTGGCTGCATTATGTATGCTGCACAAATTAGCCGACCAGACATTGCATATGCGGTAAGCGTACTTAGTCGTTACAATACAAACCACGGAAAATCACACTGGTCTGCAGTTAAAAGAGTTCTTCGGTACCTGAAGGGCACCATTGATTTAAAACTTACGTATCGAAAGGACACCAAAGGGCAAGTTGTTGGCTATTGTGATGCAGATTGGGCTGGCGACCAAGACGAGCGACGTTCAACAACTGGGTACGTTTTTCAATTGCAGGGTGCAGCAATTTCATGGGCTACACGAAGACAACCGACGATTGCACTTTCATCGACAGAAGCGGAATTCATGTCTATGGTGGCAGCCATACAAGAGGCACTATGGCTCAAGCGATTTGAACGCGAAATTTTCCCAATGGCCCCAAAATCGATGGAACTTTATTGTGATAACCAAGGAGCGATTCAATTGGCTATGAATAGTAACTACCAGGCACGAACCAAACACATAGATGTGAAGAATTACTTTATACGGGAGAAGCTGGCTGAAGGCACCATCAAATTAAGCTACCGAAGTACAGATGAAATGATTGCTGACATCATGACGAAACCCGTAAACCATTCGAAGCTATCCCATTTTATATCGCATTATGGTTTGAACTAATTATCTCTTTAAAATAACTTTTTTGAATTTCATATATATGGATTATTTTTGATATACATATTATATATAAACATATAATAATTTCATTTTTGTTACATATTATAAAGTTGCAGCTCTAGTGAGGGTGTTGTAGTTAAACACATATATCCAATGAATACTGTACATTATATATGAGAGCTACAACTTAAAGCTTAATGTGTCACTTTGACACTAGCAGCATATTATTCTTGTTGCATTACATTTGTCAATAAACTTTTCTTTCCTTCCGTTTTTAACTATTAATGAAGTAAGACGTCTTTTTCTTTATATACGATTTTTCCTATCCACCAACATCAGTTACAAAGGCTGGTGGGATGAACAAATGATGGCGGACTATTGTTGGTTCCTCATTCGCGAAGACCCATCCGAAAAAAAAACGCAAAATTTCAAGTCGCTCGTCATTTTAATTTAAATTTTTTGAATTTATGCCGAATATAGTATGTGAGCAATGAAAATGAAAATATTGTCGTTCCACAAAATCATTAATAAAAACTTTATTTTTCATCCGTTTTTTTTTTCAAATTACGCTTAGAATATTGGTGATAAAATAAGCTATTTGGCAAAAAAATAAAACATTCTAGATCTTTACTATAAAGTAGAAAAACAATCAAATGAAAATGAAAAATTTTGAAAAAAACGTAAAAAATAGACAAATTTTGAAATTTGAGGTGCCATAACTCAGCCATTTGTTGTCAGATAGAAATTTGCGGCATATCGACGGAAAAGGCATTTAATTACCTTTCTAACGGTATGCCATTTATTTGACTTTTCGGTTTTCGATTTGACTTTTCGGTTGGGCTCCACAAGGGTTTGAGTGGCACCATATACCGAAAAACACAAAAGTACCGTTATCTAAAAAACGGTACTTAGAAAAAAAATTACAGTGTTTTTCGGGCTTAGGAGGTCCCAATTAACTTATCTAGCTATGTCGTGTTCTTGGTATTTTTCCAAATTAAAAATTTGTAAAGCTGTGCAATAAATAAGTCGTTCGAAACGGGAGTTTTCCCTAAAACATGGAGAGAAACGATGGTGACTCCAATAGAAAAAGTTTATAAAACAAAAAATGGCGAAGAGTATCGACCAATAAATGCATTAAAAACGTGTGAAAAAATAATCGAGAAAATCGTGAAATTAAAATTAGAAAAATATATGGAAGAGAATGAATTCTTATATAAATACCAATCGGGCTTCCGCAAAAAATTTTCCTGTGAAACGGCAGTGAATTATATAATAAATAGATGGAAAAATATTGAAAAAAAAAACAACAAATTAATGGCAATTTTTTTAGACTTTAAAAGAGCTTTTGAAACTATAGACAGAGATATATTACTACAAAAGCTATACATGTATGGTATACAAGGGAAGGAATTAAAATGGTTTAAAACATATTTAACAAATAGAAGACAATCAATGAAAGTAAATAATGTAAAATCTAATACAATAAAAAATGATTTCGGGGTACCAGAGGGCTCGATATTAGGTGCACTACTGTTTATAATATATATAAATGATATACCCAACATTTTAGATAAATGTGAAATAGTTCTCTATGCGGATGATGCCCTTATGTTTACGGAAGCGGAAAATGAAGTGCAATGTCAGTTTAACCTTAACCACGATTTAGAAAATGTAAATAAATGGCTAAAAATGAACAAACTAAAACTAAATGAAAGTAAAACTAAATTAATGGAATTAAATATGAACAGTGACATTGTAATAAAGATCAATAATGAAAAAAATAGAAAAAGTGAAAAGTATAAAGTATCTCGGTTTTGTTATAGATAAGGACTTAAAATTTAAAGAACACATCGAATATATATGCAAAAAATCGGCAAAAAAAATCGGATTATTTAAAAGAATTAGAAATAAAATTTCCTTACTAACGGCAATAAACATTTATAATGTAATGATCAAACCGCATTTTGAATTTGGATCCACAATAATATATACGTGCTGTACAAAAACGCAGATGGAGAGGCTTCAGAAGTTGCAAAATAAGGCAATGCGTTCAATTCTGAAATGCAATCGATACACACCAATCCAAGTTATGATAAGCACATTAAGATGGCTAAACATAGAACAGCGACTAGAATTAAACACCCTTAGGTTTATCCAGAAGATGAAGATGGGAGATGCGCCACAATATCTATTTGAACAGCTTGACTATGTTGGACAAGTACAGCCGTACTATCTCAGAAATGTACAAGACTTTAGGCTGCAACGAGTGACAAGTAATGCAATGCAGCGGTCTCTTTTCTACAAGGGCCTAAATTTATATAACACGTTACCCACAGATGCCAAAAATGAACCCAATGCTAGCATTTTTAACAGTAAATGTGTTCAATTCCTTAAAAATAAAAATCCACATGGCTTTGTTGTATGATTTTCTGTATCCTTTTATTTTCCTTATTTTCCTATTTTCCTATTATTCCTATTATTTTCTATATCCTTTTATTTTTATTTTTATTTCACTTTTATTTTTATTTTTATTTCATTTTATTTTTATTTAATTTTATTTTATTTTATACTTATACCGTTATTATTATTTATATGATTTTTATTATTATTATTGTTATTATTGATATTAATATTATTATTGTTTTATAGTGTATTGGAATATAAAATGTATATGAATTTTATAAAGTATGACACATACTACTACTAAATAAATAAAAAAAAAAAAAAAAAAAAGTCCAAATCAAACTCTGCAAGACTATGAGCTTAAAACCGTGACTTTTGGTGTAAATTGTGCGCCGTATCTGGCCATCCGAACTATTCTCCAATTAGCTGACGATGTGCAATTGAATTATCCTAAAGCTAGTAATATACTGCGAAATTCAATGTATGTTGACGATGCGTTAGCTGGAGCACACACAATCACAGAAGCTATCAAGTCCAGAAATGAGCTTATCCTAGCTCTCCGTTCCGCAGGATTTTCCTTGAGAAAGTGGATATCCAATTCAAAGGAAATATTAAGGGAAATTCCTTCCGATGATTTACTTTTCGAAGATTTCTTAGAGCTGGATAATCGAAGTACTGCGAAGACATTGGGCATTCGTTGGAACGCTAGCACTGATTCATTTTATTTCAGTACCAAACCATTTCCCAATTCAGACAAATGTACCAAAAGGGAAGTTTTGTCCCAAATCGCAAAATTATTCGATCCTGCAGGCTGGCTATCTCCATGCGTAGTACTCGCAAAAATCCTGATGCAAAAGATTTGGATTGATGGCACAGGATGGGATGAAGTCCTTACTACAGATTCACTTTCTCAATGGAATACGTTCAAGTCCAAATATGTTTTTATCAATAAAATTCATATTCCGCGTTGGATAAAGTATAGTCCTGACGCTAAAGTCCAATTTCACGGTTTCTGTGATGCTTCAGAAAAAGCTTATGCGGCTGCACTTTACATTCGCATAGAACAGGGTGAAACAGCATCGTGCTTTTTAGTATCCTCTAAAACCAAAGTAGCTCCAGTAAAATCCTTATCAATTCCAAGGCTAGAGCTATGTGGTGCTGTTTTGCTCGCTGAAATGATAGAAAATCTTATTCCTAGATTTGACCTAAAAAATTATTCGACATTCTGTTGGACTGATTCGAAAATAGTTCTTGCTTGGTTAGCAAAACCACCATGTTCCTGGTTAACTTTTGTGGCTAATCGAATTTCCAAGATTATTGATATTATAGACCCATCCCGGTGGTCGCATGTAAGTTCCGAATACAATCCAGCAGATTTAGCTAGCCGAGGCGTATACCCACCCGAGCTAGTTGATAATAATATCTGGTGGCATGGACCACCGTGGTTGCTAAGTTCAAAACAAAATTGGCCAACTGAACTCACTAATATTCCGGAAACTCATATTGAAATGAAAGTGATTAAATCACACTACTCATATTTTTCAAATTGTGATGATATTATGGAACGTTTTTCCTCCTTTTCGAGAGCTGTTCGTGTAATTGCTTATATATTTCGTTTTTTATTTAGCACTCATCCAAAATATCGCTACAACTTTTCTAAGAATTCTATTACAATATCCAGTTCTGAAATTTGTTTTGTTCGAAAAAGACTTATATTAATTTATAAAAAAGGTTCATTATCCAAATGAATATAAAGTACTTTCCGCTAATCAAGTCATACCGAATTCTAGTTCGCTTTCAAGCTTTAATCCTTTTCTGGATGGCGACGGTATCCTACGTTCTTGTGGTCGTCTTGAACATGCTCCAGAACTTTCGTACGATGAAAGGCATCCTATAATTATTCCGTATAATTGCCAATACCCACGACTTTTGGTTAAATTTATACACAACATTACTGTACATGGTGGAAATCAGCTTGTTTTGCGACTTATAAGAACAAGATATTGGATTCCCAAAGTGAAAAATCTGATAAAAGCTACAATCAATAGCTGTAAACCATGTCTTCTCTATAAAAGAAAATGCCAGACACAACTGATGGGTACACTTCCCCCACTTCCACTCTGATAATGGAAAAACTTTTGTCGGTGCTTCCAGAATTATAGCCAAAGAGTTTATCCAAACCTCTCGTGAGGCAATTCTCGCACATTACGCTATTCAAAACTTAAATTGGCACTTTATTCCCCCCGGCGCCCCTCACATGGGAGGGTTATGGGAGGCTGGAGTGAAAAGCTTTAAGTCCCATTTCCGCAAAGTAGCAGGTGCTTCTAAATTTACATTTGAAGAGCTTTCCACGTTATTGGCTCGCATTGAATCCTGCCTCAATTCAAGGCCCATATCACCAATGTCTAAAGACCCATCCGATTTGTCAGCGTTAACTCCAGGCCATTTCCTTATTGGCTCTCCAATACTTGCTCCAATAGATCCACAAATAAATGAGACTTCTGTACCCATATTAAATAGGTGGCAACGACTCAAACTTCTTCATCACAACTTTTGTAAACGCTGGAAGGGCGAATATCTAAAGGAATTGCAGAAGAGAACGAAATGGAAAATTCCAGAAGATAACTAGTTGTAATTAAGGATGAAAGTCTGCCTCCAAACGCTTGGCGGCTTGGCAGGGTAGAGAAGGTATATGTAGGACCTGACAACCGAATTAGAGTGGCGGATGTTTTCACACAGCGAGGGACCGTTACTAGACCAATCACAAAACTTTTTGCACTATAGTCGCCAACTTTATAATTTTCCAAATCTTAAATTTTCAGATTAAAATGCCAAATAATACTTCCAAAGGACCTTTCTCGTGTTACAGCCAAAAACGTACTAGCCGTGCTGATAATCACAAGCCTATGGTATATGTTCTATCTGAACATATATGTGTATATCCATATATGTACATTGTATAAGTATATAACCACTAATACTAAAGATCCTAATACATTGTTGAATAGATTTATTGAGCAAAAACTTTTAGATTTAAGACTTATTTCACTTTTATATTTATAATAGAATTTCAACATTATGAATTATATATATTGCCTGAATTTTATAACAAAAATTTCATGAATTGTATAACAAAATTTTATCCCTTTTTATTATAAATTTATTTACGTATACTCGTGTACATACTTATAAGTAAAAAAAAAACTATGATTGTGAATAAGATATTGAATGTAATCTTAAGTATCTTTGACTATATATTCAACCTTGTAAATTTATTGCAATAATACTGCAAGGCGGGCGGTAATTTTAACACCAAACGCCTTAAAGCATTAAATCATATTCAAATTAAACGCGGTTAATTTCAATCCCATAAGTAATCATAAACGAAGGCTGATTGCTCTTAATTTTATCCAACTGTTCTCACTTGCAAGAGGTGAATATTGTCATTTTATTTTTTTTAGTCAAGGATACTTACTTCAGCATATAATATATAATAGTTAAATCATTGTTAATCCAACCTCTGGATGGGTAAGATCTCCTAATAAACCATATTTGAATACAAATATATCCTTATTTCTTTCGTTTCATGGTTGAGTGAGAAACAAATATTTATATTTGTTTTTTTTTTGGCTCTGAAAGTGGTTTCCAGTTGCCTAGATTCCCAGCTGCATTCATATACCTAGCATCCTTATTTCAAATTTAACAAGGCCCAACCAATGTCGGACATAAACTTAATGATAGTAATTAATAATACATAAATATCGTGTTAAGCACAAAAATATTTTCAAAAAATTTCATCTGGAGTGTGGCGTATTAAAGCCGTAGTGTCCCTCTTTTTTAAGCGGGTGTGTCCAGTAAAGTTCAAGATATTACAAGCAAGGGGATTAGGATGGGACTCGAGTTTTGTTAAATATTTGCCTGCATATTTTGCAATTTCTGCGGTCACAAGTGTATTATTTAAATCACGATGTAAAATTGAATTTTTCATGTACCATGGAGCCGATGTTATTAACCTTAAAATTTTGTTTTGCATTCGTTGTATTCTCCCTACATTGGAAACTGAAGCAGTGCCGCATAGCTGAATTCCATAACACCATATGGGTTCCAAAGCGACTTGTATATTAAAAGTTTACAATCTAGACTGAGGGTTGAATTTCTACCAATCAGCCAATTTGGTGTTTCCATGTAAACCGTCGGTCAAGTTTTATACCAAGGTATTTCACCTGTGAATGTTGAGGAACAACTTGATTGTTGATTCGAATGGGGGAACAAGTGTCTCTTCGTAACGTAAATGTGACATGAACACACTTTTCTTCATTTACTTTTATTCTCCACAAGTTCAACCACGGTTCTAACAGGTTAATATATTCCTGTAGGTAACGGGTAGCCTCGTGAGGGTTTTCATGCATACTAAGGCAGGCTGTATCATCGGCAAATGTAAAAGTGAGGATATTACTACCTAAGGGCATATCACAGGTATAAATAAAATACAAAACTGGCCCCAGTATACTCCCCTGTGGCACACCGGATGAGATAGTTTCGGGCACACTCATGTTTTAATTTTTTTAGCAGCGCGCCACAAGGAGTAATTAGATGCTGCTGTGACATCGAGACCTTCCAGATAGTTTTTAAGGGAAGCAGATTTTTCAGATGCAAGTAACTCTTGGAGTCGTTTAGTGCATTCTTTAAGTCTAATTTTATGTTGGGGTGTCTGTGCTGTTGCCATTCCCTTCTAGCTCTTCTTTTTTCAGAGCCAGTAAGTGGGCTCCCCGCTCGAAATGACATCCAAACATTTTTGAAATTGTGTTTGTTGAACAATTCTCGACCTCTAGGTGTGATAAGACGCGATCCCCAGAACGTATGTTTTGCATTGTAGTCCCCAGCTGCTACGAAACAAGGTCCAAGAGTTTTGTAAAAATCCTCGTATTGATCCTCAGTGATTGAAAATCTGGGAGTGGAGTAAACTGATGATATCACGAGATTTGAACAAAAATTTTCGATGCAAATATTCGTTGCTTATAGATGGTCTTCACAAATGTTCTCAAGAATATAGTGCTTGAGTCTTGACTTTATTAGAATTGCTGATCCTCCGCATGCTCTTCCTCTCGGGTCCTTTGTATCATATAAGGCGTAGCCATGCATTTTAAAAAGGCTTCTCGAAGTCAAATGAGTCTCAGATACCAACATTATATCAATACTTTTTAACGTGAGGAAGTGCTCAAGTTCGTTTTTATGTTGGCGAATGCCGTTTGCGTTCCAGAAACATACTTTTAACATGTTCATGGCTTGTTAACTAATGCTAGAAGCAGTGTGTTCTACATTCGCAGCATTTCTTGCATCATGCTAGTCATATTTGTTGTAAAATTGTTTATAGTTTGCACCAGATTATCAATAGTAGTTTCAAGGCGACTGAAATTAAAGCTTGGGTTAGCATTTGTTGCATTTGCAGCATATTATTCTTGTTGCATTACATTTGTCAATAAACTTTTCTTTCCTTCCGTTTTTAACTATTAATGAAGTAAGACGTCTTTTTCTTTATATACGATTTTTCCTATCCACCAACATCAGTTACAAAGGCTGGTGGGATGAACAAATGATGGCGGACTATTGTTGGTTCCTCATTCGCGAAGACCCATCCGAAAAAAAACGCAAAATTTCAAGTCGCTCGTCATTTTAATTTAAATTTTTTGAATTTATGCCGAATATAGTATGTGAGCAATGAAAATGAAAATATTGTCGTTCCACAAAATCATTAATAAAAACTTTATTTTTCATCCGTTTTTTTTTTCAAATTACGCTTAGAATATTGGTGATAAAATAAGCTATTTGGCAAAAAAATAAAACATTCTAGATCTTTACTATAAAGTAGAAAAACAATCAAATGAAAATGAAAAATTTTGAAAAAAACGTAAAAAATAGACAAATTTTGAACTTTGAGGTGCCATAACTCAGCCATTTGTTGTCAGATAGAAATTTGCGGCATATCGACGGAAAAGGCATTTAATTACCTTTCTAACGGTATGCCATTTATTTGACTTTTCGGTTTTCGATTTGACTTTTCGGTTGGGCTCCACAAGGGTTTGAGTGGCACCATATACCGAAAAACACAAAAGTACCGTTATCTAAAAAACGGTACTTAGAAAAAAAATTACAGTGTTTTTCGGGCTTAGGAGGTCCCAATTAACTTATCTAGCTATGTCGTGTTCTTGGTATTTTTCCAAATTAAAAATTTGTAAAGCTGTGCAATAAATAAGTCGTTCGAAACGGGAGTTTTCCCTAAAACATGGAGAGAAACGATGGTGACTCCAATAGAAAAAGTTTATAAAACAAAAAATGGCGAAGAGTATCGACCAATAAATGCATTAAAAACGTGTGAAAAAATAATCGAGAAAATCGTGAAATTAAAATTAGAAAAATATATGGAAGAGAATGAATTCTTATATAAATACCAATCGGGCTTCCGCAAAAAATTTTCCTGTGAAACGGCAGTGAATTATATAATAAATAGATGGAAAAATATTGAAAAAAAAAACAACAAATTAATGGCAATTTTTTTAGACTTTAAAAGAGCTTTTGAAACTATAGACAGAGATATATTACTACAAAAGCTATACATGTATGGTATACAAGGGAAGGAATTAAAATGGTTTAAAACATATTTAACAAATAGAAGACAATCAATGAAAGTAAATAATGTAAAATCTAATACAATAAAAAATGATTTCGGGGTACCAGAGGGCTCGATATTAGGTGCACTACTGTTTATAATATATATAAATGATATACCCAACATTTTAGATAAATGTGAAATAGTTCTCTATGCGGATGATGCCCTTATGTTTACGGAAGCGGAAAATGAAGTGCAATGTCAGTTTAACCTTAACCACGATTTAGAAAATGTAAATAAATGGCTAAAAATGAACAAACTAAAACTAAATGAAAGTAAAACTAAATTAATGGAATTAAATATGAACAGTGACATTGTAATAAAGATCAATAATGAAAAAAATAGAAAAAGTGAAAAGTATAAAGTATCTCGGTTTTGTTATAGATAAGGACTTAAAATTTAAAGAACACATCGAATATATATGCAAAAAATCGGCAAAAAAAATCGGATTATTTAAAAGAATTAGAAATAAAATTTCCTTACTAACGGCAATAAACATTTATAATGTAATGATCAAACCGCATTTTGAATTTGGATCCACAATAATATATACGTGCTGTACAAAAACGCAGATGGAGAGGCTTCAGAAGTTGCAAAATAAGGCAATGCGTTCAATTCTGAAATGCAATCGATACACACCAATCCAAGTTATGATAAGCACATTAAGATGGCTAAACATAGAACAGCGACTAGAATTAAACACCCTTAGGTTTATCCAGAAGATGAAGATGGGAGATGCGCCACAATATCTATTTGAACAGCTTGACTATGTTGGACAAGTACAGCCGTACTATCTCAGAAATGTACAAGACTTTAGGCTGCAACGAGTGACAAGTAATGCAATGCAGCGGTCTCTTTTCTACAAGGGCCTAAATTTATATAACACGTTACCCACAGATGCCAAAAATGAACCCAATGCTAGCATTTTTAACAGTAAATGTGTTCAATTCCTTAAAAATAAAAATCCACATGGCTTTGTTGTATGATTTTCTGTATCCTTTTATTTTCCTTATTTTCCTATTTTCCTATTATTCCTATTATTTTCTATATCCTTTTATTTTTATTTTTATTTCACTTTTATTTTTATTTTTATTTCATTTTATTTTTATTTAATTTTATTTTATTTTATACTTATACCGTTATTATTATTTATATGATTTTTATTATTATTATTGTTATTATTGATATTAATATTATTATTGTTTTATAGTGTATTGGAATATAAAATGTATATGAATTTTATAAAGTATGACACATACTACTACTAAATAAATAAAAAAAAAAAAAAAAAAAAAAGTCCAAATCAAACTCTGCAAGACTATGAGCTTAAAACCGTGACTTTTGGTGTAAATTGTGCGCCGTATCTGGCCATCCGAACTATTCTCCAATTAGCTGACGATGTGCAATTGAATTATCCTAAAGCTAGTAATATACTGCGAAATTCAATGTATGTTGACGATGCGTTAGCTGGAGCACACACAATCACAGAAGCTATCAAGTCCAGAAATGAGCTTATCCTAGCTCTCCGTTCCGCAGGATTTTCCTTGAGAAAGTGGATATCCAATTCAAAGGAAATATTAAGGGAAATTCCTTCCGATGATTTACTTTTCGAAGATTTCTTAGAGCTGGATAATCGAAGTACTGCGAAGACATTGGGCATTCGTTGGAACGCTAGCACTGATTCATTTTATTTCAGTACCAAACCATTTCCCAATTCAGACAAATGTACCAAAAGGGAAGTTTTGTCCCAAATCGCAAAATTATTCGATCCTGCAGGCTGGCTATCTCCATGCGTAGTACTCGCAAAAATCCTGATGCAAAAGATTTGGATTGATGGCACAGGATGGGATGAAGTCCTTACTACAGATTCACTTTCTCAATGGAATACGTTCAAGTCCAAATATGTTTTTATCAATAAAATTCATATTCCGCGTTGGATAAAGTATAGTCCTGACGCTAAAGTCCAATTTCACGGTTTCTGTGATGCTTCAGAAAAAGCTTATGCGGCTGCACTTTACATTCGCATAGAACAGGGTGAAACAGCATCGTGCTTTTTAGTATCCTCTAAAACCAAAGTAGCTCCAGTAAAATCCTTATCAATTCCAAGGCTAGAGCTATGTGGTGCTGTTTTGCTCGCTGAAATGATAGAAAATCTTATTCCTAGATTTGACCTAAAAAATTATTCGACATTCTGTTGGACTGATTCGAAAATAGTTCTTGCTTGGTTAGCAAAACCACCATGTTCCTGGTTAACTTTTGTGGCTAATCGAATTTCCAAGATTATTGATATTATAGACCCATCCCGGTGGTCGCATGTAAGTTCCGAATACAATCCAGCAGATTTAGCTAGCCGAGGCGTATACCCACCCGAGCTAGTTGATAATAATATCTGGTGGCATGGACCACCGTGGTTGCTAAGTTCAAAACAAAATTGGCCAACTGAACTCACTAATATTCCGGAAACTCATATTGAAATGAAAGTGATTAAATCACACTACTCATATTTTTCAAATTGTGATGATATTATGGAACGTTTTTCCTCCTTTTCGAGAGCTGTTCGTGTAATTGCTTATATATTTCGTTTTTTATTTAGCACTCATCCAAAATATCGCTACAACTTTTCTAAGAATTCTATTACAATATCCAGTTCTGAAATTTGTTTTGTTCGAAAAAGACTTATATTAATTTATAAAAAAGGTTCATTATCCAAATGAATATAAAGTACTTTCCGCTAATCAAGTCATACCGAATTCTAGTTCGCTTTCAAGCTTTAATCCTTTTCTGGATGGCGACGGTATCCTACGTTCTTGTGGTCGTCTTGAACATGCTCCAGAACTTTCGTACGATGAAAGGCATCCTATAATTATTCCGTATAATTGCCAATACCCACGACTTTTGGTTAAATTTATACACAACATTACTGTACATGGTGGAAATCAGCTTGTTTTGCGACTTATAAGAACAAGATATTGGATTCCCAAAGTGAAAAATCTGATAAAAGCTACAATCAATAGCTGTAAACCATGTCTTCTCTATAAAAGAAAATGCCAGACACAACTGATGGGTACACTTCCCCCACTTCCACTCTGATAATGGAAAAACTTTTGTCGGTGCTTCCAGAATTATAGCCAAAGAGTTTATCCAAACCTCTCGTGAGGCAATTCTCGCACATTACGCTATTCAAAACTTAAATTGGCACTTTATTCCCCCCGGCGCCCCTCACATGGGAGGGTTATGGGAGGCTGGAGTGAAAAGCTTTAAGTCCCATTTCCGCAAAGTAGCAGGTGCTTCTAAATTTACATTTGAAGAGCTTTCCACGTTATTGGCTCGCATTGAATCCTGCCTCAATTCAAGGCCCATATCACCAATGTCTAAAGACCCATCCGATTTGTCAGCGTTAACTCCAGGCCATTTCCTTATTGGCTCTCCAATACTTGCTCCAATAGATCCACAAATAAATGAGACTTCTGTACCCATATTAAATAGGTGGCAACGACTCAAACTTCTTCATCACAACTTTTGTAAACGCTGGAAGGGCGAATATCTAAAGGAATTGCAGAAGAGAACGAAATGGAAAATTCCAGAAGATAACTTGAGCAAAAATACACTAGTTGTAATTAAGGATGAAAGTCTGCCTCCAAACGCTTGGCGGCTTGGCAGGGTAGAGAAGGTATATGTAGGACCTGACAACCGAATTAGAGTGGCGGATGTTTTCACACAGCGAGGGACCGTTACTAGACCAATCACAAAACTTTTTGCACTATAGTCGCCAACTTTATAATTTTCCAAATCTTAAATTTTCAGATTAAAATGCCAAATAATACTTCCAAAGGACCTTTCTCGTGTTACAGCCAAAAACGTACTAGCCGTGCTGATAATCACAAGCCTATGGTATATGTTCTATCTGAACATATATGTGTATATCCATATATGTACATTGTATAAGTATATAACCACTAATACTAAAGATCCTAATACATTGTTGAATAGATTTATTGAGCAAAAACTTTTAGATTTAAGACTTATTTCACTTTTATATTTATAATAGAATTTCAACATTATGAATTATATATATTGCCTGAATTTTATAACAAAAATTTCATGAATTGTATAACAAAATTTTATCCCTTTTTATTATAAATTTATTTACGTATACTCGTGTACATACTTATAAGTAAAAAAAAAACTATGATTGTGAATAAGATATTGAATGTAATCTTAAGTATCTTTGACTATATATTCAACCTTGTAAATTTATTGCAATAATACTGCAAGGCGGGCGGTAATTTTAACACCAAACGCCTTAAAGCATTAAATCATATTCAAATTAAACGCGGTTAATTTCAATCCCATAAGTAATCATAAACGAAGGCTGATTGCTCTTAATTTTATCCAACTGTTCTCACTTGCAAGAGGTGAATATTGTAATTTAATTTTTTTTAGTCAAGGATACTTACTTCAGCATATAATATATAATAGTTAAATCATTGTTAATCCAACCTCTGGATGGGTAAGATCTCCTAATAAACCATATTTGAATACAAATATATCCTTATTTCTTTCGTTTCATGGTTGAGTGAGAAACAAATATTTATATTTGTTTTTTTTGGCTCTGAAAGTGGTTTCCAGTTGCCTAGATTCCCAGCTGCATTCATATACCTAGCATCCTTATTTCAAATTTAACAAGGCCCAACCAATGTCGGACATAAACTTAATGATAGTAATTAATAATACATAAATATCGTGTTAAGCACAAAAATATTTTCAAAAAATTTCATCTGGAGTGTGGCGTATTAAAGCCGTAGTGTCCCTCTTTTTTAAGCGGGTGTGTCCAGTAAAGTTCAAGATATTACAAGCAAGGGGATTAGGATGGGACTCGAGTTTTGTTAAATATTTGCCTGCATATTTTGCAATTTCTGCGGTCACAAGTGTATTATTTAAATCACGATGTAAAATTGAATTTTTCATGTACCATGGAGCCGATGTTATTAACCTTAAAATTTTGTTTTGCATTCGTTGTATTCTCCCTACATTGGAAACTGAAGCAGTGCCGCATAGCTGAATTCCATAACACCATATGGGTTCCAAAGCGACTTGTATATTAAAAGTTTACAATCTAGACTGAGGGTTGAATTTCTACCAATCAGCCAATTTGGTGTTTCCATGTAAACCGTCGGTCAAGTTTTATACCAAGGTATTTCACCTGTGAATGGTGAGGAACAACTTGATTGTTGATTCGAATGGGGGAACAAGTGTCTCTTCGTAACGTAAATGTGACATGAACACACTTTTCTTCATTTACTTTTATTCTCCACAAGTTCAACCACGGTTCTAACAGGTTAATATATTCCTGTAGGTAACGGGTAGCCTCGTGAGGGTTTTCATGCATACTAAGGCAGGCTGTATCATCGGCAAATGTAAAAGTGAGGATATTACTACCTAAGGGCATATCACAGGTATAAATAAAATACAAAACTGGCCCCAGTATACTCCCCTGTGGCACACCGGATGAGATAGTTTCGGGCACACTCATGTTTTAATTTTTTTAGCAGCGCGCCACAAGGAGTAATTAGATGCTGCTGTGACATCGAGACCTTCCAGATAGTTTTTAAGGGAAGCAGATTTTTCAGATGCAAGTAACTCTTGGAGTCGTTTAGTGCATTCTTTAAGTCTGATTTTATGTTGGGGTGTCTGTGCTGTTGCCATTCCCTTCTAGCTCTTCTTTTTTCAGAGCCAGTAAGTGGGCTCCCCGCTCGAAATGACATCCAAACATTTTTGAAATTGTGTTTGTTGAACAATTCTCGACCTCTAGGTGTGATAAGACGCGATCCCCAGAACGTATGTTTTGCATTGTAGTCCCCAGCTGCTACGAAACAAGGTCCAAGAGTTTTGTAAAAATCCTCGTATTGATCCTCAGTGATTGAAAATCTGGGAGTGGAGTAAACTGATGATATCACGAGATTTGAACAAAAATTTTCGATGCAAATATTCGTTGCTTATAGATGGTCTTCACAAATGTTCTCAAGAATATAGTGCTTGAGTCTTGACTTTATTAGAATTGCTGATCCTCCGCATGCTCTTCCTCTCGGGTCCTTTGTATCATATAAGGCGTAGCCATGCATTTTAAAAAGGCTTCTCGAAGTCAAATGAGTCTCAGATACCAACATTATATCAATACTTTTTAACGTGAGGAAGTGCTCAAGTTCGTTTTTATGTTGGCGAATGCCGTTTGCGTTCCAGAAACATACTTTTAACATGTTCATGGCTTGTTAACTAATGCTAGAAGTAGTGTGTTCTACATTCGCAGCATTTCTTGCATCATGCTAGTCATATTTGTTGTAAAATTGTTTATAGTTTGCACCAGATTATCAATAGTAGTTTCAAGGCGACTGAAATTAAAGCTTGGGTTAGCATTTGTTGCATTATTTGGTGGTGACACTTTTTGCAATGAAACAGAGTTGATCTTCACAGCGGCAGCATACGATACTTGTGTAGAGAGTGGTTGGGCCATAGGAGGATAAGTAACGCAGTACGTATTTCCTGTCTAAACTGGGTTACTTTAGACTTTTGACTCATAGCCTGTTTAACGAAAGAGTATACGGGACATCCTCTGTAGTTAGCAGTGTGATTACCTCCACAATTACTGCACTTTTTTTCCTTCTAGTCTTTCGACTTCTAGCAGTACCGTGTAATTCACCGCACACAACACAAACAGTAGATAATTTGCAATAAGTTTGTGTGTGGCCATATTCTTGACAATTATGGCACTGTACGGGTCCTGAACGCTTGTGTGGTTCTGCAACTGTGATTTTCCGGTATAATAGATATTTTAAATCATAAATGGGATGGGTCTCATTTTTCTTCAATTATATCATTTGGCTCCAGTTCAACGCGAAATAGGGGTTGGGGGATCTTCTTCCTGTTTATTATGTTGGATACATTTTTTACCTTGAATCCTTTCAGGGTGAGAGCATCTTTTATTTCAGCAGGGATAACGTAAGAATCTATGCCCTTCAATACGACCTGTAAGCCTTTGGCGCTCTTAAGCTGGAATGTGTAAAAACTTGTTTTATTTTTTTCCAATTCATTAACCATTTTGCGGAAATCTTTTTCTTCGTATATTTGGGTCTTTGTTTCGTCAATATTACCACGTTTTATTGGGACAATGTGAAATGCCTTTTCACCAATAACCGAAATTAGCTTTTTAATAAGAGTGTTTGATTTTTTTTGTCTCAGGTAGATTGGTGGTGGTTTTGGGGTTTTATTCGAGGATTCATCGGGTCTGTCGCTCTCATCTTGCAATATTTTAAAACGGTTTTGACGATTAGTTGAGGCGGCGTCGATATCCCTGGATATCTTGGGAACAGGTGAGATCTTTGAAGAATTTGGGCTTCGCCCGCGCTTTACCACTGTGATATATACAGGAACCTTAGGTTTCTGACTACTGTTGTCTGTAGTGATAACTTGGTTAAGTAATGAATACGAGCCCGGAGCGGATAATGGAGCTGACTTAAATAAAGATGAACTAGGCAATGGTAATGTTACCGAATCACTACTTGGCATTGGAGAAAGCGATGTTGATCGCTCGCGTAAAATTGGCTTTGCCGTTAGAAAAAGACTATCATCCGATTTTTTATTTTTATTGTGTGCATTAAGAATATCAGAACTCACAGTAAAATAGGCATTTCTGCCGTTAGAACTCACTTCGCAATTGTTTGTTTTTGAGGTACTCATGCAGAGTATTCCTCAGTCACTTTGTTTCCGGTTTTTGTTTTTGTTGTTTCAGATTATACGAAAAATATTATTAATGCAAATAAAGCAAATTTAACAAAATTAGAACTTATTACGAATCAGTATTACGAATATTTTTTTGTTTGTATTTCTGTTTGTTTAGTATGTAAAAAAAAACTCCGCTAACACGTCTGTTCACTACGAAGGCTCAACAAGACTGGGGATAAACTATACTGATACATTTTCACCTGTATTTCGCAATGAAACAATAAGAATGGTTATTGCCCTTGCAGCCGAGTACCAACTTCATTTGCACCAGATGGATGTGTCCACGGCTTACCTCAATAGTGAACTATCGGATAATGTGTATATGCAGCAACCTGAGGCGGGTGAAAGTAAAACGAATCGTACTTTATTCTTATAAAAGCTAACGTTATTAAGAAAAATACAACTTTTGTTTTTAGTTTGAAGAGTTTTTTATTCAACTTCATCAAAAAAGGTAAATTTTCACAGAAATATTAATACAAAAAAATTTTTTTCAAACTGCCAAAAATTTCAAGTTGGTTTTGGCAGATCTCACTTGTGTAAAAAAACATTAAAAAATACAACAATTTTGTTTATGTTCTAAAACACAAAGTTGCCCTACATAATAAAGTTTGATATGTCAATCTTTTTTGAACTAAATCTTAATGCATTTAGATCTTATTGAAGAAGAAAAATAAATTTTTTGAAGGAAATTAAAACTAATTTCATATATATAAATCTATTTAAACAATAATTATAATAATACGATTGCATTTAGTTGTAAAATCAGGCAATACTTTGTTTTAACGACATATGGTGCCAAGACAACGTAGTCGATATGCCTATAGCCGGCAAAGAGCCGCGCTGTATAATAACGCAACTAGAAGAAGAAAAGAGAATAAAATTAATAATCTCTTTTAAAAAATTGTAAAATCAAAGCCAGCTTGTAAGGTCTTTGTATTTGTTGATGTGAATTTAAACTAACAAGAAAGAATAAAGTGGAAAGTAAAAAATCGAGGTCTTTCAATTTTGGTTTCCATAATACGTATTTATGGAAATTATTTTATTAAATGATAAATAAAATAATAACTAAAAGTAGATGTTTCATGTTCAAAAGTTGTACGATGTAACGGTATATCAAATCAAGCAGAAAGCAAATAATTTTATCTTCGTTCGTTGTCTTTTTGAGAGTATTGAATAATTTTATTTTCATTCTATGTTTCTTTAAGAGTACAGTAACTTCAGCAGTTCGGACATGCGCCAGTCCGGTCACTCCAATAGTTGGGACGCTTCTACATTTCGAACAACTTAAAATTTTTACCTCTACAATCCGGGCAAATTTTTTTATGCAAGAATAAATATTAAAATTCGGGTTTTTTCCTTTTTTACTCGCATGTTTTGTTATTTATACTTAAATATTTTTTGCACTATCATTACTTCAGTTTCGGTTTATTCTTCCGCAAGCGTGTTTATTTAATTCCATTCCAAGTGTCATGTTTTTAAATAATAAACGCAAACATAAAACACTAACATTAAAGGAAAAGTGTGATATTTTGCAAAGTCTTGATGAAGGAAAAACTATTAGGCAGGTTGCCGAAAAATTCCATGTTCCTAAATCAACGATTTGCGACATTAACAAAAATTAGGAGAAGATAAAACAATTTATTTCGAATACCTATAATGGACCCGGTAAAATTTAAACCAGAAAAAATGAAATAAACCATTTTCTTAATATGTATAATATAACACGCTAATCGAAATGAATCGTCAGTGCTGCTTATGCAAAAACAAAGATCTCTATGCTGCTGCACAGAAATCATTTTCAGTGGGCTGAGGAGAATAATTTGGATATGCAGTATATTCTATTGTTAAAGCGACTAGAGCATAAAGTCTACACAAAATAACTTCGTTTTTTAATAAATCATAGTATGTACATACATATGTATTTAATTCACTTAGATTACATATTTTAATATTTTAATAATTTAATATAATACATAATTAAATATAATAATCTACTTAATATTGAAAATTCATTATTTGGGATATTCTCCCCAACTAATCGTTAGAAACAATTAGAGTTTTCGCAAAATGCATACAAAAAATCAAAAGTTTGTTGTGGCTTTAGCTCTTCATATGCCGACATTTCATTGGTTGCTAAAACCAAATCGTCAGTGAAGTTTAAGCAGTTTGAAAACATTCAACCTCGGATGTTTATGCCACATAAATCAAATAAATATGAGAATTTAATATTGCATATGAATTACAACAAATACATAATCATAGTAGGTTTAGAATGTTTCTATACAAACCAACACAACAAACTTTTGATTTTTTGTATGCATTTTGCGAAAGCTCTAATTGTTTCTAATGATTAGTTGGGGAGAATATCCCAAATAATGAATTTTCAATATTAAGTATTTAAAATAAAGATTTTATTTTTCATTTTTTGCCCAACTGAATACAATCATTAACGACCAACGGGCGTTTAATTGTATGGGTGTTGAGAGAAAAATAAAATAGACTCACGTTGAGTTAATTGTATAAGGCATAAGAAATACAAAAATTGCAATACTAGAGTTTTTCTAATGTGGACATTAAAGCAATTTCAAAGCAGAATTTTAAAAAATCGCACGCAACAAAATTGCAAATCTAAACGGGAACTAATAGCCAGTTTCTAGATAACAAGTAACTAAAATTGCTTGTTCAATTGAGCACAAATTCATGTTTTTCGTTTTTATTAAACAAGTGTCAAATTTTATTGAGTGAAAACGTAATTGCTGTTTTTATTTGTGGTTTCTACATTGCAGTTTCAATTGTCTAAACTGTCAAAAGAAGACAAGCAGAAAAAAGTGATTGTATGCATGGCAAAATAATATTTTGTTCAATTTTTTCCAAAAAAAGAAATTACTTTTCAAAAAATAATTCAAAAACGACAACAAATATACGTTATACCACATATAAATATGGATTTAAAGAATAAAAAGCTGTAAGTGTACATATACACATGTATGTATATGCATATGTATATGTATTAATAAATTTTGATTTATAAATAAAAAACAGCTGCTTTTGTATTCGGTCTAGAGTTGCCATTGAATAATAAAAAAATTGGTTTTTGTATGGAAAAAAGTAAACGAAATACTAAAAATATTACTACGGCAATCCTGCAATTGAATAAAACGTAAAGTGCTAGGTAACAGTACGTAGGTTAGACAAGTGGGTTATAAAAAGCTCATTTCAATTGTGCATAAAAATTTATGTATCTGGCAGCACAGTTCAATTCGTTCCGGAGGATAATTAAAATTAAACCAATTCAAGCAAATATTGTTTCGCATTAAATTTACTCTCATTCTTTCTCTCTCTCTCAAAAATGGAGACGTCAAACTACATATAAAAAAAGCGTTCGGAACGTTCAGAACGAATGGGTGAATTAACCTTAACAGAGCAAATGTCTGTAAAGAACAACATTAAAACTAGATAACAAATACATATAAACTAATAACAATGAATCTGTTAACAGAATGGCTAACATATACAAAATACATTCGAAGAATTCGAACGTACAAATATACGTCCTTATGTATAACGCATACAAGTATATACATACATATGTACATACAAGCATGTTTCTTCAATATCACAGAACATACACAGAATACCCAACTTTGACGTTTAAAAAGGGCCCATATCACTTTGTGAAGAATGAGATAGGAAATAAAATTAATAAGGTAATGCAATGTACTAACGGCAACAGATATATATCACAATTGCGAACATATGTTTGAAAAATGAGGATTTTGTTTTGTTTTATTTTGTGGAGTGGAATTTTATAAAATTACTGCCCCTATTGCGGTTCTCCACTCAACTCAGTTTGGTCGTGTAAGAGTAAACCCAACTTATGCACAAGCAAACTCATTTTAGTTATTGCGATACACAACTGTTTTTAGTTGAGTTTGTCATAAAATTACCATCCTAAAATATCGAACTGCCAACTTTAAACGTTTGACAAGTGAAATTTGGAAAAAAGTGTTTTTTTAACTGTTGTGGGAATAAAAAGTGTAAAATATTTTATTTATTGTGAAACTATTTGTTAATTGAGTCTTAAAAGGTTAAAAAAATAATTCTGTACATATACTTAAAAACTTGTAATTTTTAAAAAAATAATACCACTTCTTGTCAATTTTAATATATAAAAAATAAAGTGAAATTTATCTACAACAGCAAACAATGAAATATTATTAATTTTTCAATTTATTCTTAAGTTTTTCTATTTTTAATTCATCGCAATCCACCTTATTGTGGAGATTTTTATTTTAGTCTTCGTAGACTAGTAGCTAGTGTACTAGACTGGTAGTCCGAAGGTCGCAGGTTCGACTCCTGCCGCAGACTCCGGGTGTCTCTGCAGATAAGCCCAGTAGCTTCGCTGTTTGTGTTTGTTAATTAAAAAAAAAAAAAAAAAAAAAAAGATCAGTAGCTTAATTTGCTTGTAGTTCCAACAATGCATTTTTTTTAATTCAAGCATCTTTTTGTTGATCTCGTAGTTTCTGTTGCTGTTTTTTTCTAATTTTTTAATGTTTGCAGAATTTCATTCTGAGTTACTGCCTGTTTCCTCAATAACTCAAGACGCTCGCTTTCCTGTACTTGATTACTTCTTCTTCTGATTGGGGTAGCTGTTGGTAGATATGCTGGTTGTATTGTTTGTTCAACTGACTCAGTAGAATTGTCAGTTGATGCTGCGTGTTCTCAACGCCAAAAACTTGGCCAGATTGTGTCACTTGCTCTTGCAAAGGCAAGAGTTGTGAAACAGTATCCTCAAAGCTATTTAATGGGATTTCTTGTGATGGGCCTCACCCTGTCGCTTGAGTATTTCTTTTATTATTTGCAAGTTTTTTCTTAATGCTTGCTTTATAGTGGATCCAAACCTGTGCAAGATTATAATTATATAAAGAATATTATAATTGTTCAGTATTATTTTATTGGCGCACGCATTACACGTTGCCATTTTTAGGATGTTCTTGTCGGTGGTCCCAAACTATTTAATTCTACAGAAAACTCTTCCCATAACTCCTTGCACGTATTTTTCTTTGCACCAAACTTCGGTTTTCCGTGAGCAATTTCCGGATTCCTCTCCATAATCTGGACAAGTCGCTCAAATTGCGCTTTCGTTCTTATTTTCAAACTAATAAGTGTTTAAAAATTGCGACAAATGTATTACAAAAATTGATACTTGTTGGATAATTGAATCTTCACAACGTTCATATTTTTATTTTACGTGATGCTGCCTGTAGCTATCTTTGAATATCTCTTTTGTTTCTTTTCAACGTTTACTTTGTATGCACATTTTTTAGTTAGTCGTAATAAAGTATTTGAAAGTAAAACATCAACAGAGTTTAATTCACTCCTGGACAATTTAAATACGAACAACAATACTTACGATCTCTCCATTTTGATTTCAAATTTCACCGCTTTTAAAAAAATTTCACTCTAACTAGGGTTGCCACATGACCTGGACGCGCCTGGATTGTCCAGAGTCCAGGAAAAATTACTTATGTCCAGGAAATATTTAGAACAATGCTATGTAAATGCGATAGTTGAGCCGCCTACGAATGTATTAAGCAGCCGGCGCCGATTATTATCCATCGACTTCAAACTCTTAACTCAGTGTTGATTTGCTCTACTTAACCCAAAATAAACACTGCGTACAGCTGTTGAAGGTGTGTGAATATATTTGCAAATAAATTGTAAGTTTTTATTGTTTTTATTTTGGCAATAAAGAAATTTTAAGATTTCTGTATTTAAAGACGACAATCATATTTGCTTATTGTGAACCTAAGGATGGAAACTACCACTGAGGCTGAAACTTCAAAAAGAAGATTAGTTTGCTTTAGCGACAGATGGTGTCATTTAGCAGAACACTCTAAATGGATTCAAAGAAAAGATGAATTTACAGCGTTTTGCAAATTTTGTCAAATTGATATTACTATCAAATATGTAGGAAGTCGAGCTTTGAATCGACATATGCAAACAAAGCGGCATATGAAAGTCGATTCATCTCAAAAATTATCAAAAAGTATTGCTAACTTCGTTGTGCCAATAGAGTCTAAAGAAGATGAAAGTATTTCCCGAGCTGAACTCGTAAGTGTTTTCCACAATGTTGTGCATGGGCTTAGCTACAGTAGTTTGGACTGCCAAATAAAACTAAGTGCTGGTATATACTGCGATAGCGCAATTGCTAAAAAGATGTCTTGTGGACGTACCAAAGCGGCTGCCATAACGCGAAACATTTCGGCCCCATACTCCCAAGAAAAAGTTGCTAACGCCTTGAAAGAAAGTTTTTTCTTCTCCGTAGGCAGTGATGCTTCAAATATAGGAAACATCAAAACCTATCCATATGCCGTCCAGTATTTTGACGCCGAAGCCGGAATATGCAAGAAAATTTTAGATTTTTATGAAGATCCGAATGAAGCTTCCAGAGATATATTTGAAAATATAATTATAATATTTTAATATAATTAAAATAACTAACGAAAATGGACTACACATTGATCAACTAGCAGCTTACAGTACAGATAATGCATCAGTGAATTACGGCGCTCATAATTCTGTGTACCAAAAACTGAAAGAAGTAAATCAAAAAATCATAAAAGCAAATTGCAATTGCCATATAATAAATAATTGTATTAAATATGCTTTAAATGCTTTGTCCGTTGATATAGAAGAAATCGTTATCAAAACATTCAATGAGTTCAGTTCTTCAGGATTGTCGAATGAAAAAATAAAAAAATTCTTCGAGTTTGCTTCCATTGATTACAAAAATTTACTTCGACATGTTCCCACGAGATGGCTTTCGCTCTTGCCGGCTTTAGACCGATTGTTGCATTCCTGGCCTGCTGTGAAAAGGTACTTTTTGCAAAAAGGAGAAAAAAAACTGTCGGAAAGCTATCTGGAAATTTGTGTCACATGGAGTTACAGATAATGAACTTATCAATGAGGATGAAGAATTTAAATAGGCTACTTAGTTCAATCGTATTTTATAAGCCAAATTACATGTGATAGTTATCAAAGAATAACTGCCTGTTTCACGATGTCGAACGACATCGTTCGTTCGCATAAATACATTAAAACCAAAAACAACATTTTAAAATTTGTTGCTGTTTCAAACGTATTTATGCGAACGAACGATGTCGTTCGACATCGTGAAACAGGCAGTAAATTACACCAAAGACACATGTGTAAATCATTCTGATAAACACTAGCAGAACGGAACAACATGCTGTTTTCGAAAGCCGCTACACTTTCATCATCAGCGTTCTTGTGTTTGGTCCACTTCTGTGGTGTCAGTTGATGTATATTTCAGATATTTATACAAACTTTTTCACTGTAAATAGAATACGTGAATTTTTTGATTCATCGTATCACAATTTGTGAAAACTTTTTTTTTGTAATGGAAAGCCCAAATTACACCTCACTAACTTGCAACAGTGTTGCCATTGTTATCTATTCTTTACCAACTATACATCAACTAACACCACAGAAGTGGACCAAACACAAGAACGCTGATGATGAAAGTGTAGCGGCTTTCGAAAACAGCATGTTGTTCCGTTCTGCTAGTGTTTGTCAGAATGATCTACACATGTGTCTTTGGTGTAATTTGTTCTTTGATAACTATCACATGTAATTTGGCTTATAAAATACGATTGAACTAAGTAGCCTATTTAAATTTAAATAAAAAATCACAAACAGAAAGGAAAAATGTTCATAAATAAAGAGAAATCTTAAACCTAAAATATAAAAAAAAGGATGAAGAATGTTTTTCAGAGGGTTTGTCGGAGGTCTATTTATATTTTATACATAATATTATGCAAGAGTTTAACTCCGCCATATTATCTCTTGAAAGTTATTCATGTAATATCTTAGAAATACATTCCATTTTGAGTAAACTTATGAATAGTCTTCAAACACGTTTAAAAGATTGCTTTTATGGCAGCAAGGTCAGTGCTCTTTTTAAAGCCATCACTCATGATAAAATTCAAATTTTCCAACAAGAACCTGATCAGTTCCTACAATTGGCTGTTACGTATTTGGACCTACGTTATGAATTCGGTGAGGAATCACTTTATAAAAGACTTTCTTTTTTGAAGCAATCCCTTTTATCGTGGGACAATTTGTCGGAGCTTCCAGAAATATTACAAATATCAAATTCCATTGACAGCGATATTCTATATACAGATTACTCCTGCCTTCGTGAAGTGTATGACCAATTGCCAAAAGATATTCCATCCGACCAAATATGGTCTTATTTTTTTAAAAAATGTGATAAAAACAATATAATTAATATGTATAAGCTGATCTCATTTGTTTTGTCTATAAACAATAATTATAATAATTCGATTGCATTTAGTTGTAAAATCACAATGTAATAATCAGGCAATACTTTGTTTTAACAACATATGGTGCCAAGACAACGTAGTCGATATGCCTATAGCCGGCAAACGGCCGCGCTGATAAATAACGCAACTAGAAGAAGAAAAGAGAATAGAATTAATAATCTCTTTTAAAAAATTGTAAAATCAAAGCCAGCTCGTAAGGTCTTTGTATTTGTTGATGTGAATTTAAACTAAGAAGAGCATGTTTCATATTCAAAAGTTGTACGATGTAACGGTATATCAAATCCAGCAGATCAACCAAAAGCAAATAATTTTATTTTCGTTCGTTGTCTTTTTTGAGAGTATTGAATAATATTATTTTCATTCTATGTTTCTTTAAGAATATTAATTTTGTTTTTATTCGCATAAAAAATTAATTGAAAAATTTGAATATCTTTGTTTTCATACTCTGTAAATTGTTTTACACCTGTAGGGTATTGACTTAGTAAAGATCCATATGATTATTATTTATTATCTTTACTCTTATGATCCATATGATTATTATTTATTATCTTTACTCTTATTATTTATTATCTTTACTCTTATTAAAGATCATTATTAATGTCAAGGGCATTGACTTAGTGAAGATCAATATGAATATTATGATTATCATTACTGTTATTAAAGATCATTATTAATGTCAAGGTTATCATTACTCTCTTGCAATATTGTTGTTACTCAGTACATATGTAGTATATAGAGTGTATGCATTTTTAGGAACAAATGGATAACTGTAACAAATATTTTACTGTCTACATAAATTGTACTTTTTTCTAGTTAAGTCACTCACTAAATAGTCATATAAGAACTAACATCAATTCGCGCTTAAGAACGATTGAAATAAATATTTATTGGAATCTGATTATAATAAACTCTGTGTCTTATGATTTAAACAGCCGAGTTTATTACAGTGGCGACGAGGATAAAACAAATTAAGAGAAAATTCAGCACTTGTTTTAAACAAATCATAGTGTATTTAAGTCGAAAATAAATTAATAAAAAACATGATATCTGGAAGTATGGCGACTACACAAATAATTGGTAAAGTGCCGAGCTTTGATCATACTCAGAATAATTGGTCAATATTCGAGAATCAGATGGAACAATTTCTAGTGGCAAATGATATAACTAATGTTGTGAAAAAGAAGGCGATTTTGCCGACGTCCTTATGCGACGGATCGTATATGTTGTTACGAAATTTAGTGAGTCCGGAAAAGATAGAAGTGTGTGCAGGTAATGAAAAAACATTTCAAGGCGCCGACATCAGGTTTTGCAGAAAGATATAAATTTTACAATGCTTCGAAATTATCTACGGAGACAATAAATGAATGGGTCGTACGTGTTCGATCATTGGCGGTTAATTGTGAATTTGGTGCAGATTTACCAACAGCAATTCGAGATAAATTTGTTATGGGATTGGATAAAGGTCCAGCCCGGGACAAAATCTTTTTGGAGTCGGTGGAGTGTTCGTTCGACAAAGCAGTTGAAATAGCCAACAATACGGAGTATGCCAAACATCAATATGACACAGTGGCGGTAAAGGAAGAGCAGGTCAATTTCATCAGGAAAGCAAATGGCGGCAGGGATAAAAAGGATTCTCAAAATAAGACACATCAACAACGTTACAAGAAAGAAGACCAACATTGTGAAGTTTGCGGCTATAAAAACCATAAAAGCGAGCAATGTAAGTTTAGAAATTATAAGTGCAACAATCAAAAGGGACATTTGAAAAAAATGTGTAAAACAAAAAAATTTAATTTTCTAGAACATGATAAAGATTTAAGTTTATTTTCTCTAACAAGTCCAGAAGATGGACCCATAAAAATTAAAGTATTTATTAATAACAATCCTTTTGATATGGAGTTGGACACGGGTTCGGAAAATAATGTAATTTCGGAAAAAACATATAAGGCTATTTTTAGTAATTATCGTCTTCGTAATGTGAAAATGGTGTTGAAAGCTTATAACGGTACAAATATAATTCCAATAGGAGCTTGTGATGTGTTAGTAGAATACGGTAATAAAAGAAAACGCATTCCAATTCTTGTAATTAAACATGGAGGACCACCACTCTTAGGTAGAAACTTTATAAGGCGTTTGATGGTGGCTTGGGGCTTTTCAAGATGAGTAAGGCCGTATTGAAGGTAAAAGACGAGACCGTTCCGAAATTTTGTAGACCTAGACCTTTACCTTTAGCAATGAAGGAAAAAGTTGAATTAGCACTAGATGAGTTAGTAAAAATGAAAATTTTAAAGCCGGTCAAATATAGTGAATGGGGAACACCCATAGGTCCAATACTAAAGAAAAATGGTAGTGTAAGGATTTGCGGAGATTTTAAGGTAACGTTGAACCCATATTTACTGGCAGAAAAATATCCTTTGCCTCGAATTGAAGAAATTTTTTCTAAATTGTATGGTGGGGAGGAATTTACAAAACTAGATCTAAGTATGGCATACCAGCAAATAGAATTAGATGAGGAGTCTCGCAAGTATACAATCATATCTACTTCAAAAGGATTATTTCAGTACAACAGACTTATATACGGCTTAGCTTCAGCGCCCGTGATTTTTCAACGAATTATGGATTCGTTGTTGGCAGGCTTAGAAGGCGTTGTGGTGTTTTTAGATGACATTTTAATAAGCGCGCCTAATCGTAAGTTGCATAACGAACGTCTAGAACGGGTACTAGATATTTTGAACAAGGTCGGTTTTAAGTTATCTCTAGATAAATGTGAATTTTTCTGCAAAGAAATTAAATATTTAGGCCATGTCATTAACAAAAAAGGCTTGCATATGAATCCTGAGAAAATTAGAGCGATTTCTGAAATTTCAAATCCGAATAATGTAAAAGAGCTACAAGCATTTTTAGGCGTTATGAATTTTTACAGACGGTTTTTGCCAGATGTATCTACATTACTGCACCCTTTACATCAGTTACTTAGGGCCAGCACAGACTTCAAATGGACCCGAGAATGTTCTGTTGCTGTGGAAAAGTTAAAAAGTAGGCTAGTAGAGAAAAACTGCCTAGCACATTTTAATGCCAATTTTGAAACAAAATTAACTGTGGATGCCAGTCCGGTAGAGGTAGGAGCTGTGTTGTCACAGGTGGACGCGAATAACGAAGAAAGACTCATTGAGTTCGCTTCCAGGACGTTAACAGATACAGAAAAGAGATACTCACAATTAGATCGCGAAGCCGTGTCAATTTTGTATGGTGTAAAGAAGTTTCACCAGAATTTGTACGGGCGTCCGTTCACGTTAGTCACTGACAACAAGCCGTTGCAGCACATTTTTAACCCCAAAAAAGGAATCCCCGCAATGGCATCAAATAGATTGCAACGTATAGCATTAACCTTATCAGGTTATCAATTTAATATTTCTCATATTAAATCAAAAGGTAATATAGCTGACTACTTTTCAAGATACCCTGGGAAATCAGATGTGCAATCGAATAACTTACCAAACGATTTATATGTATATAAATTACGTGAACGAGGTTCTTACTGATAGAAAAATATTAAATTTTGCACTTATTAGGTCAGAAACTGGAAAAGATGAGATTTTGCAAAAAGTACGTAAATACATTAAATCAGGCTGGCCTACTAAGTGCCCATCACCCGAATTATTGCCATATTTCTTAAAAAGAAACTAAATGTCTATTGAATCTAACAGTCTATTTTGGGGATATAGGGTGATTATACCTTCAAAACTAAGAAGTGATATTGTGAGTTTTTTGCATGCATCGCATATGGGCATAGTAAAAATGAATGCTATGGCTCGTGAATGTTGTTGGTGGCCAAATCAGGGCAAAGATTTAGAGGAGATTGTTAAGTTGTGTGAATCATGTCTAAAGACGCGACCCAATCCACGTCAGCAAGAGCTAATTCCTTGGCCTAGACCAGATCAAGTGTGGACGCGGCTACATTTAGACTTTTTTGGCCCAATTTTTAAACGTTGGTGTTTAGTGGTGGTGGACAGTAGCAGTAAATGGGTTGAGTGTGTCGATATGGGTACTAATACAACTAGCGGCGCAACAGTCTCAGTCTTAAGAGATTTGTTTGCTCGTTTTGGTTTACCGAAATGTATTGTTTCTGATAATGGAACATCATTTGTGTCCAAAGAATTTAAAAGTTTTTTACAACTTAATGGCATTGAACACATTACAACTCCTGTAGGACAACCGGCGACTAATGGCCAGGCTGAAAATTCAGTGAAAACCATTAAAAACGCACTTAAGCGAAGTTTAAGTAATGTACCAATAGCTGAATTTAACAGTGCGCTTTGTAGATTTTTATTTGACTACAGGAACACAGTACATGTTAGTACTGGTGTTTCACCTGTTCAATTAATGTTTAATAAACGCAAATTAAGAACAAGACTGGATTTAATTAATCCCAATCGACAAGTTGTCAAAATGAATAAAACCGAAGTAAACGTATATGCAAAAAATAAACAAAACAGTCAGATTAAATATCATAAAGGCCATAAAAACACCCTTTTTAATGAAGATGATAATGTAATATGTAAAGATTATTCAATTCCGGGTAAAGTTTCTTGGATTCGAGGATCAGTGCTTAAGAAGCTTGGGAAGCAAACATATTTGATAAAAACTGAAAACAATAAGACTTGGAAAAGGCATGCGAACCAAATTGTCTTATGTGCTGAACCTCTCAGGAAAAATATCGCAATACCAACAACCGTAGCAGATCCATTACAAAAAATACATCCAACCGTCCAACAAAGTATTGAAGATAGGATTTTGCCAAATCATATTAAAAATAAAAAACAAGAAAATATTGTAACTAATGAAGAAATACAAAAAGAAAATGAAATTGTCAAATATAATTTAAGGGAAAGAAAAGCAATAAATTATAAATAACATTAAATTTAACAATAAATAATTAGACAGTAGAATATATAGTATATAGTTTTTCTCCAAATACGTACAAAAGTATATACCATGTTTAAATAATAATAATAATAAATAAGATATACTGAAGTTTATTGGAAAATACGTATTCTATCAGCTGAGGGACAAATTTACGATGGGGGGTAGTTGTAGGGTATTGACTTAGTAAAGATCCATGATTATTATTTATTATCTTTACTCTTATGATCCATATGATTATTATTTATTATCTTTACTCTTATTATTTATTATCTTTACTCTTATTAAAGATCATTATTAATGTCAAGGGCATTAACTTAGTGAAGATCAATATGAATATTATGATTATCATTACTGTTATTAAAGATCATTATTAATGTCAAGGTTATCATTACTCTCTTGCAATATTGTTGTTACTCAGTACATATGTAGTATATAGAGTGTATGCATTTTTAGGAACAAATGGATAACTGTAACAAATATTTTACTGTCTACATAAATTGTACTTTTTTCTAGTTAAGTCACTCACTAAATAGTCATATAAGAACTAACATCAATTCGCGCTTAAGAACGATTGAAATAAATATTTATTGGAATCTGATTATAATAAACTCTGTGTCTTATGATTTAAACAGCCGAGTTTATTACAACACCCAATTTTCAAGATGATTTTTTAAGACATGTCTTTTTTTATTTTCTTTTAAAGTTGCTCCCAAAATCATGTCACATTTTCATGATGATTTTTAAAACATGTCTACTTCTTCACTGTTGTTGTAAAAAAACCTCTTATTTGACAGCCAGAGTTGTATTTTTTACTTTATCTTTAATTCCTTTTATTCCTATAATTTGGGCGCCAAAAACGGAATTTAATAACTTGAGAAGTAAAAAGTATTTAAAAAAGTAAATTTTCTTAAAAAAATCAAAATTGGGTGCTATACAGAAAAACCTCGAAGAAAGCAATGGAGGTAAAACTAGTTGACTAAAACTAGTGAGTGGGTGAAGCAATGGCGGAAATGCTGAGTGGAGCGAGGTACATTTTCGTTTCTTATGAACGACTTCTTGGGAGATAAGTCGTCTTTTCTAAACTATATCAGAATAAGCCGAGAGACATTTAATTTGATACTCGCAAAAATCGAGGGTGATATAGTAAAACAAAATACCATCTTGAGAGAAGCGATAACTCCAGCAGAGAAACTGGCAGCCACACTTCCAATACCTCGCTACTGTAGAGTTCATCAAAAGCACAAATTATCAGACGAGACTATGGGAAACCTTTCTTTGTTGTACAGTTCCGGAAGTATGCCAGGCAATTTGGAAACACTTTAAAAATGAATATTTAAAGGTTTTTGAGTAGGTACATATGTATATGAAAAATAACTTATTTTATTGTGCCCATAGAATGTAATACTTTGGTTTATTATTTTGAAGTTAAAATGAAACAAGTTAAATTATTATAAGTACATTAATTGAAATAAATTCGTCTTTTATTAAAATATAACTTTAAAAATTGTATGTATATCATTAGCTCTTGGCAGATTGTGAACAAAGAGCTAGATCGCTTGACACGGTCCATATATGTAGGATTAATTCCTGATATTTAGATATTAAAAGCTCCACAATTTCGTTTTTCCACATGGTTTATATTTATTTGTACTTTTTATTTATATATTAATATATGTATCTTTTATATACAGACAAAACAAAAAACAAGCACTTGTCGCTTTAAAACAAGAAAAATAAAGAAGAACACATAGAAATAACCACCTTCACAGACGAATGCAAATAAAATATAATAGTAAAATTGCGAATGACAGCTAAAAGGAACAGATGTATTTTCTTCATTGTTGTCGTAAAAAAAAAAAACACGAAAACAGAAACAATGTTTCTTTTGCTACCCCTCTTTCTTATCAACCTAATATGCCTACAAACAAACAAGACAAGTAAAAAAAGACAAGTAAAAAAATCATCGTGAAAATTGGGTGTTACTTTTGTAATTTGTTAATTTTTTTGCAACTTTTTTGCCGACCGCCGTCGGTTTTTGCGTTGACATTTAGATTTTTTTTCGAACATAAACTTCGAATGTGGAAAAACATGCTGAATTCAGAACACCAATTTATAAATTATGGGGATTCAAAAGTTTTTCGTTTTCAATCCGAGTCGAAACCTGGAACATACCCGAATATTACTACTTTTTTATTCGTCCAGGAATTTTTTTAAAATCCAGGCAATTTTTGGTGGGTGTCCAGTAATTTTACTTTTGGTGTGTGGCAACCCTAACTCTAACTGATAATGACACAACTTCAATTAAGCAGTTGTGTGTATTCAACGTTTTTTACGACCAAACTTTTACAAAGTTGAGAACGACAATACCATGAAAAAACAGATACACAGCTGAATAGCCAAATGGCAGTTTAGTTGAGAACGGCAATGCGAAATCACCAAAGAGGACCAAACTGCCACAAAAGTGGTGAATCACAATAGGGGCATAAGTATTTATGATGTATATTCCTATTTACCCATTGTAACGATAGTAGTAAAAATTCAAACGATTTTCAACGGGTATATGAAAAAATTTAAACATTTGAAACGATTAAGAATTGATATGTAATCTTATAAAAACTGATGGTCCAAAACGATATTATTATGGCATGAATTAAAGAAAAATTAGTAGAATTGTTCATATATTTCATATATTTATTTTATAAGTTCCATTTATTATACTAAATAATTATTTATCCTATTCGGAAACTGAGTTATACATTTCTTATAATATACAGGGTTTTTTTTTATTCTAAGCTTGTATATAAAAATACTTATATACTCTATTTTGTGGCCTTACGCTAATCTTAATAAGAATAACACAATTGTTGAAGAATTAAATAACATAAAAATATAAATAATTTATCAAATAAGTCTTTCAAGAACGGGGAAAACTCTAATCTAAAATAACTTTACATAAACTAAAACAAATTTTTTATTCATAAGGCATTTATAAATAGATATTAGAGTAAATGTATATATGTATTTAGGTAATAAAATGAGATGGTTTTGCATAGATAGGAATACAGAAGACTTTTGTTATAAGTTCAGGATGTCAAATCAATTGAAATTATACGATTTTTGTGTAGTAACAATGGTAATGCATGCTTTTGATGTGCAATTGTGTTGGAGTTGCCTAGTTCGTTTTTTTTCAGCAAATCATTTTCAATATTTGTAATTAAATTTACATTATGATCAGATATCCATTTTTCCGGTGCACCTTTTAAGGTATTTCCTAAAGATTTACCTTTTCTTGTTAGAGGCGCTGCGGTAGGGCAATTAGAGCGTATATATAATGACGAACAAAAGGAACTTGGGCGAGATTTATTTATGCTATTTTCCTTTTTGTTTACACTATTTATTAAACATGAGTTACTATTAAAATTTTCGATACCGCTATGTACGCCGTTTATATTTTTGTTGAATAGAGAAGGTTGTGCAGGAATATGAAACTGTTTTCTGATGTCTGATTTAGATGTTTGTAGTTCTAGTGGGTTTTTGCTGAAATGATTATTATAATTTTCGATAATGTCTGATTCTATTCTGCTATTAGCAATATATGAAGCATTTGAAAGACAAAAATTTTTTTGATTGTCTTCTTCATCGGAGGTACATAAATCAATTGTATCTATTATTATTTCACTAGATGGAAATGATATCTTCCAGTTGGAACTTCGGGAATTATCCCGCGTGAGTTTTATATTTAATTTGTTACTAGAAGATGAACTAAATTTTCTGTTAGAATCAGATATTTTTTTTAATCTTACGGAAATTGGACGACATCGTCTTAAAAGCGTTGAGTTTATGAGTAAGATATTCTCCATTCTTCTTTTTTGAGAATACTGCCGCTGCGGAAAAACATATAAATGAGTGCTGTACTCCTGGGGTTTTTTAAAAGTGCAGTGAGGCATGATTGTTGAATATTTTTTTTCTAAAAACTTTGGTCGGGATGTTAATTTAGACACTAAGGGAGTATGACAGAAGCGCTCTATGCGCTCAAGACGTTCCATAAGATACTCAGAAGATATAACAGTTTTAGTTGATCTCAATAACAACTGTCCTGCAGGAGAAGATAAAGGAATTGTAGGACATCGAGAAGCCAAATGTACAGCACGATTCCTTCTAGATATTCGTTTTTTTTTATCAATTATCATAAACTGGCTTTCTCTCTGCAGCATTTCTGATGTCATACAAACACTTTTATAACCTTCAGTGCTATCAGGATTTTTTAAGCTAAATTTATGTTGTAGATTAAAATTTAGCAAAAAACCGATACGTTGCATATTATCTTCCAAATTGCTTCTATTTAGTTGTTGGTTATCGCATAATTCAGGGGTGTCACATAATATAACTTCATCGTCTTCCACAATACATGTCTTTTCGTGTTCCTAAAAAAAAAATAAAACAAATTTGAATATAAATTTCTCACTAATAAAAACAAAAAATTCCATAACCTTAAAATATACAGTTCATGCCGTTTTTTCATACTACTAAAAAGTGAAAAAATGTATTGTTTGTTGCGGCTTTAGCTCTTCATATGCCGACATTTCATTGGTTGCTAAAACCAAATCGTCAGTGAAGTTTAAGCAGTTTGAAAACATTCAACCTCGGATGTTTATGCCACATAAATCAAATACAATATGAGAATTTAATATTGCATATGAATTACAACAAATACATAATCATAGTAGGCTTAAAATGCTTCTATACAAACAACACAACAAACAATTTATTCAACGTGAGTCTATTTTATTTTTCTCTCAACACCCATACAATTAAACGCCCGTTGGTCGTTAATGATTGTATTCGGTTAGGCAAAAAATGAAAAATAAAGTCTTTATTTTAAATACTTAATATTGAAATTTATTATTTGGAATATTCTCCCCAACTACTCGTTAGAAACAATTAGAGCTTTTGCAAAATGTATTGAAAAAATGAAAAAAATTTATTGTTTGTTGTGGATTTAGCTCTTCATATGCCGACATTTCATTGGTTGCTAAAACCAAATAAAATAGACTCACCTTGAATAAATAGTTTGTGTTGTTTGTATAGAAACATTCTAAGGGTGTGTACAGAGTGGCCGCTTGTTGCCGAGCCGAGCCGACTGACGCTTATTGCGAGAGCCAATGCGAGAAGACTGGTAATATACAAATCAGTACAAATAAGCGCGAACAGGTCATAGTAGGCGCCGAGCTGGTCAGAGCGCAAAGCTGATTGGGTGCGAGAAAACAGTTCCAAAGCGTATTTCAGCGCCGCAAACATTGTTTATGTTGTTGTTATGATTTCAACTTGTTTGGAAAACATAAAAAAATTAAAAACAAATATTTAAGAAAAAGTACAAAAAAAGTTTTTTCTCTTTTTGTCTATTGCATTTCGGTTGTTGTAATTTTGGGTTGTTGTTGTTTTCTTGAAAACTGTCGTGTGTTTTGGTTTATTTTAAACAGGCGCCGAGCTGGTCACAGAGCATTGATGATTGAGTCCGAAAACATTGTTTATGTTGTTGTTATGATTTCAACTTGTTAGGAAAACATAAAAAAATAAAAACAAATATTTAAGAAAAAGTAGAAAAAATGCTTTTTCTCTTTTTGTCTATTGCATTTAGGTTGTTGCAATTTTGGGCATAAAATTCTTTCTAAAAATATAAAGCAAATATATGCTGTCATTCATCATTTAATGTCATTCTTGTTGAACTTTTCTTAAAAACAGTCGTCTGTTTTGGTTTATTTAAAATAAATATAGAACAACTAATAAGTGTTTTCTCGGCCGGCTTTGTGGGATCAAAAAAATAAATGTTATCATAACCGTGTTTTAGTGGAAAAGCTATGGATGTCCGTTGCTTCAGAAATTAAAATACCAAGTAAGTTATATTGAAATTTATTATTCTTTATTCATGCATACGGAATTACAAAATTTATCTCTTATTAATCTTTAAAACAGCAGCCGAAGCTGACGAATCCATATCTTTTCACTACAATTTCACAAACGCGAATGAACACCAAACCCAAATACATCCAAACATATGTACATAAAACACAAATAATAGATAAAATATCAGCGCTGATTCTCGCATCCACTATGCGCACTCAAACTTGTTGCTCGCATGAACAAGTTCTCGCAATAAGCGTCAGTCAGCTCGGCTCGACAACAAGCGGCCACTCTGTACGCACCCTAAGCCTACTATGATTATGTATTTGTTGTAATTCATATGCAATATTGAATTCTCATAATGTATTTGATTTATGTGGCATAAACATCCGAGGTTGAATGTTTTAAAACTGCTTAAACTTCACTGACAATTTGGTTTTAGCAACCAATGAAATGTCGGGATATGAAGAGCTAAAGCCACAACAAACTTTTGAGTTTTTCTATGCATTTTGCAAAAGCTCTAATTGTTTCTAACGATTAATTGGGGAGAATATCCCAAATAATAAATTTCAATATTAAGTACTATTAAAAAGTTTTAAGTTTTAAAAATATAAAAAAGATTGTCCGGGACTAGAAAAATAAAATTAATAAATAAATACTAGAGAGTATCCAACTTACAGAAATTAGTTCTAAATAATTAATTACCAGAGTTGAAAAAGGAAAAATTCTTAAGTATATTGTGTCCTAATATACTATTATGAAAAAAATAATTTAAAAATAAAACGGTAAATATTTTTCAAACAAAATATATTTTTGCAAAATGCATTATTTGTTGTGGCTTTAACTCTTCATATGCTGACATTTCATTGGTCGCTAAACCAAATCGTCAGTAAAGTTTAAGCAGTTGGAGAACATTCAACATCGGATGTTTATGCCCTACATATCAAATACAATACGAGAATTCAATACTGTATATGAATTATAAAAAAATATATAATCATAGTAGGGTTAAAATGCTTTTATACAAACAACAAAACGAACAATTATACTAACGGGCGTGTTGCGGCTAACTAATTGTCGACTCCATTTATTTAAATATCTGTTTTCTTTTCATTTATTTATTAACTATTTACTGCATCCTAATATACAAAGCCATTGATATTTATATATTTATGCATATGTAAATAGTTAATGATCATTATCAATATATTATTTATCTTTTATTTCTTATATATGTATTTATGTTAAAAAAAAACTATGTATTGCAAAAAAGGAATAACCGTCAAGTACCAAATATCACGTAGCCAATTTTTTTTTGAAGTTTGTTCTTATTTAAATTAGTACAATAAATTTACTTGTTTTGAGTTGGCGGAACAAGACAAAACAATTTTAAAGCGCTTCTTGCTTTTGTTTGTGAAAAATTAAAATAAAAATATTATTGAATTCAATAGTGTTTTATTTTAAATAAAATAAAATAATAGTGAGGCGCTCTTAAAACTTGTTGTTTTGCCATAACATTTCTTTAAAATTGTTTTGTGAGTGATTTAAGTAAAAATTAAAAACTCCAACGGAAGCAATAACAAATGGCTGGAGAAAATAATTGCAAAAAGTGTCGTGAAAAAGACATCGATGAGATGGTACAATGCGACGTCTGTGACCAATGGTACCACTTTGGATGTGTTGGAGTAGATAGTAACGTGGCCAACGTAAGTTGGAGATGTGAATTCTGTAAAGCTACTTCATCCCTTACACTTGCCGGACATGTTACTCACACGTCCACACCAACCAACACCAGCGCCAATGTACAACGGTCGTCAACCGAAACGCAAGGAGTAAATCAACAAGCTTATGTTATGATGCCGTCAGCAAGTGCAGGTCTGGTTCAGGAAGCAGCTTTATCAGAATATTTAGGAAATATTATACCACCTATATATCTGGCCACAGCACCACCACAATCTGTCCCTCCGTCGGAAGCACCACTACATACGATTTATTCTGCTCCCATAATGTCGTACCTACCACCATCTGCCTGCTTATCATCACTGCCAGGTCATTTTCAACTCACCACTTCTTCAAATTTTCAAAGCCAAACAACGCATGTAACGCAAAACAGAAATTTTGATGATATTGCTAGGAAAAGAAATTTAGAGCTAAAACAGCTGGAAGAAGAAATGCAGGTCAAGCGGCAGTACTTAAATGAAAAATACAAAATATTGTTACGTTTTTACCTTTTTAAAAACGTTTTCCGTGGATTCTTTTATTGCAATGAAATTAAACGCACGATTCTTTGATTTTTAGTACTTAACAGCTACTACTTTATTTAATTTAATACTACTGTACTATGCTCAAAAGCAATAGTAACCACTTAATACGCTTTACACGATCACGGTAAAGTCTAACAACTCACTAATCACAGACTCAACACTGTCTGTCTACTCAACTCTGACTCTCACTGAGTTTAACTTTAACTCTAACTCTTTACTGACTGACTGACTCTGCTGACGTTGATGCGCCAGCTTTTATACTCTTAATGATCATTTCTAGAATAATCATCATGTTTGTTTGTTAAAGTTGTTTACATTATCGTACACTCAAATTAAACGTAAACACAAGCCATACACACATACACACATACACGTACCCAATATTTAAATGCCGACAGACAACAACAGCAATAATCATGATCTTATTTGTTGTCGCTTTGCTAGTAAACAAGTAACTATGTATGCACGTATGTATAGCTGTTATGCGTTCATTTAAAATGAGTAAGCAAAAAGCAAATAAGACTAACAACAACAATGTAATGAATAAGAAATAGTAAACAATTCAGTACATAACAATTCAGCAAATAATAAACAACTAAGTAATAAGAATCAATAATTCAATAATTAAGAATAACAACAATGCGGTATATTCTAGAGCAATTACAATAGGACTATTCACTCCAAATTCGTAACACTGCCGCCCGCTTAAGCCTGTTCGTCCCGAACAGGCACAGAACCACCGCTTCCGTATTTCGCGAGTCGCTCCAAATGTACCACCTTTATTGTAGAGCGGGGCTGTTGTGCTTCTGTATCCTATACACAACATCATTCAATCTCTTTGTAGTCGTGCATGGTCCATCCCACTGTGTTCGTAGTTTGGGAGACAGCCCTTTCTTCCTCTGTGGATTAAACAGTAGGACCATTTGTCCCTCGCGGAATCCATCAGAATCCGCAACTCTATCGCACCTGGCTTTCATTTTCTTTCTCTTCCTCTTCCTTGGAATCAGGTTTCTTGATCTTTTTCGCCTTCTTTTTCCCAGCCTTTCGTCCATTCTGGCTACTAACGTTTGCTGTACTGCAGCCATTGGCTTCAAATTCTTTGACAGCATCCTCATAATCTTCCTTGGCTTTTGCGGCTTCAGCTCCATTCTGTGGATCTGCCCTTTATGCTCTCCACCACACTTACGCTGCAGGGCCGCGATTCTTGCCAACACCGTTCGCTGTACTGCCACCATTGGCTTCAAATTCTTTGACTGCATTCTCGTAATCTTCCTGGGCTTCTGCGGCTTTATCTCCATTCTGTGGATCTGCCCCTTATGCTCTCCACCATACTTGCCATGCAGAGCCGCGATTCTTGCCACCACCATTCGCTGTACTGTCGCCTCTCGCTTCCAATTCTTTGGCGACATCCTCATGGTCTTCCTTGCCTTTTGCGGCTTTAGCCCCATTCTGTGGATCTGCCCCTTATGCTCTCCACCAGACTTACGTTGCATAGCCGCCATAATGTCCTCATCCTGGTTCCTTGCTGTAGCGTCCACAGTTTCCAGGACTTGTGCATCAGAGCCTTTTAATGCCAGGATTAACTTAGTGCATTTCTCCTCCTGCGATTGTAGCTTCTGATCTACACCATTCTCCAGCATATCAAACTTCTCCTGTACCCCTTTTTCTAGCACATCGAATTTTCTGTTGACGCTGTGAACTTCTCTCTCCATGTCAGTCTCTTTATCTGCAATGGTGTTAACCCTCGCATTCACGGCGTCATGAATATCATCCAGCCTTTTGTTTGTTGCTTCCAGCATCTTAGAGTTTTCTTCGATTTTCTGCATCATCCTTTCTTCCATTTTCTGGAATATCATTTCGTTATTGGCCTTAGAACTTTCTTTGATCTCCTTAGAGTTTTCTTCGATTTTCTGCATCATCCTTTCTTCCATTTTCTTAGAGTTTTCTTCGATTTTCTGCATCAACATTTCGAACATAGAGTTTATGTCCATGTTGCTTGTAACTGAACGTGTACCCATCTCCAGTTCTTCTTTGTCTTCGAACGCATGGGTCTTGATGTCCAGGCCAAGCCGAACAAACTCCTCCGATAGCCTCTTCTGCAGCTCTATTTTACTACCAGCTGTGGACAGGCCCAGTTTAGTCAACTCCTTCTTTAGCTGTTCCTCCTTTAGCTCGTCGAACTTCATTTTGCAATCCCACTTCTGACACCAATTGTTACGTTTTTACCTTTTTAAAAACGTTTTCCGTGGATTCTTTTATTGCAATGAAATTAAACGCACGATTCTTTGATTTTTAGTACTTAACAGCTACTACTTTATTTAATTTAATACTACTGTACTATGCTCAAAAGCAATAGTAACCACTTAATACGCTTTACACGATCACGGTAAAGTCTAACAACTCACTAATCACAGACTCAACACTGTCTGTCTACTCAACTCTGACTCTCACTGAGTTTAACTTTAACTCTAACTCTTTACTGACTGACTGACTCTGCTGACGTTGATGCGCCAGCTTTTATAATCTTAATGATCATTTCTAGAATAATCATCATGTTTGTTTGTTAAAGTTGTTTACATTATCGTACACTCAAATTAAACGTAAACACAAGCCATACACACATACACACATACACGTACCCAATATTTAAATGCCGACAGACAACAACAGCAATAATCATGATCTTATTTGTTGTCGCTTTGCTAGTAAACAAGTAACTATGTATGCACGTATGTATAGCTGTTATGCGTTCATTTAAAATGAGTAAGCAAAAAGCAAATAAGACTAACAACAACAATGTAATGAATAAGAAATAGTAAACAATTCAGTACATAACAATTCAGCAAATAATAAACAACTAAGTAATAAGAATCAATAATTCAATAATTAAGAATAACAACAATGCGGTATATTCTAGAGCAATTACAATAGGACTATTCACTCCAAATTCGTAACAATATTATCGCAAACTAATGAGTCATCAAAACCACATTTGCCGATGCCGACGCCAAATTCTGGGCTAACAGTGGCAGCTGCAGTTAACATTGGACCTTTATCAACACAATTGGCGGCAAGGCAATCGTTTCCAAAACAACTTCCAGCCTTTAATGGCGATCCTGATGAATGGCCGCTTTTTATAAGCAGTTTTGAAAACAGCACGTTTTTGGCAGGCTACACAGATGCTGAAAATTTAATGAGGCTGCAATCACTTAAAGGTAAGGCCCGCGAAATTGTTCAAATAAATTACTAGTGCCACAGATGGTTCCTGAAATTATACGGACACTTCGTATGTGTTTTGGAAGGCCAGAACACATTTTGGAACGCGAGTTACGTCAGAAGCAACTTCTACTCCACCAAAAATAAATGTAAATTGGCAAAAGTAATAAAAGGTCGATAACCCAACTGAAGTTGTGCAATCGACACATTTATGCCAATTTATCATTCTTTAACTAGGAAACTGTTTCCCAACAAAAGTATGTAATCCGACCCTTTTTAATTTCAATAAAAAAATAACGAAATAATAAATTAAATAAATCAGCAGTTTTATTTTAAGAAACAATTTTAATAAATAATAAGGTAGACTAAGCACTTTTGAATTCCAATCTTAGTTAAGCTAATAAATAAAAATTGTAATTAAAATTCAGTAATAAAGTGATATTAAATAAAGCAAGAGTCAAAAAATTGGTGGACAAGCTTCCCAATAACCACAAATTGAACTGGGCAATGTTTCCTAAGGACTGCAGCATTCCCAGCGTTAAGGTTTTTAGCGATTGGCTGTCCAGTATGGCAGAAGCAGCAAGTAGTGTAACCCCTTGTTTTGGAAAAACTAGTGCATCAGTAAAGTTCTGAACGAAATTTTTGTTGTTGTTCCGCATTAAATTTACTCTCTTTCTCTCACTATCAAAAAAATAGAGACGTCAAAATATATATAAAAAAAACCGTTCGGCATGTTCGGAACGAATGGGTAAATTCACCATAAATATACACAACCGTAAAAATGCCAATGAGAATAAGAACGCAGTAAGACTCTGTGAAAGCTGACATTACCATATCGAGTGTTACTAACAATAAAAAATTAAAACTGAATGCTGTCCATTGAGTGAGCAATTTAGGACTTTCCCTTCAGACCATCGATGTATGCAAAATTTCAAAGGCATTCCCGTATTTGGAAAAACTACCGATACATAGTACGAAAATGCTACTCCTGTAATTTTAATTGGGGCTGATAACTGGAATCTGGCAATTCCTCTTAAGGTACGTGAGGGCCTGTGGAACCAACTTATCGCTTCCAAGACCAGCCTAGGGTGGACGTTGCAGAGCTCCGGCAGTAAGAGCACCAAAGAATATCGTATAAATATCCACGCGTGTGACTGTCATCAGAAATACAATGAGCTCCATGATATGATAAAAGAATACTTCTGCGTAGAATCGTGTAAAGAAAAACTGCTGCTTTCCTATGACAAACGACTGATGAATATTTTGGAAAATACAACAAAAAAGGTCAACGATCACTATGAGGTTGGTTTACTATGTCGTAATCCAAACGTTCGCTTGCCTGATAGCTACAATACAGCTTTAAGTCGCTTGCAGTGCCTTCAGAATAAATTCAAGAAAAATCCATCTTTAAAAACACTTGTACAAAGCCAAATTGACAATCTTCTTTTATAAGGATATGCTAAAAAACTTACTCCAAAAGAATTAGAGGTACATTGCGACAAAACGTGGTATGTACTTGCCAATATTCGTGGTCTCCAACCCCAACAGGTAAAATCAGGCTAGTTTGGGATGCAGCGGCGAAACCCAACGGTGTGTCGTTAAATGACTTTATGATGTCTGGACCAGATCTTCTAAAGCATTTGATGGAAATCCTCCTCAAATTTCGTATTGGAAAAATTGCAATATGCGGCGATATTTCGGAGATGTTTCATAGAATGAACGTACTAGAAAGCGACACGCATGCTCAGCGATTTCTATGGTACGATGAGAACGCCAATGACGCACAACCAACCATTTTTGTAATGCGAGCGTTAACTTTCGGCATCAGTTGTGCTCCTTGTATTGCTCACTACGTACGCGACAAAAAATGCACATATCTTCAAAGATAAATATCCTCGTGCAGTTGAAGCCATACAACAAAATCAATACGTCGACGATTTCATTGATAGCGCCCCAGATGAACTCCAAGCTATAGAATTAGCGATGCAGGTAAAAGAAATTCATGAAGCAAGTAGATTTTGTAGAAAAACTGTATGATGTTTTGTTTTTTATTAAGTTGAAATTTTATTTATATAAAAGCAACTTATCTCTATAAAGTCTTAAACCGGAAGAAGGAAGATTTAAAGAAGTAAGTGATGAATATGTAATACGAGAAATGTCTAAACACAGTATGACAAGTTGGAATGCATTTATTCACATATAGGTGTCAGCATAAATTTCAATAGATTTAAAATGCATAACTGGACATCAAACTCAAAAGTGGTCTTAAAGAAGTTAAGCGACAACAACAGCCTACCTGAGATGACAATGCCCAGTTTGTACTGGACTCCTAATAATGATGAGTTTAGATATCTTTGTAGATTTGCAAGACTAAAGCGAGATGTCTTTAATGAGTGCCTAATACCAACCAAACGTGAAACGCTCCAAGTGTTGATGTCCATATTTGATCCCCTCCTGGGGTTTGTATCCTGCTACACCATAGGCTTAAAAATACTAATCCAAGAAATATGGCGATCTTGTATAGCATGGGACGAGGAGTTAACAGACAATTTAAACGAAAGCTGGTGTAAATGGAAATCCTTTATTCCAAAGATAATGGCCATCAGAATTCCCAGATGCTACTGTTCAGTAATGGAAACCGCTGACGATGTTCAACTGCACACTTTCGTTGATGCCGGCGAAAATGCTTACGCTGCCGTATGTTACTTACGCGTTAGGAAAAATGACTTCATAACACTCTCGCTAGTTGCTGCTAAGAGTAAAGTAGCTCCACTGAAGCCCTTATCAGTTCCAAGGCTCGAATCGCAGGCTGCACTACTTGGTACAAGACTGGCCAAAAAAGTGCAGGAAGTGCCTCAATTAAAAATCAACTCTCAGTTTTGGTGGAGTGATTCGAAGACTATTTTGAAGTGGCTACAAATGGACCCTAAGAGGTTCCTTCAATTCGTGATGTATCGTGTGGGTGAGATTCTCGAGTCTACAAACGTTCAGCAGTGGAAATGGGTTCCGTCAAAGCAAAATCCAGCTGATCTCGCTACGAAGGTAACAGCGGCCTCTAATACACAGATATGGTTTGACGGTCCAGAATTTTTACGTGCTGATCCAGTCGATTGGCCTCACTGTGACGATTTGGAACACTCAATTCAGCAGAAATTAAACAATGTAATTTGGTGATTGAAAATATGCACACCATAAAACTTAATGTTGAATATTTTTCAAATTGGAGACGTTTATACCGCGCCGTGGCTACCTTTTTTCTGTATTGTCAACGACTTAAAGCATTTGCGGACAAAACCATTAAAAAGCATATAGAGGTCGATTTTGCCCTAATTGAAAGGGCTCAGCAGTTTTTGTTTAAATACGTACAGAACGGCGAATATGGAAAAGAAATACATTGCTTAGCACAAGGTAAACCTATACCTAATGGCATTAAACTAATTTCTCTAAACATATACATAGATAAAAATGGTGTTAGCAGAAGCCGCGGAAGAGCAGAATACCTTAATAACCATGAAGACATAATAATTTTGCCTACTAATCACTACGTGACATTTTTATTAATTCGCCATTTCATCAGTCACACGAAACAGCCCTTAATGAATTAAGATCTCATTTTTATATATCGAAATTACGAGTTTTATTCCGTAAAGTGCGAAGAATGTGCCAGTGGTGTAGAATCAACCGTGCCACGCCGCAAGTGCCTCAAATGGCTGCATTCGAACGACCATTTACCTACGTGGGTGTGGATTATTTCGGCCCTATAATTGTAGCAGTTGGCAGAAGATGTGAGAAGAGATGGGGTGTAATTTTTACTTGTCTAACAGTACGCGCCGTATATATAGAAATTGCACATAGTATAGACACCAGTTCTTGCATTGTGTGAAGCTGAGTTCACAATAAATTGTCGCCCATTAACCTTTGTTTCGATTGAGAACAGCGATGATGTAGCTCTCACGCCCAACCACCTACTAATTGGCTCATCATATGGCTATAAACCAATTGCAAACGAAGGTATGGACCTTCGACAAAGATGGTACAAAACTCAGGAGTTTGCTGATCAGTTTTGGCGAAGATGGCTGAAAGAATATGTACCTATTATCTCACGACGAAACAAATGGTTCACTAAAGAACCACCCATTAAACCAGGAGATGTAGTCGTTTTTGTCGACCCAGACATATTTGGCCCAAAGGGATGGTAATTGACACTGTAGTAGCAAAGGATGGCCAAGTTTGCAGGGCAAGAATCAAAACCAAGAGAGGTATTCTGCAAAGACCAGTGGCCAAATTAGCACTTTTGGACGTATCTGGTGCCTTTAAAGGTAAACTCAACCTATCGACCTCGTTTACGGAGGAGGGAATTGTTGCGGCTAAATAATTGTCAACTCCAATTATTTAAATATCTGTTTTCTTTTCACTTATTTATTAACTATTTACTGCATCCTAATATACAAAGACATTGATATTTATATATTTATGCATATGTAATAATGCATTCGTAAATTTACAGATCGAAAGTCAACTTACGAATGCATTAGTAAAGAAAGTATATATACATATATTAGTACAAAATTCCAGAGTTGACTTTCGATCTGTAAACTTACGAATGCATTAGTAAAAAAAGTTAAAATAACCAGAAGCTATTTGTAAACATTACGATCTAAATCAAACTTCATTAAGCAAAATTTAGCTCGAAAAAATCTGCACCTCTTATATATTAAAGAAAGTTATTATGTTATAGTTTTTAGTCTTGTGTTTTTTAAAAAAGTGTTTATATTATGCTTCAATGTATGTTGTTGTGGTCTTGTAGTGTAAAGTATTTAAAAAGACTATTAAATTTAAAATGGTATATTAATAGGAAGCTTCAAAACTCTCCATATTTTTAACAGCAAAATTTGTAATTTGAAATTTTGTTGCTTATTTGGAATTTTATTTCCAAATAAATGTAACAATGAAATACAAATCAAGGTAAACATCGTTTGAAAAGTTTATGTTCCATTTTACACATGCTCTTTCAGATGCACATTTATTTAGTTAAAAAACACTAGGAGCAAAGACTATAGATTATAAAGATGTTGCACTGCCATACATTGTGCTGCCGATGCTAAATTTTTTTATTGGATTTTCCGAAAATCCGTTTGTTATTATAAAATTACAAAGAGAGCTTATTCTCAGAAAATTTCTTGTTCTCTGAGAACAATTGCTAAGTTATCTCAGCAATTCATTCTTACATACATACATATATGCGTGAGTGAGTACGTGTGTGCATCTATAATATACATTCTACATATAAACATCTAGAATTAAAAAAATAAATGAAGTCTTCTTTTCATACACATTATGCGCAAATAAGCTGAAGAAAAGCCATACATACTTACCGATTTTTTAATTGTAGAGTAAGAATGAGTGTTTCATTGTTGTACAATTGTAACCATATCGATTCATACCGAACTCAAATTGCCTTACTAAATAAATAAATAATACATTTAAAAAATGTTTGTTGTGGCTTTAGCTCTTCATATGCCGACATTTCATTGGTTGCTAAAACCAAATCCTCAGCGAAGTTTAAGCAGTTTGATAACATTCAACCTCGTATGTTTATGCCACATAAAACAAATACAATATGAGAATTTCAATATTGCATATGAATTACAACAAATACATAATCATAGTAGGCTTAGAATGTTTTTATACAAACAAATACAACAAACAATTGTACTCAACGTGAGTCTATTTTATTTTTCTCTCAACACCCATACAATTAAACGCCCGTTGGTCGTTAATGATTGTATTCAGTTAGGCAAAATGAAAAATAAAATCTTTATTGTAAATACTTAATATTGAAATTTATTATTCGGGAGAATATCCCGACCAATCGTTAGAAACAATTAGTTTTTTTGCAAAATGCATTGAAAAAATGTTTGTTGTGGCTTTAGCTCTTCATATGCCGACATTTCATTGGTTGCTAAAACCAAATCGTCAGTGAAGTTTAAGCAGTTTGATAACATTCAACCTCGTATGTTTATGCCACATAAAACAAATACAATATGAGAATTTCAATATTGCATATGAATTACAACAAATACATAATCATAGTAGGCTTAGAATGTTTTTATACAAACAAATACAACAAACAATTATACTCAACGTGAGTCTATTTTATTTTTCTCTCAACACCCATACAATTAAACGCCCGTTGGTCGGTAATGATTGTATTCAGTTAGGCAAAATGAAAAATAAAATCTTTATTGTAAATACTTAATATTGAAATTTATTATTCGGGAGAATATCCCGACCAATCGTTAGAAACAATTAGTTTTTTTGCAAAATGCATTGTGGCTTTAGCTCTTCATATGCCGACATTTCATTGGTTGCTAAAACCATATCGTCAGTGAAGTTTAAGCAGTTTGATAACATTCAACCTCGTATGTTTATGCCACATAAAACAAATACAATATGAGAATTTCAATATTGCATATGAATTACAACAAATACATAATCATAGTAGGCTTAGAATGTTTTTATACAAACAAACACAACAAACAATTATACTCAACGTGAGTCTATTTTATTTTTCTCTCAACACCCATACAATTAAACGCCCGTTGGCATAAACATACGAGGTTGAATGTTATCAAACTGCTTAAACTTCACTGACGATTTGGTTTTAGCAACCAATGAAATGTTGGCATATGAAGAGCTAAAGCCACAACAAACATTTTTTCAATGCATTTTGCAAAAAAACTAATTGTTTCTAACGATTGGTCGGGATATTCTCCCGAATAATAAATTTCATTATTAAGTATTTACAATAAAGATTTTATTTTTCATTTTGCCTAACTGAATACAATCATTAACGACAACGGGCGTTTAATTGTATGGGTGTTGAGAGAAAAATAAAATAGACTCACGTTGAGTATAATTGTTTGTTGTGTTTGTTTGTATAAAAACATTCTAAGCCTACCATGATTATCGGGTATGTTCCAGGTTTCGACTCGGATTGAAAACGAAAAATTTTTTGAATCCCCATAATTTATAAAATGGTGTTCTGAATTCAGCATGTTTTTCCACATTTGAAGTTTATGTTCGAAAAAAAAATCTAAATGTCAACGGCCACAGGTACGCAAAAATCGACGGCGGTCGGCAAAAAAGTTGCAAAAAATTAACAAATTACAAAAGTAACACCAAATTTTCACGATGATTTTTTATACTTATCTTTAAGACATGTGTTTTTTGTTTGTAGGCATATTAGGTAGATAAGAAAGAGGGGTAGCAAAAGAAACGTGGTTTCTGTTTTCGTGATTTTTTTACAACAACAATGAAGAAAAATACATCTCTTCCTTTTAGCTGTCATTCGCAATTTTACTATTATATTTTATTTGCATTCGTCTGTGGTTATATCTCTGTGTTCTTCTTTATTTTTCTTGTTTTAAACCGACAAGTGCTTGTTTTTTGTTTTGTGTGTATATAAATAAAATAAATATAAATAAAAAGTTCAAATAAATATTAACCATGTGGAAAAACGAAATTGTGGAGCTTTTAATATCTAAATATCAGGAACACGAAAACTTGTATGATGTACGTAATCCTACATATATGGACCGTGTCAAGCGATCTAGCTCTTTGTTCACAATCTGCCAAGAGCTAATGATATATACTTTTTAAAGTTATATATTAATAAAAGACGAATTTATTTCAATTAATGTACTTATAATAATTTAACTTGTTTTATTTTAATTTCAAAATAATAAACCAAAGTATTACATTCTATGAATAGGCACAATAAAATAAATTATTTTTCATATACATATGTACCTACTCAAAAACCTTTAAATATTAATTTTTAAAGTGTTTCCAAATTGCCTGGCATACTTCCGGAACTGCACAACAAAGAAAGGTTTCCCATAGTCTCGTCTGATAATTTGTGCTTCTGATGGACTCTCCAGTAGCGAGGTATTGGGAGTGTGGCTGCCAGTTTCCCTGCTGGAGTTATCGCTTCTCTCAAGATGGTATCTTGTTTTACTATATCACCTTCGGTTTTTGCGAGTATCAAATTAAATGTCTCTCGGCTTATTCTGATATAGTTCAGAAAAGACGACTTATCTCCCAAGAAGTCGTTCATAAGAAACGAAAATGTACCTCGCTTCACTCAGCATTTCCGCCATTGCTTCACCCACTCACTAGTTTTAGTCAACTAGTTTTACCTCTATTGCTTTCTTCGAGGTGTTTCTGTATAGCACCCAATTTTGATTTTTTTAAAGAAAATTTACTTTTTTAAATACTTTACTTCTCAAGTTATTAAATTCCGTTTTTGGCGCCCAAATTATAGGAATAAAAGATATTAAAGATAAAGTAAAAAATACAACTCTGGCTGTCAAATAAGAGTTTTTTTACAACAACAATAAAGAAATAGACATGTTTTAAAAATCATCATGAAAATGTGACATGATTTTGGGAGCAACTTTAAAAGAAAATAAAAAAGACATGTCTTAAAAAATCATCGTGAAAATTGGATGTAAAACAATTTACAGAGCATGAAAAAGACATTCAAATTTTTCATTTAATTTTCAACGCGAATTAAAACAAAATTAATATTCTTAAAGAAACAGAATGAAAATAAAATTATTCAATACTCTCAAAAAAGACAACGAACGAAATTAAAATTATTTGCTTTTGGTTGATCTGCTTGCCTGGCGTTATTTATCAGCGCGGCTGTTTGCCGGCTATAGACATATCGACTACGTTGTCCTGGCACCATTTGTTGTTAAAACAAAGTATTGCCTGATTATTACATTGCGATTTTACAACTAAATGCATTCGAATTATTATAATTATTGTTGAAATAGATATATATAAATGAAATTAGTTTTAATTTCCTTTAAAAAATGCATTTTTATTTTTCAATAAGATCTAAATTCATTAAGATTTAGTTCAAAAAAGATTGACATATCAAACTTTAGTATGTTGGGCAACTTTATGTTTTCGAACATAAACAAAACTGTTGTATTTTTTTCATGTTTTTTTTACACAAGTGCGTTCTGCCAAAACAAAATTAAAATTTTTGGTAAAGTTTAAAAAAAAGTTGTTTGCATTAATATTTCTGTGAAAAATTAAATTGTTTTGATGAAATTCAATAAAAAACACTTCAAACTAACAACCAAAATTGTATTTTTCTTAATAATGTTAGCATTTATAACAATAAAGTACGATTCGTTTTACTTTCACCCACCCCTTACTACTCTAATTGAAAACGAATAAAAACATGAGGATGTGAATTGCAGAACACCAAAAATGCTAAAGTAATCCACTTTCGAGTGAATTCGGATTCTAGAACATACCCGTATGTATTTGTTGTAATTCATATGCAATATTGAAATTCTCATATTGTATTTGTTTTATGTGGCATAAACATACGAGGTTGAATGTTATCAAACTGCTTAAACTTCACTGACGATTTGGTTTTAGCAACCAATGAAATGTGGGCATATGAAGAGCTAAAGCCACAACAAACATTTTTTCAATGCATTTTGCAAAAAAACTAATTGTTTCTAACGATTCGTCGGGATATTCTCCCGAATAATAAATTTCAATATTAAATATAAATAAATAATTTTAATAAAATAAATAAATAAATAATTAAACAATTTTTCTAAAAATACTAACGGCCTTATTAATAAAATATATGTAATGGCCTTTTTAACAATTTTTTATGGATGACTACTGATTTTGAGAGTATATTGGAACTTTTGAAATTTGCAAACAATCTACTCAACTAGACCTGCAAGCCTCACTAAATCGCTTTTTACGGGAAATAGTAACTTGATATTTTTGAATAGAGTATAAATATCCTGCTTTTAGGAATTTTCTTACTGATCATATTATATTTATGTTAATGTTTGTAGAAAAGGCTAACATTTGAGAACTTTATTTAGAATATATAATTCTAGCTTCCAATGGCCAGTATATCCAAACTAATGAGCTATTTTCGAATAAAATTGAAATTGATAAGTCCGACTTAAACACACTTTTATTTTTTCCAGATAGACACAGCACTCGGTTCAAGATTTTAATATCGCAATGGCTAAGCGATTATCTTTCAAATTAACCCATTTTAACACCTTATTAAATTGTGCAAACGACAATCAATATGTAAACTATTGATTTTCAAAAATTTTAGGTGATATTCGCAGATGCTTATATACGACGAAAATAATGAATATTTCAATGAAGATGGCGATTGTTTTACCTCCAACAACGTACCAATAGAATTAACATGAAGTCGTTATTTTGTTGGTTACATAGCTCAGCGAATATCTCGTGTTAAATGTCGTATGGATATAATTAAACCAGCGCAGATTTTGTCATATCTTTCAGAAATGTTTGTTCATGCAAAAATTACGAAACAAAATCAGACTTTAGAAGTGTGGGCGCTATTTTTTGAAATTTGCAAAATTGGTATAAAATTCTTCCAAAAAATATTTTTAAATAATAAAGAAATGAAAAACATAAAAAACTATTGTTGAACAATGCGTAGAATGTACCAAAGATTCAATTTATTCCTTTTGGTTTGAGGAAAGTTACGTACATATGTATAAACACAGGACGGAGATGCTAAATTTACTAGTCCTTATATTATTATGAAAGCATTCTTCATGGGAAACATACAGATATAAATCATCAAGCAGTGACAAAGTTAAAATTTTAAACCATTAAATATGCATATGTATATAAATAAAATTAATTAATAGTTAATAGTTATCAAATATAAGCTTTTGTATTGAAATTTATTATTTGGGATATTCTCCCCAACTAATCGTTAGAAACAATTAGAGCTTTTGCTAAATGCATACAAAAATCAAAAATGTTTGTTGTGGCTTTAGCTCTTCATATGCCGACATTTCATTGGTTGCTAAAACCAAATCGTCAGTGAAGTTTAAGCAGTTTGATAACATTCAACCGATTTGGTTTTAGCAACCAATGAAATGTCGGCATATGAAGAGCTAAAGCCACAACAAACATTTTTGATTTTTATAAGCTTTTGTTTTATTATTATATAAGTACATACATATGTATGTACATGCACATATTGTAAGCACACAGTTGAATTTTCTAAAATAATGTCATTATAATTCGGTGTGAATCGACGTAGTAGCAGTTTGTACAACAATAAAACAAGTATTCTTACCCTACAATTACAGAAACGGCAAGATTGGCATTTACGTAGCTTATTTCCACATAAATTGTATGAAAATACACTTCTTTTGGTTTTTTGATTTTATTTTTCTGGAATGTGTTGTAAACGAAAAGAAATAACATACATACGCGCAAACATTTTTTTTTAAGACGCACTTTCTACATGTATATGTATGTTTTAATGTGTGTTTCTTTATACTCTGCGTTGTTTTCTCAATTAGCATCAGTACGAGATTTATGCTTTCCCTGTTACATGCTTCCCCCCTTCAATATAAGAAGAGTAAATAATTTTCAAATTTCAAATGTACGAAGTGAAACATCTTTATATATTTATAGTCTTTGCTAGGAGTCTCATAAGTAGTACTTATTAAGTACAACCGCCCAACCAGTGATGTCAGATACAATTTTTTTATTTCCCTACGTTTTGAAGAAAAAATCTCTTTTTTTCCCTACACCCAATTTATTTTTCCCCTACATTTTTCCCTACGTTATATTGAAATAAAAAAACTTAAATATTTATATTTTTATAGTAAATTTCATTTACTTTATTTTGAACATTACAAAATTCAGGTCTGTAAATCAGGTATAAAAGTAACGTAAAAAGTAACAGAATCATTAACAAATAATTAATTTTACAGTTCTTGCGAATTCATTTTTTTAAATGACTTTCTGTACATTGAAAATTTGTACAATTAATGATATTTGATTGTAAATGAGATCGAATAATACATATTGAATTTAGGAGATCATGACCTAATTTATTTCTTTTCTTTGTACGGAGATCTGTAACAATAGAGAATATTCTTTCAGCATCCGCATTCGCATGTGGTAAACTCAAAAGAATTTTTGTCAATTTTGAAAGGTTAGGAAATACCAAGTCATCATTAAAGTTTTTAGATTTCGATATATACGACCAAAACTTTTCTAAATCCAACTTAGAAAGCAAATTTTTCTCACGTTCAGCAAAACTGTATTCTTGAGTCAGCAGATTAATATCAATATTAAACTTCTGACATAACAACTTAAATTGAAAAACATTTTTATTGACACCACCCACAGCCCACTCAGGGTTAGGAAACTCCATTTCTTTAAAGACTGATTCACTTTTTAAAGGAAGTCGTTTTTGTGTTTCTTCAAGGGCGGTGATATAAAATTTCTATTGGCATAAGTATTACCAGATTTTTATTGTTCATAAACAAAATAGTTACCAGATTATCTATAAGTTTGTAAGTAGGCTGAAAATCCCTACATTTCGACCAAAGTAAAAAATCTGTCTTTTTTCACTGCACTTAATTTTTTCGAAAAAAAAAAATCGCCACAAAAAGGGAATTTTCCCTACATCTGTCAATTGTGTTAACCAACGTACTGGAAGTTTTGAAAGGGCATGTATGTCCTCAGTGGGTAAAACTTAAAATGGATGACAATGAAAATTTAGATCTAGGAACTATTTTTTCAATAAATATAAAAATTCCTCCCATCATTGGTTGCATCGATAGAACTAATATAAAAATCTTAAAACCTACCGTTACCTAGCATTTGTATTTTAAAAGAAAATTCTATTTTAATATGAATGCGATGATAGTAAGTAAATACTGGTAAATATTTGACATTTGAAAATATGTGATAGTGATATGCTGATTCGAGCAGTAGACTGTAGGTATCACGGTTCAAATCAAGGTGCTTTTGTATGGAATATAAGAAGAAATCGTCAGCATTTTCTTGGGGAATACGAGAATGGCGATCGGACGTCAATACTATTAGGAGATTGCGGATATCCATTTAAAACTGTTTTACTAACTCCATATAGAGATGTAGCATAAAGAGAGACCATAAATTTAATGTTGCTCTTGCTTCAGCTTGTACATTACATCATACTCCACAAAAATTGGTCTAAATCGTAAGCGTTCGCTGCGCGTTGCACAACATTTGTAGAATCTACAACGTTGTACACGAAGTAGATCAAATCGCTGTTGAGCCGGGAGAACCCTTTGAGGATAATACTTTCTCGCTTCCGAGAGTGATACCTCCAAATGAAGAACAAAGACTATAAAACGAAATTAAAAACAAATTATAAAGTTATCATAAATTGCGGCTTTACATATTCATATGCCGACATATACTTAAATCTTCAAAACTTTAAGCAGTTCGAAAACATTCATCATCGGATGTTTATGCCAAAGGAATATAATACAATATGAGAATTCAGTATTGTATATAACATTACACAATACATAATCATAATAGGTTTAGAATGCTTTTATGGTATACAAAAAACACAACAAATAATTATACTCAACATGAGTCTATTTTATTTGCCTTACAACATGTTTACAATTAAACTCCCGTCGGTCGTTAATGAATGTATTCAATCAGACAAAATATTATAAATAAAATTTTTATTTTAAATACTTAATTTGAAATTTATTATTTTGGGATATACTCCCCAACTAATTGTTAAAACAATTACCATTATTGGAGTGTATTTTTTCAAAGACGACGAAGGTAGGAATGTTAATGTTAATGGCGTGCGATGAATACAATTTTTTTGCCCAAAATAAAAGAGATGGACTTGACTGACATGTGGTTTCAACAATGGCCCAATGGAGAGGGGAGTTCGGTGAACAGTTTATTTCACGTTTGAGGCCAGTCGATTGGCCGCCTAGATCGTGTGATGTAGATAATTTTTTTGGGCTATCTTAAGGCTCATGTCTATAAAGACAAGGCCACAACGGTTGACACACTGAAAGACAATATTGAAGAACTTATTCGTAAATCAGTATGAACCAGTGTACATATGAACCATTTGAGGCGTAGTTGCTGTCAACATTTACATGAAATCATCTTTAAACATTGAATTATATAGATCGATATCGACTCAAATAAGGATTTTGTACATTTCTCCTCATTTTTTTAAATCAAATCCGAAAGCTATTAAAAAATCACCCTTTACTTTAAAGATTTTTTTCCTAAAACAGTCCTTATCCTAAGTCCATGAATAATGCTAAGGTCTCTTCTAAAGTATATTATGTAGACAAGACACTTTGGTGGCGCTAGAAGAATACTCTCTTTTATTCTGTGTAGTCGCACTAAGTTCGTAGTCACCACTGACTTTATAATGTGCCCTTTCTAGGTCTTGCCACCTTACGTATAACGCTTCAGATATCGCTTCGGTAGCATCTTGAAGCCTTCGATTCCTTGTGACTACTAATTGCTCTTCTATGAATATTCCGGGCTTCCTCTTGTTTTGTAAGAGGGGTTCTCTAAATTTTCAAGTGTTGTAAATTCATGGATTCTTAAAATATATGTATAAGGAAAGCTATAAACATACACGTCGATTGCACATTCCGACAACATTTTTCCTTCTGCGCATGTATCACATCAGCCTAGCGCTTAACAAGAAATGGAAAGAAACAGTGCGATTTTTATAAATTAAAGAAAATAAAAGAATTCCAGTTTTAAGAGTGAAATAAAATACTACTAATATGATATATTGGCATCTTTAAATCTATTTTAAAATTGGAAATTTAATTTAACTTAACAAAAATGGTGTTGGACGTCATTTCGAGCGGGGAGCCCACTTACTGTCCTACTGACATACAAAAAATTCTGGATGTTATAGATTTTGGCGTCATGAAAAATATCTCTAGGGATTTAATTCATGTTGAAGCTTCTCATGATCTCTCCTCCGATCACTCTCCAACGATCGTTACAATTCGTAACCCAATAAGAAGTGACTTACCTTACCCATATGCTAAGATGATAAATCATGTTAATTGGCTGGGGTTCAAAAAATATTTCAGTAGTCATTGTACGGAGAATATCAAGCTAAGAACTCCCGATGATATTGAATTTAACATTGCCAATCTTACCAAAAATTACAATTCGTAACCCAACAAGAAGTGACTTACCTCACCCATATGCTACGATGATAAATCATGTTAATTGGCTGGGGTTCAAAAAATATTTCAGTAGTCATTGTACGGAGAACATCAAGCTAAGAACTCCCGATGATATTGAATTTAACATTGCCAATCTTACCAAAAATATTAAACAGGCTGCTAAACATGCCACTACCTGCCATCCGCAGACTGAGTTTAATAGAATTTATTCCGCAGATATTGAACGTCTCGTATGTGAAAAAAGAAGAGCTAGAAGTGAATGGCAACAGCACAAATCACCCCAACATAAAATCAGACTTAAAGAATGCACTAAACGACTCCAAGAGTTACTTGCATCTGAAAAATCTGCTTCTCTTAAAAACTATCTGGAAGGTCTCGATGTTACAGCAGCATCTAATTACTCCTTGTGGCGCGCTGCTAGAAAACTTAAAACACCCGTTGAGTTTAAACCACCCCTGCGCACTTCTACCGGAGGTTGGGCAAGAAACAATACCGATTAAGGTAAAATATTTGCTGAGCATACGTATTTACCCCAAACACATGTACTGGTGCTGTTGATTTGCCGAGTGTAGTTGTTCTACCCCCTCGACCCATAAAGTTTAAGATGCGTGATGTACAAAAACTAATTGCTGAAACCAACCCGAAGAAGTCCCCGGGTATTGGTGGATTTAGTAACAAGATGCTCATGAAGTTGCCTGGTATTGCTATTAAAATCCTGTTATTTATTTTTAATGGCATTTTACGACTGAAGTATTATCCACACAGCTGGAAACTTGCTAAGGTCAAAATGATTCCAAATGCGGGAAAAGATCTCACAAAGGCTGATAAGTTTATTGTCAACAATTTCAAAACTCTTCGAAAAGCTGCTCATGACAAAATTGTCCCCAATTCTAACTAACAATGGATGTATACCGGACCACCAATTTGGTTTTAGAAGTCAGCATAGTACCGTTGAACAATGTCATAGATTGATTCATTTTATAAGAAGAACATTTGAAGAAAAGAAGTACTGTTCTTCTCTCTTTATTGATGTTTCTCAGGCATTTGATAAAGTGTGGCATGAAGGCCTAATTCTAAAATTGAAGTTATATCTGCCAATAAACATTGTAAATCTTTTGGAATATTACATTCTTCCCGGAAGTTCACTGTCGTGGAAGGAGACTTCATGAGTGTGCCCGAAACTATCTCATCTGGGGTACCACAGGGGAGTATACTGGGGCCAGTTTTGTATTTGATTTATACCTGTGATATGCCTTTAAGCAGTAATATCCTCACCTCTACATTTGCCGATGATACAGCCTGCCTTAGTATGCATGAAAACCCTCACGAGGCATCCCGTTATCTTCAGGAACATATTAAGCTGGTGGAACTGTGGTTGAACTTATGGAGAATAAAAGTAAATGAATAAAAGTGTGTTCATGTCACATTTACTCTACGAAGAGACACTTGCTCCCCCATTCGAATCAACAACCAAGTTGTTCCTCAACATTCACAGGTGAAATACCTTGGTATACACCTTGACCGACGGTTTACATGGAAACACCACATTAACTCTAAGCTGACACAAATAAAACTTAAATTAACTCAGATACATTGGCTGATTGGTAGAAATTCAACCCTCAGTCTAGATTGTAAACTTTTAATATACAGGTCGCTTTTGAAACCCATATGGTGTTACGGAATTCAGCTATGGGGCACTGCTTCAGTTTCCAATGTAGAGAGAATACAACGAATGCAAAACAAAATTTTAAGGTTAATAACATCGGCTCCTTGGTACATGAAAAATTCAATTTTACATCGTGATTTAAATATGCCACTTGTGACCGCTGAAATTGCAAAATATGCAGGCAAATATTTAACAAAACTAGAGTCCCATCCTAATCCCCTTGCTCGTAACATCTTGAACTTTCCTGGACACATCCGCTTAAAAAAGAGGGATACTACGTCTTTAGTACGCAACACTCCAGATGAAACTTTTTAAAAATATATTTATGCTAAATACGATTCTTATGTATTATTAATTATTATCACTAAGTTTATGTCTGACACTGGTTGGGCCTAATAATTATTTATATATTTAAGATTTGAATACTTATTGTTAGTTCAGTTGTGAAGATACAATAAATAAATATAAGCGAGAAAAAAAAAATCCAGAAATAAGGCTAATGCCTCCTCATTTGTGTACTGTATTGCATCGCTCGGAGTTGGTATACTTTTAAGAATTCGTTTTGTTCTCACTGGACTAGCTTTAATAACTTTTTCAATGATATCCACTTTTGTTAATTGGTTCTGTGATGGTAATTGATGTAGGAAAGATTCTTTTATATTTGTATAACCAATTGCATCGTTAACATCTTTAAGTTTCCGCCTCTATCGCTATCTATCGCTGCAGTTGTCCAATGATTTGCGTGGTCTTCCAACCTTATCTTGCTTTGCTGTTTCTGCAGCGACAGTAAGTTGCCCTTCTAACCACGTTTTACTTTTTATATAAAACTTTTGTTTACTGTAGCTAACTTCTTTGTAGCGTTTTTTTAGATATTTGCTCTTGTATTTCGGTGCTACACGAATTTAAGTTTAATTTTATTTTAACGTAAGTAAGAACCTCTTCCTGGTTTTTATTTCTAAAATACTCTTCGGCCAGTTCTTTATAACCGAAGCTCTCCATATTTTTCTGAATATTTTTATTTGAGTCTGTTATGATTTATCACTTGCAAATACACGTACGTACATGTAAATGATTAACTTATAATTGTGTAATCCCTTATTGAATCAATAGTTTTATACATTTTTAGATACATGCTATTCACACATTGATCTTCAATTTCATAGCAGGTAGTACTTAAATTGAACAAAACTGCACTTGTTATCCAGACCTTAATATCAGGTAAAACTAATTAGTATCTCGTCAATATGGGGTTCTTTTTATCTTTAGTGGTTTAATGTCGCGATTATTATTATAAAATTGTTTATGACTTTGGCTGACCCTAACAGTTATATTAGAAAGAGATCATATGTTTACTGTAGAGCCTATTGTGATATTTTTATGACTGATTTTTTTTGCTGATCAAAACAAAACCATAAAACCCTTTCGCAGATATTATATTTAATTATTTTAGTTTTACGTAGTCTAAAGTAAAAAACATAAACCTTTAGGCAAAAAAGTGGAAATTTAATACACCATTGTATACGAGTAATTATAGGGCTGTTTAAATTATCGTAATTTGAACTTTTTTAGAGTAATTTCATTAAAATAAAAAAAGTGTTCTACCGGCGGGTCGTGGCGGGTGCAAAAGTATATATAGGGTTAAAGAAGACACCTTCGCCTTTCTTCGGGTGGTATACGTTTCTTGTTCCCTAGAAGTTCTATTCCACTAAAGTTTAAATTTCAGAAAAATATAGTAGTTTCATAAATATTTCATAACACCTCTAATATTAAACGCTAGAGCGGTAACCACTTACAACAACTAAAGACTGTAATCCTACCAACATTATAAAAAAGACCGCAGGCCATTATCGATGATAGCTTGCGAGTAGTAACCATTTATTTTTGACAAAAAACTGATTAAAAACACCTTTTTCTGAAATAACAAAAAAAGTTGAGTTTGACAGCATGTCACGCCCTTAATTATCAATAGTTTAACCTAATTTTTTGGCTACCTTAATATGGATATATTAGCTCCAAAATGGCGTAAAAATTTTAAAAATCGGTGACAAAAACAAAATCGACTTTTGGCCAATGAAAAACGATTTTCAGCCACTGTGCGCCGTATAAAGAACGAACGATGAAAACAACAACTCAGTGAAAGCGAGTGCTTAAAAGTAGTCGAGACTAAAAAATACTTAGAAGTCAGCATAGCACCATTGAACAAACTCATAGATTGGTTCATTTCATAAGACGAACATTTGAAGAAAAGTAGTATTGTTCTTCCCTCTTTATTGATGTTTTTCAAGCATTTGATAAAGTGTGGCATGAAGGCCTAATTTTAAAATTGAAGACATATCTACCAATAGACATTGTAAAGTTACATTCTTGCACGGAAGTTCACTGTTGTGGAAGGAGACTTCATGAGTGTGCCCGAAATTATCTTATCCGCTGTGCTACAGGGGAGTATACTGGGGCCAGTATTGATTTATACCTGTGATATGCCTTTGAGCAGTAATATCCTCACCTCTACATTTGCCGATGATACAGCCTGCCTTAGTATGCATGAAAACCCTCACGAGGCTACCCGTTATCTCCAGGAACATATTAACCTGTTGGAACCGTGGTTGAACTTATGGAGAATAAAAGTAATTGAACAAAAGTGTGTTCATGTCACATTTACCCTACGAAGAGACACTTGTTCCCCCATTCGAATCAACAATGAATTTGTTCCTCAACATTCACAGGTGAAATACCTTGGTATACACCTTGACCGACGGCTTACAAGGAAACACCACATTGACTCTAAGCTGACACAAATAAAACTTAAATTAACTCAGATACATTGGCTGATTGGTAGAAATTCAACCCTCAGTCTAGATTGTAAACTTTTAATATACAAGTCGCTTTTGAAACTCATATGGTGTTACGGAATTCAGCTATGGGGCACTGCTTCAGCTTCCAATATATATATATATATATATATATATATATATATATATATATATATATATATATATATATATATATATATATATATATATATATATATATCATCTCAAAAATGATCAGTTTATTACAGACTTAGCATTTTTGGTAGATATGACTGGCTTTCTAAATGATTTTAATTTAGAATTACAGGGCAAGGAAAATAATATATACGATTTGTCCAAAAAAAATTTCAATTCAAAACTAAATTATATTTGTTATCACAAATTAAGTTAGGTGACTCAAAGAATTTCCTAAAACATCCCTAATTTTGAACAAGCACGAAAAGGTTGAAACCCTGGAATATATTAATATTTCTGAAAACCTTTTTTTCAATTTCAAAGATAGATTCGAGGATATAGATAACATAAAACAACTTTTGGAACTTTTTGAAAACCCTTTTAATGTTGATGTTACTAAATATGAATTCAAAATACAATTAGAACTTGTAATATTACGAAGCGAGTTAAAAGCTTTTCCGGAAATAGACAGGTTATTATTTTGGAAAACTTTGGAAGACTTGGCCTATCCTGAACTCAAAAAATTCTTTAATTTTTTCCGACCACATGTGAAAAAATTTGTTCGGACTTAAAATTCATTTTTAGTAAACAACGTAATAAAATTAGTTTCACGTCTTTGAAACATATACTGCTCTTACGAAACTGTCATGACAGCATTAATGTCGATTTCGTTTAATTTAGTTCCTTATACGAAAATCTTTGTGGTTCGTTTTGCTTGTCACTGTACCTTCAAATTATCTCACTAACAGAAGTGTAAAACAATTTTGTCCACCGCTGACTTAAAGTAAACATGAACACAAACATACGCACATACATAAATACACGCTCCAATCAGACGTACTCAATGTACAAATGACGACGGACAACAACAACAATAATCATGAGCTTATTCGCTGTTTCAATCACTTCCCAATAAGCCAATTTTTAAGCAAAATATAACTGTATTGGAGAATAAGCTTATCATAAGACTTTTTTAATAACCTTTTATAAACGTACTTATTATTTGCTTGTATCTGTTAAAAATGACAACTGTTTTCCTAAATATGTTTACTATACACTTGTCTTACTAATATTTTTACAAGCACACTGTAAAAGACTTAGGGTGCGTACAGAGTGGCCGCTTGTTGCCGAGCCGAGCCGACTAACGCTTATTGCGAGAGCCAATGCGAGAAAACTGGTAATATACAAATTAGTACAAATAAGGGCGAACAGTTCATAGTAGGCGCCGAGCTGGTCAGAGCGCAAAGCTGATTGAGTGCGAGAAAACAGTTCCAAAGCGTATTTCAGCGCCGCAAACATTGTTTATGTTGTTGTTATGATTTCAACTTGTTTGGAAAACATAAAAAAATTAAAAACTAATATTTAAGAAAAAGTACAAAAAATGTTTTTTCTCTTTTGTCTATTGCATTTCGGTTGTTGTAATTTTGGGTTGTTGTTTTCTTGAAAACAGTCGTGTGTTTTGGTTTATTTTAAACAGCTCATAGTGGGCGCCGAGTTGGTCAGAAGAAAAAGTAAAAAAATGTTTTTTCTCTTTTTGTCTATTGCATTTCGGTTGTTGTAATTTTTGGGCATAAAATTCTTTGTAAAAATTGAAAGCAAATATTATATGCTGTCATTCATCATTTAATGGTTGAACTTTTCTTGAAAAGAGTCGTGTGTTTTAGTTTATTCAAAATGAATATAGAACAATTAATAAATGGTTTTTTTCTCGGCCAGCTTTGTGGGATCAGAAAAATATTATCATAACCGTGTTTTAGTGGAAAAGCTATGGAACGGAACAACATGCTGTTTTCGAAAGCCGCCACACTTTCATCATCAGAGTTCTTGCGTTTGGTCCACTTTTTGTGGTGTCAGTTGATGCATATTCCAGCTATTTATACAAATTTTCACTGTAAATGTAATACGTGAGTTGTTTTGATTCATCGTATCACAATTTTTGTGAAAAGTTTTTCGAAAACAGCATGCTGTTGCGTTCTGCTAGTGTTTGTCAGAATGATTTACACATTTGTCTTTGTTGTAATTTGTTCTTTAATAACTATCACATGTAATTTGGCTTATAAAATACGATTGAACGAAGTAGCCTGTTTAAAATTTAATAAAAAACACAAACAAAAGGAAAATGTTCATAAATAAAGAGAAATCTTAAACGTAAAAATGCCTCAGTTAAGTTTATTTCTTTCAAGTGTAAAGTGTTTAAAAGAAAAAAGTGAATTAGAAAAAGTAAAAATTAAATTATAAATAATGCCATATAAATTTAAACAAAGTGTTCGAAGCGAATCCAAAGAAATTGTTAATTTGCTTCCAAATATAAAGAAAAGAAAAAATGAAAATTCTTGTGAAGCTCTACTTGATTCAAGTCAAGTTAAAACTTATTATATTCAAGATGAGTCCTTCAGCGATGAAAATATACAGCAAAGTGAAAACAAGTTTTAAGTTCGGAAGAAAGTGAGTTTATGGATGTGAATAATGATGATATGGACGTAGTAGCCTAAGTAGTTCAAAAGGCATAAGAAGTAATGCTTAGTAATATGCTTAAAGGGTATTAATTAACATTTCTGTTTATTTTGTCTAATTTGCAGATGCTGCAATTTCTATTGGTTTTGGGGAAGATGAATACACCAAAAATACAAAATCATTTTTCCAATTTGCAAAAAACCGCCAAGAGTCCCGAAAAAAATATGTCTCAACATCAAAAATATCTAAATAAATACAAATGTACAATGTATGTATATGTACATACACACTTGTAAAAATTATTTTTTATTAAAATTAATTAATAATATATGTACATACATATGTATATAATTTAATAAATATATTTTCGACAAAAAGGATTAATAAAAATAATTTAATAAAAAAAAATCGGATGAAGGCAAAAGCACTAGCAGCGTGTCATCTTTGGTGCAAATTGCTTACTAACTCGAACATTGCAGCTATTTGCATTAAACATGTAATACTGCTTATGACTAACTTATTATTTGGTTATATTCCTAAGCTTACAAAAATATTACCAATGTAAGCTTATTGTAAGTATGATTAGGAAACTATTTTTCTGTAAGCTTGTTATATACTTACAGCCTTATTCAAAAAACTTAACACAGGTTGGTAAACCAACTTTAAGCAAAATTCCTTAAAGTTTCATTCAAAAACGATTATTAGCTTAACACACGTACTTTAAACCAACTTTAACATTAAAGAATTTAAAGCAGCTACTCACCTACTTTAAAGCGATGTTAAAATATTTTATTGTTTTGACAAACAAAGTTTTGTGAACAAAATTATTGATAATATTTGAAATTGTGTGGATTTGTGAAATAAAAAAAATGGATATATTAAATTTAATGAACAGAATTGGTAAAATTAATTTTTATTTTATGTGAAAATTATTTTCCAATGTAATTTTTTATTTAGAACGTGCCGCAATTAACGTCTGCCACATAAAAATTTAGAAAACTGGTGGTGATGCCGTGCAATATTACAAGAAAATGCTATACTTAGAGCATTTATTGAAAAATATTTTTAAAACCAATTAAATTAAAATACATAATTGGAAAACATATATTGACATACATATATATATCTTGATTTTATTTTGTTTTTCATTTAGAAATATTTATTTAAATACATATGTACATCCTTTTAAGTTCTTGTAATATCAAAAAATAACAAATAAAATTAATAAAACAAATACTAGTTCAAATATTGCAATGTAAATCAAATAAGGAATTGGTTTTATTTTAATTTACTTAACGTTGTACTAATGCAGACTAGGTTACCAAAACAAAAAACATAATATTAATATTAAAAAGTTTTAAATAACTTAAAAGTAATTCCTTTTTTCCTTTTTTCACTGGTATTATTCTCATTGCTTATCTGTAGAACGAAATTTGCTTCCAATGCTTTTTAAGGGTGCTTTTTCTATAATTAACATACTCGTATGTATGTAAGTATGTATGTTTCTTAGCAAAATAATGTAAATATGTATACAAAACGTTATAGTGATGTACATACAACCAAAACAAGTAAACAAAGCTCGTTCTTCAAGTAATCGGTTTAAAACCTTTACAAAAAATAGGCGTATTTATTTTACATTGCGATAAATCCATTTAGTTTATGTTTTTTATGTACTATACACATTAATTTACATCCTAAATAACGAAAAATTAAATTTTTTATTAAAACTATGCAAAACATTATCAATATATCCGACTATCGTTTGTTTTGCATCGTTAACTATAAAGAGACAAGAGAGAATGATGGTGTTGCCAGTATCAACATGTAAAATTTATTAAAGCAAACACTAGCTAAAGTACTGTTTTTGAATAGGAATTTTTAACATAGGTTTGTTAGCCTTAAAGTCTTTGGTAACTAATGTGAACTTCAATCCTCAATTAAGTTTTTTTTTGAATAAGGCTGTTAGACTTCTGAGCAGAGTAGTAATGTTATCGCAAGGGATCAACTCTGGATAATAACAAGCAGAAAAATTATAAATCTGAACAAAATATATAAATATAATAAATGAAGCAAAAAAAGTCAAAAAACATTATACGAAGTTAAATAAGTTTATAAACAATTGTAATAAAGAAGTCAATTGAAATAAACAACATTACTTAGTGGATCACTTGAAATGGCTGAATGCAGTAAATACAGATCAGCAATTAGGGGTGAAAAGTGGCATACGTTGTAATGGTGTGTGTGAAAAAATATATCATCTTACAAAGAAATGCGCGGGTATTAATCAATACTCCGCCAAAATATTTGATTAAAATAATTATATAAGATATATATGGGATGATTGTATGCAATATATTCAAAATGTAGATATGATGCTCAAAGAAATTCAAACAGTTGTAAACAAGAATAAACAAACGTTAATAGAATATAAAAATGAATTTGAAGGCGCTCTTAAACAAAATGAAAATGAGTTAAAGGCATTACTGGAAGCAATTGAAAATAGGTACGATGCCAGGTTTAAAAAATAGACAATATACAAAAAATATGTGAAAAGAATGTTGAAGAATTAAAAAACCTCTATGGAATAATAAAATTGAAAACAAAAGTAGAGACATGTACGAAAAAATTAGCAGCAACAACACAAAGATGTGCGATAAAATTAAAAAAAAGGTAAAAGAAGGAAATGTTAAACAGAAAGAGTCATATGCAAAAGTAGCAGCGAAAAATTATGTGTTGCCAGATGTGTCAGAAAATGTCCCTTTAATCGTACAACCAAAAGGAAAACAAACGGTACAAAAAACAAAGGAAGAACTAAACAAAAAATAGATCCAATTAATTTGAAAATCGTAAATGTTGAAAACAGACGTAATGGCACAGTAGTTATTCAGAGTGAAAACATGGACGAAAGAGAAAAAAAAATAAGAAGAGCAATTGAAGGTGAAACAAGTGAGAACTATGAGGTAAAAATTCCAAAACAGTTTGAAATGCAAATAATAATAACTGATATGAATTTTAAAAACACCGATGATGAACTACTGAAAAAACCCAAAAAACAGAATGAAGTAATGAAGGATAGTAAGGTGGAAATTGTAAAATATTTTGAGACAAAGAGATACAACAGAACTATATATAATCAGGCATGTTCTGCAAATCACAAGATTTCAAAATCACTTGTGATTTTAAAATCACAAATGTGATTTTGTGGTGTTCTGAAAATCAAAGAAATTTAACTTTTCGGTGTGATTTTACCTTTTCGAAAACAAGAAAACGGCTGATGTTTTGCTTTGATTTGATGACAATTTTTTATGTATTAAAAATTAATAAAGGTTTAGTCAAAATAATAAGTGAACGTAAACTAAAATTTTTTTAAATAAAAATTTAGTTGATATGCCTGGGGCTTTATTGTTGTCAGTACTATATTTGAAAATAAATTTATTAATTTAACAAAAGAAAGTAGTTTCAAGAATACACACGAAGTTGCCACCACAGATATATTTAGTAATCTGTGGTTGCCACTGTTCTTAATATATAATTATTGTTGCCATTTGCTACTACTTTATAAGTATTTTTAAAATTAGGCAAATATTTTGAATATAACTTAACAAAAATAATTAAGTTTTATTGGAAATAGCTTGTTTAGTTAAAAAAAAATAAATATATTTCTCGTCGAAAGCAATATTTATCTACTCTGGCAAGCATCGGTGTATTTTCGAAGAACAAAAACCCCTGACAACTAAAAAGTAAATGCAAATCACAAAAAGAAAATGTCAAATCACAAAAGCAAATAACAACATTTGTTACAATAGAAAGTGTTTGCAATTTTTTTATATTTTAGCCAATTTTTTGGTACAAAATCATCAGTTTTACTCTTAAAATAAATAAAAAAAAAACAAATAAATGTGTTCAATTAATGAGTCTTTATTGAGTTAAATATAAAAAGCCGTCCAGAATTAAGAAAGTGATTTCAGATCGCCAGCCACATAGCTGACCGGTTTCAAATCACAACAGTTCAAAAAGTTTTGTGCGCAGAACACCTTTTTTGTGATTTCAAATCACTTTCACAAAAAGTGATTTGCAGAACATGCCTGAATACTAAAATTAAAATCAATAATGAAACTTATCTAAAAATAATGACAATGGAAAAACTTAATGTTGGATGGGAGAAATGTAGAATAATCACAAAGCAGCGGAATGCCGAAACAACCCAATATGTTTTAAGTGTCATAAAAAACACAAGAGTAAAGAATGTACTAAGGAAATAAGAAATAATTGCATCAACTGCCAGAAAGAAAACAAAAGATTAAACCTGGGCCTAGATGAAAACCACTCAACGAATAGCAAAATATGTCATGAATTAATTAATTATAATCAATTTAATACAATATCATCATCAGAAAGAACTGGAGGAGTTACTTTATACATGAAAAAAGAATAGACGGTGAAAAATATAAAAACCACTGTAAAAGATATTGCTCTTTGGATTTCTGTTTACTTGGTTAAAAAACAAAAGATATCTTTTATTTTAATATATATATATATATATATATATATATATATATATATATATATATATATATATATATATATATATATATATATATATATATATATATTATTTTAATATATTTATATATTATTTTAATATATATATATATATATATATATATATATATATATATATATATATATATATATATATATATATATATATATATATATATATATATATATATATATATATATATTATTTTAATATATTTATATATTATTTTAATATATATATATATATATATATATATATATATATATATATATATATATATATATATATATATATATATCTAAATCAGAATTTTGCGATGCACTTCAATATATAATGGAAGAATTATGTGAGAGTAACTACGACATATTAATTGCTGGTGATTTTAACATCGACTGGAAAGCAGATTTCTATATACAAGCAGAGAGTCAAACGTATATTAAATGACAATGGACTAAAGCAGATAATGGATGAAGAAACTCGAAAAACGCAAAACTCAAAAACTATAATAGATTATATTATAACTAATAATAAATTAATAACGGCTAAAACTAATGTAACAAGATATCAGATCACGAAGCAATTGACATATTTATAGAGTGCGAAAATAATAATTTAGAAAAATAAATATAATAAAAATAACTTTAGAAATGAACTAAATACGATATTAGAATAAAAGGAAATGTGGAATGTTAATGTCATAGTAGAAAATTTTGATAACTGTATACAACAAACAATAACGAAATTTATATAAAAAAAAACAAATAAAAGAAAGAAGTAACAAAATATGGTTTAACGATGAACTTAGAAATTTAAAAATAGAAAAAGTAAGATCATATCAAAGAGCAGTGATGGAAAACTAAAATGTGGCATGGAGCAATTACAAAAATATAAGGAATAAATACAAAACTAAAATTTAAAATGAAAAAAACAGATATATAAATAATAAAATTGCCTTTTCCAATGACCAGAGAGAAATGTCGACTGTGATAAAAGAACTTGTCTTAAGAAAACCCAGAAATGTGATACAAACTGTTATATTTAATCAAGTAGAATATAAAGAAAATTTAGATATAGCCGGAAAATTTAATAATGTTGGATGGCAACTTTTTTCTATATTTGACATTTAATGCTATCATTCTTATTAATGTTGTAACTTACTTTTAATCTTAATCTTGATATTGGTCTGAATAGAGATAAAGCGTGAAATAAATGAAAGAAATATAATAGTGGCGACGAGGATATAAAAGAAAAATATTTAACTCCTTAAATTTTCTTCTGTGTCAACACGAAGAAATTATAAAAACATAAACGTCTATCTATACATAAAGCTCTAATTACTATTGAAAAAAAAAATTTTTTATTGAGAAATCATACATTTTCCTCGTCTATATGGAAAAATTGTTAGAGCAAATGGTTAAGATTCAACACGAACAAAACCAACATAATTTGGCCTTACAGGAGCTGATGAAAAATTTGGTAACTAGCAAAACGATGGAAACCCCTAAATTAATTTTGACGAACATAACCTCACATTTGAAATGTGGTTTGCTAGATACGAAGACCTATTCGCAGTCGATGCAGCTAAGCTAGACAATGCAGCCAAAGTACGCCTGTTGCTAAGAAAACTTAGCACTATTGTCGACAATAAGTACACAAGCTATATTTTACCTGACATGCGAGAGACCTGAATTTCAAGGAAACTGTAAGTAAGCTCACAGAGTTGTTCGGGATACAGACCTCTCAATTCAACATTAGGTACAACTGCTTACAAATCACAAAAGAGATGCATACCGATTTTATAACATATGCGGGCATAGTAAACAAACAATGTAAACAATTTAAATTGAGCGAACTGTCCCTTGACCAATTCAAATGTTTGGTCTTCGTCATGGTTTAAAATCATCGTCAGATTTTGAAATTCGTACCAAATTGTTAAATAAAATTGACAGTGAAGGAAGTTCAATAACATTAGACTCCCTTTCAAGAGAATGTCAACGTTTAATTAATTTAAAGGCAGATACAGTACTTATCGAGAATTCGAAATCAGAATCACACGTCAATCAGTTGCACGCAAGAAAAAAAGAAAAGACAGCGCCAAAATATCCATGCTGGTTTTGCGGCGGATTACACTTCGCTCGTGATTGTTCATACAAACAGAACAAATGTGAACAGTGCAATGCAATGGGTCACAAAGAAAGGCTATTGTAACGTAGCTAAGAAAAAAAAGCAATATATAAAAACAAAAGAGAAAACATTTAATAAAAACAACAAAAGCCACAGAAACAAATATGAAACAAAAAGCGTTTCATTTGTAAACAAAGTAAATGTAAATAGAAAATATATAACAATTGAAATAAATGGTAAGAAGGTCGAACTACAATTTAATACAGCCTCAGACATAACTCTAATATCAGAGGATACATTCGAAAAGTTACACGTTGAAAATGGAATAGAGGTCCAACAAGCAGCCAGAAGTGCCACAGGAAAGCTTCTCTACAGTTTGATTGCATTGTTAAATTTAAAGGCAGACAAGCAACCATTACGTGCTATATCACAAAATTACAAAATTTAAATTTGTTGGGTTTGGATTGTATTAAAACTCTTCAATTAGAGGATATGTCAATCAACATAATTTGTAACAATGTTACCACGGAAACGCGTAGAAGTCTTTCGTTTTCAATTGATGAAAAGATTAATCGTTTAAAATTAACTTTTCCAGATGTTTTTGATGACAAATTTGGTTTATGTACCAAAACAAAAGCTTATTTGGTAACAAAACCAAACATACAACCAATTTTTCGTTCAAAACGACCAGTGGCGTATGCTGTTCAGCATCTCGTTGAAGCAGAGTTAAGAGGTTGCAGGATATAGGTGTTATCTCTCCTGTGAACTACTCCGATTGGGCCGCTCCTATAGTAGTAATCAAGAAGCCAAACGGCACTGTTAGAATATGTGTTGATTTTTCTACGGGTCTAAACGACGCTCTCGAAACACATCAATACCCATTATTCCCTGAGGACATTTTTTCAAAATTGGCTAATTACAGGTACTTTAGCCACATTGATTTATCAGATGCCTTCTTACAAATCGAGGTTGACGACGAATCAAAACATCTGTTAACCATAACAACACATATGGGGTTATACCGTTATAACCGTATGGTTTTCGGTGTTAAAACATTTCCAGCCATTTTCCAGCAAATCATGGATAAAATGCTCGCGGGAATGCAAAACGTTGCGGCATACATTGATGACGTTTTTGTATCCGGCAAAGATGAGGAAGAGCACAATAAAAATCTTCACGATGTTTTACGCCGAATTCAAGACTATGGTCTGAAAGTAAAATTTTCAAAATGTAAATTTTTCGCCGAACAGGTAAAGTACCTAGGGTATGTAATTACTTCAGAAGGGCTACAGCCAGACCCACAACGTATTTCTGCAATTACGCAGATGCCACAGCCGACAAACATATCGGAATTACGGTCTTTTCTGGGTGCAGTAAATTTCTATGGGAAATTTGTTAATAATATGCGACAACTACGAGGTCCACTTGATAATTTATTAAAATCGAACATAAAATGGCATTGGACAAAAGCCCAGTGATAGTTTCTCACAAATAAAACAAATTTTATCATCAAACTTATTGCTGACTCATTATGATCCCACAAGGGATATAATAGTTGCTGCTGACGCATCTCAATATGGTATAGGGGCATGCATTTTTCATGAATTCCCAGACGGATTACACCAGCAGAAAAGTCATATAATTAAATTTGAAAAGGAAGGATTAGCTTTAATATATGCGGTCACATAATTCCATAAAATGATTTACGGAAGAAAATTCAAACTTCATACTGATCACAAGCCATTACTAGCTATATTCGGAAAAAAGTCTGGAATCGCAGTTCCCCAAGGGAACCGTCTGCAACGTTGGGCTGTCAAACTTTTGGCATATGACTTTAACATCAGCTTTATATCTACAGCAAGTTTCGGATATGCAGATGTGCTCTCACGACTTATAGACAAAACCAACAGTATGTCCGAAGAGTACGTCATAGCGACAGTAAAGTTCGAAGATGAAATTAAAACGGTACTACAAAATAGCTTACAAAACCTACCGTTAACCGACAAAATGATAAAGTATGAATCAGCCAAAGATGATGTACTACAGTTGTTGTTGCAGTATTTAAAAAACGGCTGGCCAACAAATATAAAAAGTCATGAAATAAAAGTTTTTTATAATCGAAGAGATAATTTGTCTATAGTTGATGGTGTTATTATGTTTGGTGAAAGAATAGTCGTTCCAAATATTTTTCAAAAACGAATTTTAAAACTCTTACATCGTGGTCATCCGGGTATAGAGCGAACCAAAGCTATTGCAAGAAGTTATGTTTACTGGCCAAACATTGACGAACATATTAAAATGATGGTACAGAGTTGTCACAACTGTGCTGTTGCTTCAAAAATGCCTACTAGAACTACTTTAAAATCGTGGCCCACACCTTCAGAACCATGGGAACGACTCCACATCTACTACGCTGGACCGATTAATGGAAACTATTTTTTTGTTCTAGTCGATGCTCTGTCTAAATGGCCGGAAGTAGTGATGACAAAATCGATAACTGCTCAACAGACCGTTGAAATTTTAGAAGAAATCTTCACACGTTTTGGCTTACCTAAAACACTCATGTCAGACAACGGCACACAATTCAAAAGTTCCTATTTTAAAGATTTTATAAATCAAAATGGTATTGAGAATCTATGCTCTAGCACTTACTATCCTATGTCAAATGGACAAGCAGAGAGGTTTGTGGATACCTTTAAACGCGCACTTTGAAAATTAGAGGGAGAGGGGACTGTAAGCCAAAATCTACAAGCATTTTTACTTAATTACAGATCAACTCCGAATCCCAATTGTCCTGGAAATGTATCACCCTCTGAAGTCTTATTTGGTAGAAAAATCCGGCATGTTTTAGATCTGATAAAACCATGTCACAAACGTCGTACTTCCAATCGAAATGTTACCATGGAAGCCCAGTTTAATAAAAAGCACGAATATTTTCAGCTGAAGACAATGTGTATGCCAGAGTATATAAAAATAACAACAATTCTTGCTGGGAACCTGGAAAGGTTATCGAACGTATTGGAAGTGTAACGTACAACGTCTTGCTAAGAAAAGGAAAGTTGCGAATCAAATGAAGGAAAACTTTACCACTTTTGAAAATCCGGGTACTGATAAAAACTGGGATGATGCACTTGGATTATATGACTTGCCAAACAGTTCCAATAATCATATGGAAACACTTGAACGTAATAACGATATAGATGACAACGTAAATACTCCAATTCTTAGACGATCTCGGCGACAACGAAAACCAGTTGCTAGGTTTAGTCCTAGTTAGGCACCTAAAAGGGGAGATGTTGGATGGCAACTCTTTTCTATATTTGACATTTAATGCTATCATTCTTATTAATGTTGTAACTTACTTTTAATCTTAATCTTGATCTTGGTCTGAATAGAGATAAAGCGTGAAATAAAAGAAAGAATTATAATAAATAATTACTTTGTTGATAGTATTAAGAAAATAAGAGATTCAATTGAATATGCCCAATACAAAAATAATACACCTCTGATAAACTATACATTTAAGTTTCGTGCAATATCTTTGTTAGAGCTAAGAAATATATGTAAAAGTATGAACAACAAAGCAGACTACAGGAAAATGAAAAAAAAAATTATTTTGGATACATGGAACACAACTGGAAATATTTTGCTGGACATAATAAATATAAAAACATAATTTTGGATACATGGAACACAACTGGAAACATTTTGCTGGACATAATTAATAAATCTATGGAAACAGGAATTTTTCCTACAAAATGGAAAGAAACAATAGTAACACCAGTTGAGAAAATTAGTAGCACAAATAAATGCGAAGAATTTCGTCCAATAAATAGTAATAAATAATTTTAAATAAATAATAATAAATAATTTTAGTCAAGTAGAAATTATTGCAGAACTAAAAAAAGCAGAGTTCATCATCCTATCCGAAACACATTTAACAAATGATGTAGAAGATAGAGAATGTATAATAAGAGGTTATGACTATTATGGCGTATTATCAAACTCAAGTAGAACTGGAGGGGTTATAATGTATTTTAGAAAATGTTGGAAATTAATGCCTATATGTGAAAAATCTGTCGATTCAAAATACTGGATATGCGCATATTTAGCGAGGCACAGACAAACTACAATTGTATTTATGATAGTATACAGATCACCTAGTAGCAGTGAGGTTGAATTTTGTAACGTTTTTGAAGAACTGGTTGAAGAAATATGTGAAAGAAATAGTGATGTTATAACGGGAGACTTTAATATTGATTGGATGAAAGAGGGAACATACAAGAATAGAATTCAACATGAACGACAACGGATTGCGGCAAATTGTAACCGAATATACAAGAATCACAACGAATACAAGAACATTAATAGATTATGTCATAACAAACAATAAAAATATAATAGCTGTAAACAAGGATGAAAATAAAAGAGCTGACCATGAAACGATTGAAATATCGCTGGGAGTTACTAAGCAAGAGCAAAACACAAAGAGGGAAATTGAAATTTTCAAATACAGAAAAAGTTTATTCAACAATGAAATCCATGGATCATTAAAATACAATGATAATATAGATATAAATAATAATGTACGCATATTCGACACTCTTATTGAAAATACAATAAAAAAATTCACAATAAGAAAAGAGATCACAGAGAAAAGCAATGTTAATAAGTGGTTTACACAAGAACTAAGGAATATGAAAAGTGAAAAAATATTAAAATACCAAATACCCAAAAGATATAATACAGTCTCAGCTTGGAAAAACTACAATGGAATTCGAAACACTTATAAGAATAAATGCGAATACGAAAGGAATAAATATATTAACAGCAAAATAAGTGACGCTAACGACCAAAAATCCATGTGGAGAGAAATAAAAACACTTAATACTCAAGAAAAACAAATCTGTGATAAACACCGTGATATTTAATCAAGAAGAAATTAAAGATAAATATAAGATAGCTAATAAATTCAATGATTATTTTGTTGATAGTATTAAATTAATTAGAACTGATATAGATAGAGTGCAATATGAAAACCAAATTCCTGGGATAAACTCAATATTTAAGTTCCGTGCAATAAATTTAATAGAACTGAAACAAATATGTAATAAAATGAATAATAAACAAGACTACACTAAGATATCAATGAAAATTATACTCGATAATTGGAACATTATAGGAAATAACCTAATGAACATAATAAATAAGTCGTTGGAAGCAGGAATTTTTCCCGATAATTGGAAAATAACGGTAGTAACGCCGATCGAGAAGGTATCAAAAACGAAAAATTGTGAAGAATTTCGGCCGATAAATAATCTTAAAATATGCGAAAAGATCCTGGAAAATGTCGTGAAAATCAACTGGAGACTTATGTGGAGCATAATAACATTTTATCAAAATATCAATCTGGATTTAGAAAAAAATTCTCATGTGAAACAGCAGTTAACTATGTTGTTAACAGGTGGAAAAATAGAGGACAAGGCAATAAGATTATGACAATTTTCTTGGACTTCAAGAGAGCATTTGAAACCATCGACAGAGAAATCCTGATAAAAAAAACTTTACATGTATGGGATAAGAGAAATTGAGTTGATGTGGTTTAAATCGTATCTTACTGACAGAATGCAAACGGTCAAAGTAAATGACATAATATCAAACACAATAAAAAAATGATTTTGGTGTTCCTCAAGGTTCAGTCCTAGGAGCGATTTTATTTATTATTTATATAAATGACATGCCTAATGTCCTAAACAAATGTGAGATTGTTGATTTTTGTGTTTTTCTTTTTCCGACGGGGTTTGTTTGAATTTGGGACGATTTTCCGTCATCCCACGTCAAATTTGGTTTCAAAACAGACCGGTTTCGGCTTTGTGCCATCTTCAGTGTTCTCTTGAATGTGAGATTGTTCTTTACGCAGATGACACATTGATATATGTACACCGAAGCAGGCTCTGATGAGCAGTGTCAATTTAATTTAACGCATGATATGAATAATGTGAATATGTACCTAAAAATGAATAAACTCAAACTAAATGAAAGCAAAACGAAAATTATGCAAATAAATGTGGACAATGAAACAGTGTTTAAAATTAATAACAAAAATATAGAGAACGTTAATCAAATAAAATATCTCGGATTTATATTAGTTAAAAATTTAACATTTAAAGAACATATAGAATATATTTGTAAAAAAAAATTTGTTTTTTCAAACGTATTAGAAATAAAATTTCAATATTAACGGCAATAAACATATATAATACGATTTTAAAACCACATTTCGAATACGGGTCAACTATACTATACACATGCTGCTCAGATCAACAGATAAATAGGCTTCAAAAATTACAAAATAAAGCAATGTGCTCTATACTTAAATGCAACAGATTTACGTCAATAAGGTTTATGCTAGATGCTCTAAAGTGGTTAAACATACAACAAAAACTACAGTACAATACTATCAACTTTATACAAAAAATGAAAATGGGAGATGCACCTGAGTACCTAATAGAACAATTAAGATATGTTGGAGACGCTACACCATATGGTTTAAGGAATTCGAATGATTTCAGACTACAATGTTATTCTACCACCGCTATGCAAAGATCACTATTTTATAAAGGATTAAGAATTTACAACATGATGCCAAATGACATTAAGAATGAAATTAATTACAATGTTTTTAGAAGAAAAAGTGTAACTTTTATAAGAAATTTTAATAACTAGGCCTTATACAGATTTTCTTTATTAAAATGATTTTTTTTTCAATTAATTGTATGTTTTTTAATAGTCACTATCTATTTTTTAGAAAACGATTTATGTATTTTTAGAAAACGATTTATATTTTCATATAATTTTTTTATTAAAATTATGTGAAAAAATTATGGAAAAGGTTGTAAAAAATCAAGTAGAGCAATATATAGAAAATTATCATATATATATATATATATATATATATATATATATATATATATGTATATATACATATTGTTACGAATTTGGTTGTGAACAGTCCCATTATAATAATTCCAGAACCTACTGAATTATTGCTATTCTTATTTGCTTGTACTATTCATCATAATTACTTTAGGAGATATTGAATTGTTGTTATTGTCATCTGCTTTTATTGTTTTTGTATTCATTGTAAATGAGCACATGACAACTATACATACATGCATACATAGATAATTGTTAAGCCACGGTGGAGGGAATGTACACAGCCACACAACACACATGTTAAATACGCACGGTTTCTAAGTAATTGAAACCGCCAATAAGCTCATGATTATTGTTGTTGGTAACCGCGGCATTTGTATGTCTGATTGGAGCGTGTGTGTATGTATGTATGAACGTATGTCTTGAGTTCATGTTAATTTAAGTGTACGATGATGTGATTCAGCTTCGACAAACATCATGATCGTTCTTGAAATGATCATTAAGGGTATATAAGCTGCGCACATCAACGTCAGCAGTCAGTCTGAGACAGTATTCAGTGAGTAAACAATCAGAGTTGAGTCAGTGGTCAGTGACCAGTCAGTACTGAGTAAACAGTCAGTGTTGAGACAGTCAGTAATTAGTGTGATTGGATTTATCTGTTAGCTGTAAAGTGTTTTTAAGTGGATACTACGTTTTTGAGCATAGTACAGTGGTATTAAATTAAATAAAGTAGTAGCTGTTAACTACTGAAAATTGAAATATTGAGCGTTTAATTTCATTCCAATAAAAGAACCCACGGAAAACGTTTTTAAAAAGGTAAAAACGTAACAATTGGTGTCAGAAGTGGGATTGCAAAATGAAGTTCGACGAGCTTAAAGTGGAACAGCTAAAACGAGAGTTGGCCAAACTGGACCTGCCCACAGCTGGTAACAAAGCAGAGCTGCAGAAGAGGCTACTGGAGGAGTTTATTCGGCTTGGCCTGGACATCAATACCCATGAGTTCGAAGAAAAAGAGGAACTGGAGATGGGTGCACGTTCAGCTATAAGCAACATGGACTTAAACTCTATGCTTGCCGCAATGATGCTGAAAATGGAAGAAAGTTCTAAGGCCAATAAGGAAATGTTGCAGAAAATGGAGGAAAACTCTAAGTCTATCAATGAGCTCAAACAAAGCGTTAAGGACAATAATGAAATGATGTTCCAGAAAATCGAAGAAAGGCTGGAGGTTATCCATGAGTCCGTGAATATAAGGGTTAACACCATTGAAGATAAATTGACTGACATGAAGAGAGAAGTCAATAAGAAATTCGATGTGTTAGAAAAAGATGTTCATGAGAAGTTTGATATGCTGGAGAATGGTGTCGATCAGAAGCTACACAGCCTGGAAGCTAGGAACGTAATCTTCAACTGCAGGAGGGGACGATGCGAGCACCCACCTTTGATGGCAGCACGCCTTTCAACATTTTTCAGTTTCAGTTTGAAACTGTAGCCAACAGAAATGCGTGGACCGCGGAGGAGAAATGCACTGAGCTAATCTTGGCATTAAAAGGCGCTGCTGCACAAGTCCTGGAAACTGTGCCCGCTACATCAAGACACAACTATGAGGACTTTATGGCGGCTCTGCAACGTAAGTATGGTGGAGAGCATAAGAAGGAGATCCACAGAATGGACTTAAGAGGCAGAGCACAGAGACCCAATGAGACTCTACAGGACTACGTAATGGAAATTGAGCGGTTGGTACAGCTTAGCTATCCTGGAGAGGGTCACTCATTTTTGGATCATTTTAAAACAGAGGCATTTGTGAACGGAATTCGTGATCCTGAAATCAAATTCGCTGTATGCGCAACACCAAAGACATCATTCGCTGAAACCGTCTCATTTGCGTTTGCCCAAGAGACAGCCAGGGTAATTTCAAGTCCACAAGTACACAAAGTACGGGAGCTAGAGGTGGTTAATGAGTCAGGAGATGGACTGCTTAGTGCGCTGAAGGAAGCAGTTCTGCAAGCGTTGGCCGAGAATTCAAATAAAGGCCGAGCTAAATGTTTTAACTGCGGAAAGACAGGTCACTACCACCGCCACTGTAAAGCCCCTAGAAAACGTACGAGGTCCGTATATCCGCAGAGGCCGAACAAAGGAGGAGGCCGACAACAGTCACAAAGCCAAGAGTCTCCGTTAAACTAAAACGAGTCAGCTTTAAGGGGTAAAAGCTGGCTCCCGCAAGCGAAGGCCCCACAATCTCCATATCAGTAATGCAACATAAAAACAGCAACTTAACTATCTGTGCATACATCAATGGGAAGAAGCGAACCTTAACAATAGATACAGGAGCTTCGCAGTCCATAATAAGGCCTGATTTGGTACCAGGAAGGGTTGAAGCGCTACATAACGTGAGACTGCGTACAGCCACTGGGGAGGCCGCTACTGTCTATGGTAAGTCAGAGGCAAAGGTGTTTATAGCTAACATCACCGTCAGGCATGTGTTTATTGTTGCCGATATTGTTGACGAGGTGATCATTAGTGCAGACTTCATGATAACACATGGTATAAATCTGCACATGGGTCAACAAATCATGACCTGGCGTGATGTTGAAATACAGCTAGACATTGGCTATGAGAATAAGTCCCAGGTGCTAAAACTGGTTGCTGAGGAGAATCAGCGAATTCCACCATGGTCTGAAGCGCTGATATGGGCTCGATTAGAGGGAGATTGTGTGGACAACCGATTGTGGGTAGTAGAATCAGAAGAAATAAAGAGCGACTTAATTACAGCAAAAGCCCTCGTGGAAGTGTGTGCGAACAAGAAAATCCCAGTCAGAGTTCTAAATTTATCAACCAATGAGAAGGTCGTGAGTCCAAAATTCCATATAGGCAGCTATACTCCAGCAGAGGCAATTATAAATTGTGAGTCCAAGCCGAAATCTACTAGCTTGTCACCCAGAGAACGCGAAACATTTGAACAACATGTGGAGAAATGGACAACAGGGCTGCCAGCATCTGATAGAAACAAAGCAAAACAACTGCTGAGGAAATATGCCTCCGCTTTCGCCATAAATAATAAGAGTCAAGGGAGAACGGCCATTGTGAGGCATGAAATTTATACTGGCGAAGCGAGACCCATATAACAGGCGCCCAGAAGTGTACCACTGTCCAAGCGTAACGAAGTTAAGGAGCTAATCAATGAAATGCAGCAGAGTGGGGTAATCGAACCGTAAAAAAGCCCGTCGAGCTCACCGGTAGTTCTGGTAAAGAAAAAGGATGGTAGTACTAGATTTTGTGTGGATTACCGGAAACTAAACGATGTCACGAAAAAGGATAGTTATCCACAACCCAGGATTGACGATACCCTAGACACGCTGGCCGGAACAAAGTGGTTCTCTACGTTGGACTTGCAAAGTGGCTATTGGCAAGTGGAAATTGCTCACAAGGACAAGGAGAAGACTGCGTTTAGCGCGGGTGATGGTTTATGGCAGTTTAGAGTTATGCCATTTGGACTCTGCAATGCTCCAGCTACATTTGAGCGTCTGATGGAACAGGTATTAAAGGGGCTTCATGGAGGACGTGCTTAGTCTACCTTGACGATATAATCGTAATGGGTAAAACTTTTGACGAGCACTTGAAAAATTTGGCGGAAGTTCTCAACCGGATATCGTCGGCTGGACTCACTCTTAGCGCGAAGAAGTGTGCATTGTTCCAGAAAGAGGTGAAATATTTGGGACATCGTGTAACTGCAGATGGTATTTCGACGGACGAAGATAAAATAAAGGCCGTAAGGGACTGGCCACATCCACGAAATCTCCACGAATTGCGCAGTTTTCTGGGACTTTGCACATACTATAGACGATTTGTGCCAAATTTTGCTAGCGTAGCCGCCAGTCTGCACGAGATGGCCAAGAAGTCACGATCATACCAATGGGGAGACTTGCAGGAACGAGCATTTCAGAAGCTGAAGGAGTTATTGTGCAAGGCACCAGTTCTGGCATACCCGGTTGCTGGGGGAAGATTTGTGCTAGATACCGACGCAAGTGGCTTCAATATGGGAGGAGTACTCTCCCAAGTGGTGGATGGGGTCGAAAAAGTAATAGGCTATTATAGCCGAATACTTTCAAAGCCTGAGAGAAATTACTGCGTGACACGTCGTGAGCTTCTGGCGGTGTTAGAATGCATAAAGCATTATCACAAGTACCTATATGGCCAAAATTTTACGTTGCGGACTGATCATTCCGCGCTTAGGTGGCTGTTTAAAAACCCGGAGGGGCAGTTGGCGCGATGGATTGAACGTCTGCAGAGCTACGATTTTAGCATCGAGCATAGAAGAGGGGCAAAACACAACAACGCGGATGCCCTCTCGAGACGACCATGCAGCCTAGAATGGAGACATTGCGTTAAGGCCGAACAGAAAGAGTGTGTCATTGGTGTTCGGCTGACGCAAATAGACTCTCATGACGACTGGCCAACAGCGCAGAAAAGTGACTCGGTGCTCGGAAAAATAATGGCTGCTAAGGAGAGTGATAGCCGGCCTACACGCAATGAAATGGCAGCTGAGAGCCCACTTGCTAAGGCTTATTGGGCGCAATGGAACAGCTTACAGCTGGAGGCTTATTCTGTATTGCGATGCGAAAGTCAATGCGACTCGAAAACATGCAAATGCGAACACTTTCTATTCTGTATTACGATGTTCGCAAAGTACTTTTTTTATTCGCATTTAAAATGCGAAAAGGCGGCAAGTCGGTATTCTGTATTGCGAAAACAAATGTCAGATACATACGAAAATCGCAACATATATTCGATGGCAAAACAGCATTCGCAAAGCACAAAAATGTAAGTGAAAAATAGTAATTTTGTTTATTTATTCTTACATTAATTGTTAAAATTATTCAGGGAAACAAACAAGAAGACCACCAAATCGCACCAATTTGAAATAATGGTGTAAATTATGATGAAACACAGCCAACTGGCAAAAGGTCATTTAAAAACATTAAATGCACGTCAGTCGGCAAATGCTTTGTGGCAGACATTAGCCGAAGAATTAAATGCAAGCGGACCGCCTTCCTATAGAAACTGCAGGATGGAAGAAGGTAAATATATAAATCACTTAAAAATATAATTTTCTAAAAGTATGTAATTTCAACTTTAATTTTAACAGGTTTGAGCTGATTTCAAGGTGCACAATAAACAAAACCAATGAAATATATAACTAATAAAGTGGCTTTAAGTTTTTAAATACAGAAAAGACTTTTAGTTTTTAAATCATGTTGTTTTTTATTTCGTCTCTTATATTTCTAGCAATGTTTGTGTAATTGTTATTACCACTAGTACTATTATTATAGCTGGGTGAATTAGTAATAGATTGTGGCAGATCTTCGGCATCCACAATTTCCTCCGTTGACAGTTCCTTGACCAAGGAATTTTAACGTAGCCGCTAATTTGATAATTGGCAGAATCGCACTTGATTATGTGGTATTCAATTCGAAGTCAATGTTATTTAAAACATATATAAATGCCTCTTGGCTCAATCTAAATTTTTTATAAAGCTGGAATAGAAATATTTTGCATAATTAATTGTTTTCAATGCTTAAAATAAATTACCTTTTTGCATTCAAGCTTAGAATATCCGATTTGCTTCTAAGCAATCTTCTCTGCATCCTTTCATTTTGGTCATGCGCCTCTTCATCATCAAACCATAGTGCCACAGATTCCATTTTTGGTAAATTACACAAATATTATATAAATTAATGTTATTTTTTAAACACAATCACAATTTTATTTTTCTTTTGTAAATTTAACTTTGGCGTTTTTTAGACCAGCGTTGTTATTTTTGACCGGCGTTGCCACGATTTAAAATAAAACTCGAATGCGAATACGAAAGCCTTATGGAATACCAATTTTCTTTCGCATCGCATTTCATTTTCGCATCGCATTGACTTTCGCATCACAATTCAGAATAAGGCCCCTGATAAACGGATGCTTATACCGTATATGGGAGAGTGCGGATGGCAAAATAACTTCCAAATTAATAGTCGTACCATCGTCCAAGATACCGGAAGTTTTGCGTGAGTTCCATAATGGTCCCAGTGGCGGTCATCTCGGAGTTAACAAAACACTGGAAAAGCTGAGGCAACGTTTTTACTGTGTTGGAGCGCAACAATCAGTAGCTGACTGGATAGTAAACTGTAAGGAATGTATAGCGGCTAAGGGTCCAGTACGGAGAACTCGAGCGCACCTACAGCAGTACAATTCAGGTGCACCCTTTGAGCGAATAGCTATGGATGTAGCAGGCCCTTTTCCCGTCGATGTTGTGTATAGGATACAGAAGCACAATAGCCCCGGATGTAAAATGAAGGTGGTACACTTAGAGCGACTCGCAAAATACGGAAGCAGTGGTGCTGTGCCTGTTCGGGACGAACAGGCTTAAGCGGGCGGCAGTGTTACGAATTTGGTTGTCAACAGTCCCATTATAATAATTCTAGAACCTACTGAATTATTGCTATTCTTATTTGCTTGTATTATTCATCATAATTACTTTAGGAGATATTGAATTGTTGTTATTGTCATCTGCTTTTATCCTTCTTGTTGAACCTTCGTAGTGAACAGACGTGTTAGCGGAGTTTTTTTTACATATCAAACAAACAAAAATACAAACAAAAAAAATTTTCGTAATAAGTACTGATTCGTAATAAGTAAAGATTTTGTGAAATTTGCTTTATTTGCATTAATAATTTTTCATATAATCTGAAACAAGAAAAACAAAAAAAAAAAAAAAAAAAAAAACAACTGTAAACAAAGTGACTGAGGAATACTCTGCATGAGTACCTCAAAAACAAACAATTGTGAAGTGAGTTTTAACGGCAGAAATGCCTATTTTACTGTGAGTTCTGATGTTAATGCACACAATAAAAATAAAAAATCGGATGATAGTCTTTTTCTAACGGCAAAGCCAATTTTTCGCGAGCGATCAACTTCGCTTACTCCAATGCCAACTTGTGATTCGGTAACATTACCATTGCCTAGTTCATCTTTAATTAAGTCAGCGCCATTATTCGCTCCGGGCTCGTGTTCATCACTTAACCAAGTTATCACAATAGACAAGAGTATTCAGAAACCTAAGGTGCCTGTCGGAATGGACAGATATATTACTGTAGTAAAGCGCGGGTGAAGCCCAAATTCATCTAAAATCTCATCGGTTCTCAAGATATCCAGAGATAACGACGCCGCCACAGTTAACCGTCAAAACCGTTTTAAAATATTGCAGGATGTCAACGAAAAACCCGAAGCGTCCTCGAAAAAAACCTCCAAACCTCCACCCATCTATTTGAGGGAAAAAAATTCAAACACCCTTATCAAAAAATTAATATCGGTCATTGGTGAAAAGGCATTTCACATTGTTCCAATAAAACGTGGTAACATTGACGAAACTAAAATCCAAATATATGAAGAAAAAGATTTCCGCAAAATGGTTAATGAATTGGAAAAAAATAAAACAAGTTTTTACACATTCCAACTTAAGAGCGCCAAGGGCCTACAGGTCGTATTGAAGGGCATAGATTCTTATGTTGTTCCTGAGGAAATAAAAGATGCTCTCACCCTGAAAGGATTCAAGGTAAAAAATGTATCCAAAATAATAAACAGGGAGAAGATCCCCCAACCCCTACTTCGCGTTGAACTAAAGCCAAATGATATATTACTGAAGAAAAATGAGACCCATCCCATTTACGATTTAAAATATCTATTATACCGGAAAATCACAGTTGAAGAACCACACAAGCGTTCAGGACCCGTACAGTGCCATAATTGTCAAGAATATGGCCATACGAAAACTTATTGCAAATTACCTACTGTTTGTGTTGTGTGCGGTGAATTGCACGAGACTGCCATTTGCAATAAGTCGAAAGACCAGAAGGAAAAAAAAGTGCAGTAATTGTGGAGGTAATCACACTGCTAACTACAGAGGTTGTCCTGTATGCTCCTTCTTTAAACAGGCTATGATTCAAAAGCCTAAAGTAGTCCCAGCGCAAACAGGAAATACGTACTCCGCTACTTATCCTCCTATGGCCCAACCAATCCCTACACAAGTATCATATGCTGACGCTGTAAAGATCAACTCTGTTCCCATGCAAAAAGTGTCACCACCAAATAACACAACAAACGCAAACTTTAATTTCAATCGCCTTGAAGCTACTATTGATAATCTGGTGCAAACTATAAACAACTTTACAACAAATATGACTGGCATGATGCAAGAAATGCTGCGAATGCAGAACACACTCCTTCTAGCATTAGTTAACAAGCCACGAACACGTTAAAAGTATGTTTCTGGAACGCAAACGGCATTCGCCAACATAGAAACGAACTTGAGCACTTCCTCACGGTAAAAAATATTGATATAATGTTGGTATCTGAGACTCATTTGACTTCGAGAAGCCCTTTTAAAATTAGTGGCTACACCTTATATGATACAAAGGACCCGAGAGGAAGAACATGCGGAGGATCAGCAATCCTAATAAAGTCAAGACTCAAACACTACATTCTTGAGAACATTAGTGAGGACCATCTGCAGGCAACAAATATTTGTATCGAAAATTTTTGTACAAATTTTGTGATATCATCAATTTACTCCCCTCCCAGATTTTCAATCTCTGAGGATCAATATGAGGATTTTTATACAACTCTTGGACCTTGTTTCGTAGCAGCTGGGGACTACAATGCAAAACATACGTTCTGGGGATCGCGTCTTATTACACGTAGAGGTCGAGCATTATTCAACACAATTTCAAAAATGGGTTTGGATGTCATTTCGAGCGGGGAGCCCACTTACTGGCCTACTGACCCACAAAAAATTCCAGATGTTATAGATTTTGGCGTCATGAAAAATATCTCTAGGGATTTAATTCATGTTGAAGCTTCTCATGATCTCTCCTCCGATCACTCGCCAACGATCGTTACAATTTGTAGCCCACTAAGAAGTGACTTACCTCACCCATATGTGAAGATGATAAATCATGTTAATTGGCTGGGGTTCAAAAAATATCTCAGTAGTCATTGTACGGGAAACATCAGGCTTAGAACTCCCGATGATATTGAACTTAACATTGCCAATCTTACCGAGAATATTAAACAGGCTGCTAAACATGCCAGTACTTCCTATCCGCAGACTGGGTTTAATAGAATTTATTCTGCGGATATTGAACGTCTCGTATGTGAAAAAAGAAGAGCTAGAAGGGAATGGCAACAGCACAGATCACCCCAACATAAAATTAGACTTAGAGAATGCACAAAACGACTCCAAGAGTTGCTTGCATCTGAAAAATCTGCTTCTCTTAAGAACTATCTGGAAGGTCTCGATGTTACAGCAGCATCTAATTACTCCTTGCGGCGCGTTGCTAAAAAACTTAAAACACCCGTTGAGTCTAAACCACCCCTGCGCACTTCTACCGGAGGTTGGGTTAGAACTTATACTGAAAAAGGTAACATATTTGCTGAGCATTTAAAGTACGTATTTACCTCAAACACATGTACTAGTGTTGTTGATTTGCCGAGTGTAGTTGCTCTACCCCCTCTACCCATAAAGTTTAAGATGCGTGATGTACAAAAACTAATTGCTGAAACCAATCCAAAGAAGGCCCCAGGTATTGATGGAATTAGTACCAAGATGCTGATGAATTTGCCTCGTATTGCTATTAGAATCCTGTTATTTATTTTTAATGGCATTTTACGACTGGAGTATTATCCACACAGCTGGAAACTTGCCATGGTCAAAATGATTCCAAAGGCGGGCAAAGATCTTACCAAGGCTGAGTCATATACGCCAATAAGTTTACTGTGAACAATTTCAAAGCTCTTCGAAAAGCTTCTCATGACAAAATTGTCCCCATTTCTAACTGATAATGGGTGCATACCGGACCATCAATTTGGTTTTAGAAGTCAGCATAGTACCACTGAACAAACTCATAGAATGGTTCATTTCATAAGAACATTTGAAGAAAAGAAGTATTCCCCCTTATTATGGTTGTCGACGTCGACGTCACATCAAGTCGACAGTAAAAAGACAGCAGTTCCTGAACTCCTTGTAGGCAATAATTAACTAATATTGATGGCCAATTGTAATTTTATAAGCCATAGTAGTAGTAATATCCTATCAATAATATTTAATAGTTCTCGATAACGATCCCACAATTGCCAATATATTGATGTCGACTTGGTGTGACGTCGACGTCGATTTTTGATAAAGTGTGGCACGAAGGCCTAATTTTGAAATTGAAGACATTCAACAATTCACTGGTGTTGGAGGAGACTTTATGAGTGTGCCCGAAACTATCTCATCCGGTGTGCCACAGGGGAGTATATTGAAGCCAGTTTTGTATTTGATTTATACCTGTGATATGCCTTTAAGCAGTAATATCCTCACTTCTACATTTGCCGATGATACAGCCTGCCTTAGTATGCATGAAAATCCTCACGAGGCATCCCGTTATCTTCAGGAAAATATTAACCTGTTGGAATTGTGGTTATACTTATGGAGAATAAAAGTAAATGAACAAAAGTGTGTTCATGTCACATTTACCCTACGAAGAGACACTTGTTCCCCCATTCGAATCAACAATCAAGTTGTTCCTCAACATTCACAGGTGAAATACCTTGGTATACATCAGAGACCGGCAAAAATCACGTTTTTTATGCCTTCACTCATGCATAACTTTTTTGTGTCCAATTATTCACCAACACATAAGCAAGCATGCGCGTACGCTCATACTCTTTATTTGTGTTAATCATTAGGAAGGCAAATACAAAAATGCCTATATGAATTTTTCAAGCAAGATTTTAACACAGAAGCTATTTTGAGCGTTTGCATTCATTAAACACAAAAGCGAATGGCATTTATTCAACATGTCTTTTCTTTGCAAAGAATATTAAGAAAAATCATGCAATGATATATGCTGGCACATAATCTTGTGTGTGTAGGTATGTAGGTTGTTAAAACATTGTGGTTGAGAAATAAGGATGCCATACGAAGTTACCAAAAAACGTCGGTTTTACAATAAACCTTAAAAAATCGCAATTTTCGGTTTAAAATCAACAAATCTTTTTGTTTCAGTGTGAGAAAAAAAATCTTTGTACAATAAAATACACCTGTTTCAACATTATTTTATTCAACAGCGCAAAATTTTTACACGTTTATATGAAAATGATTATTTTCACGTGTTAACATTAACATGTGTTAACATTAACATAGCATTCCGAACAAATAACAATTTGGGTAGAATACTCCAAGACAGCACAAACGAGACAGACTGCCTGGATAAACAAGGAGTATACAAATTAACTTGCACATGCCAACACAGTTACATCGGACAAACGGGACGAAAGATAAAAACCAGATTTCGGGAACATATGAGAGACTACAACAAAAAAATGAGAGAACCAGGAACAACACCAGAATCGAATTTTGCGAACCACATACTCAACAAAAAATTTACACCAGCGCATATTAGAAAAACGGTTAAACTGTTACACATACAGCATAAAGGACGGCGGTTGAACGTATTAGAAAACATGGAAATATACAAACAGAAAACTTTTGACGGGAGAATAATAAATGAACAAATAAACACTGCCTCGGACATAATATTTGAACCATTAAAATATTTTTACACAAAAGAGAACAATAATTTAACGGAACCGAACAATATAACAACAGATGTACAAGACAAAAGGCCAATCCAAAAACGCACAATCATAGATTACTACCTGCATACAGCTAATACACCTATTAAATAATCGCCGCGCTATAAAGACAGGGAGCACAGACATGGTATATATGAAAAAATGAGAGGAACAGGTAGCAGGTAGAGAGAGGGAGAGAATGAGAGACACATAGACATACAAGGACGAGAGAGAGGCAAAGGGGCAAAGAAAGAAAAAACGAACCATACAAAAGACAACGTACAGCGAGAAAAACGATTTAGTATTCCAGAACACTGAAGATGGCACAAAGCCAAAACCGGTCTGTTCATAAACCAAATTTGACGTGGGATGACGGAAAATCGTTCCAAATTCAAAATTTTAAGGTTAATAACATCGGCTCCTTGGTACATGAAAATTCAATTTTACATCGTGATCTAAATATGCCACTTGTGACTGCAGAAATTGCAAAATATGCAGGCAAATATTTAACAAAACTCGAGTCCCATCCTAATCTCCTTGCTCGTAACATCTTGAACTTTCCTGGACACATCCGCTTGAAAAAGAGGGATACTACGGCCTTAACACGCAACACCCCAGATAAAACTTTTTGAAAATATTTTTGTGCTTAACACTACATTTTATGTATAATTAATTGCTATCACTAAGATTACGTCCGACACTGGTTGGGCCTAATTATTATATCTATATTTAAGATTTGAATACTTATTATTGTTAGTTCTTTTTGAAGATACAATGAATAAATATGAGTGAAAAAAAATCTGCTTTTATTGTTTTTGTATTCATTGTAAATGAGCACATGACAACTATACATACATGCATACATAGATAATTGTTAAGCCACGGTGGAGGGAATGTACACAGCCACACAACACACATGTTAAATACGCACGGTTTCTAAAGGTGCATTCACCCGTTCGTTCTGAACGTTCCGAACGATTTTTTTTATATGTAGTTTGAAGTCTCTATTTTTGAGAGAGTGAGAGAAAGAGAGTAAATTTAATGCGGAACAATTTTTGCTTGAATTGGTTTAATTTTAATTATCGTCCCGAACGAATTGAACTGAGCTGCCAGATACATACATTTTTTATGCACAATTGAAATGAGCTGCCACATCATATTATATGTACATATGCATGTACAATAATATACAGAGTATATTTGTAAATTTTTTATATTTATTGAACAAAATAGCTATTAGAACATGCACTCAACTTTTATTCATTTGTATATTGTTTATTTTATAAAAATTTGTTAAATTTAAAACAATGCAAATTGCAATCAACTACCACTGTGCTGCCGGCTTGTAAAAGTAACACACAACATTTACAGAGTTGTTGCATATGGTAGCTTTGTTTCTACAGAATATTTGTTCGACGCGGGTGAATCTTCTGTGAGCAAACTCTCAGTAAACTAAAATTGTCTCTCAACGAAAATTTCCTGCAGAACGAACGGGTGAATTCACCTTAAGTAATTGAAACTGCGAATAAGCTCATGATTATTGTTGTTGGTAACCGCGGCATTTGTATGTCTGATTGCAGCGTGTGTGTATGTATGTATGTACGTATGCCTTGAGTTCATGTTAATTTAAGTGTACGATGATGTGATTCAGCTTCGACAAACATCATGATCGTTCTAGAAATGATCATTAAGGGTATATAAGCTGCGCACATCAACGTCAGCAGTCAGTCTGAGACAGTATTCAGTGAGTCAGAGTTGAGTCAGTGGTCAGTGACCAGTCAGTGCTGAGTAAACAGTCAGTGTTGAGACAGTCAGTAATTAGTGTGATTGGATTTATCTGTTAGCTGTAAAGTGTTTTTAAGTGGATACTACGTTTTTGAGCATAGTACAGTGGTATTAAATTAAATAAAGTAGTAGCTGTTAAGTACTGAAAATTGAAATATTGAGCGTTTAATTTCATTGCAATAAAAGAACCCACGGAAAACGTTTTTAAAAAGGTAAAAACGTAACAATATATATATATATATATATATATATATATATATATATATATATATATATATATATATATATATATATCTATATATATATATATATATATATATATATATATATATAGATATATATATATATATATATATATATATATAGATATATATATATAGATATATATATATATATATATATATATATATATATATATATATATATATATATATATATATATATGTATATATATATATATACATGCGATGCAAAGAACATTATTTTACAAGGGATTGCGAATGTACACATGATGCCAAATGAAATTAAAAATGAAGAAAATGTAAAATTGTTTAGAAAAAATGTTGTGAATATTATTAAACAGAATTTTGTTAATTTTTAATAAATTATCATAATTTAACAAACTGTAATATGTAAATTTGTAAAGTATTTCAAATACTACTTAATAATAATAATATAAAAAAATTAAATAATTATTAACAAGCCTTTTACAATACTTTTCACAATAAATTTCTAAGCTTTTTTTATTTATCAAATTGGTCTCCAAAATAACCATTTTAATATTCTGTTGTTTGTTGTTGGCTTAGCTAGGTATATGCCTGCATTTCATTGGCGCTAACCAAAATATCAGTACCCTTTTAGCCAAATCATGATTGAAAGCATTCAATGCTCGTATACTTATGCCACAGACTACTAACACTATATGAGAATTTAAAGAGAACTCAATCCTATTTTTCTATTTGTAATCAACAAAAACGCAAAAGTATAAATAGCTTTAGAAAGCTTTTGTACAATTACAACACAACAAACAATTATAATTGACTTGCGTCTTTTTTTTTTTCTTTTTACGCCTTTGATAAATATTGTTATTATAAATTTTGTTTTTTCATTGCCTTCATTGCCTTATAAATACTTTCATTATCACCCAAAGGGCGATTAATTGTATAAAGGCGTATATATATATATATATATATATATATATATATATACATATATATATATATATATATATATATATATATATATATATATATATATATATATATATATATATATATATATATATATATATATATATATATATATATATATATAATATAATATGTATATATATATATATATATATATATATATATATATATATATATATATATATATATATTAATATGTTATATATATATATATATATATATATTAATATGTTATATATATATATATATATATATATATATATATATATATATATATATATAAGTTTTCTCGAACTTAAGATCATTAAAATCTTCTTCTAATAGTTGCCTTCTCAAAAATTGTGCTGAATCACTGTGCGGCCCTCTTACCGCAATTTTCAATAAGTCTATTGAATTTTGTTATTTACCACTCAAATGGAAAAAATCGTTTATAATTCCTTTATTTAAAAACGGAAGCAAACTTGAAGTATCAAACTATAGAGGAATTGCTATGCTGAAAGCTATTCCTAAACTGCTAGAAAAGATAGCCTATCACACCAAACTTCTTCGTTGTTATCTACACATCAACACGGCTTCTGCAGATCACGTTCCACAGTAACTAACATTCTGGAACTTACTACTATGTTAAATGATGGTTTTTTAAATAACATGCAAACAGATGTAACATATACGGATTTTAGTAAGGCATTTGACAGAGTGAACCACGACATTTTACTTAACAAATTATCGCTTACGGGATTTAGTATTACAGCTCTAAAGTGGCTGAGTTCATATCTGTCTAATAGAACGCAACAAGCAAAGTTCAGAAATGTTACGTCAAAAATAGATGCCTGGAAAATAGTCGGGATCTCCAATGTGGATTCGTGCGTTTTAATAACAATCTCTTAGACTCGTTGACAGGTTTTTTATTTGTTCTCTCTATCTGTCTACTGGTTATTGTACTTTTATTTTCATTTGGTTATTTGGTATCAGGTTATTTTGGTAGGAATGCGAAAAGAATCAAAGAAGGTGGCATGTCCAAATGGGTACCTTAGCTTGTACGAGCTAAAGAAAGAGAGTTCGTCGGTGCTGTCTTGTATTTGTATTTTGTGGCGTTCAAGACAGAAATTTAAGAAAATTTAAAAGCAAAATATCTTCGTGTACGTTTTGATTGAAATTGACCCATATACATTTTGTGTCTGAAAACTTTTTTGCATGCAGCCGAAAATCGAGACAAGGTTAGGTTAGGTTAGGTTAGGTTGATTGCAGGGGGTGATAGCCCATGTCATACGACATACACTTAAGCCAGTGAAGGCTTGTTGTGCGCTCCCTTTAATTATCAGACACAAACTGCCAGAGTTCTGCGGCAGGATTCGAACCGGGGACCTTCGCACTACGAGTCTAGTACACTACCTACTAGTCTACGAAGGTCAGCTCGAGACAAAAAAACTACTGTTTTTTTTAAATACCCGTAGTCAAGAAAGGACTTCAAACACTTTAATACAATTTGAAACAGAAGAGAAAACTATTTAATACATACATACATATGTATATATGTATGCATGCACATATTAATAAATATGTAGATAATCAGCGAATATACATACAAACATACATACATATCTATTTAAACAGGGGGAATATATGCATTTAGAAACATACATTTCTACGAACATATACATATGTATGTATAAATCTCTGTGAGTAGATGTGAGCAACTATTATTTATAATGCATATTTCTTGTGGACAAAAGTCACCGTCACTGCCTCCCAGCTTGTCTTTAAACATAAATGTTTACTAAACTATCCAATTGGCGAACTATAAAATCCTTTGACAATAAACTAGAGTAATATAGTAAAAATTTAAATTGATCTGTCGAAACGACAATTAACAAAAGAAAAATTATTTTAAACGTAAGTATACAAAGAAAATAAATACATCCACGGAATAGGTACGTTAGTTGGTCGGCCACGTACAACCATTATGGACCTAATAAATCGTTTTAAAAACGACCCAGACTGTATGTATCAACCAAGAAGTGGTCGACCGCCAGCACTATATGTTCGAAAAAAGCGCGAAATAATAAAAATTATTAAAAAAGTCCCAAAAATTCCGTTATATGAAATTACCGCTATGGTGAGGCAAAGCACTAGTACGGTTGTATGCACTCGTACAGTACGCAGAGTGCTGAATTTTGCCGGTTATAATGCCTGCATTTGCAGGAAAAACCGCAAATTGGCAAGGTGAACCAATTACAGCGACCTTTTTTGGAAAAGATATTATAAGAGCAAAGAAACAGATTTTTGGGAGAAAGTAATCTTCTCCGATGAAAGTAAATTTACTTTATATAAATCAAACGGACGCGTATTGACATGGAGGCAAAAGGGCGGGGCATTACAAGACAAGCACATTCAACCGACTGTGAAACATGGTGGTGCTGTAGTTATTTTGTGGTGGTGCAAGTCAGCGGCTGGTGTCGGAGAGTTAGTGTTATTAAAAGAAATAACGGACAAAACACTTTATCTGAACATTCTCAAAGTTAATTTGAAGAAAAGTGGTAAAAAATGGACATAGATTCAGACTACTACCTCCAACATGACAATGATCACAATCGCAAGGCAGAAATAATTCGCTTGTGGGTCTTGTACAGCACCCCCCATTCCTAAAAACTCCACCGCAATCATCAGACCTCAACCAAATCGAACATTTATGGGACCATGTGGACCGAAAAGATCGAGAGCATCATATTACTTCAAAAAATATGCTTAAACAAACACTATTCGAGGAATAGCAAAAAATTGGTTCAGATGTAATTAGAATACTGGTACATTCGGTGCAAAAACGTTTGCAAGATCTTATAAAAGACAAAGACAAGCATACTTCGTATTAAAATTATTTTAGTCCTTTTGCAAATTGAACACATATTTATTTTAAGGTGACTTTTGTCCACAAGACATATGCATTATAAATAATAAATATTTGATTTCGTAAATAAGGCTAAAGCAAGAGGTGTAGTTTTAACTGAAATAATTATAATTGTTGTTGAATATAATAAATCTTGTGTTTCAACTAATTACTGGGCGTAACTGCCCTTGAAACATTCTGGGCGCTAAATGACGGTGACTTTTGTCCATGTCTGTATGTCCGCTTTACAGTTAATATTTTAAATGGGAATGCAATGCAAATACAAAAGTTAAAGATATATTTGAGAAAAAATATTTATTGAACAGTCAAGGGATTGATATACGTTTGGCATAAGTACATACAGTTTGTAAAAAAAAAATCTTTTCACATAGAGAAAAAAACTTTAAAAGAATATTTCATTTCTAATTAAAATAAACAAGTTTATTTTTTTCCGAGCATATGTTTTGCGAATATAATATAAAAAAAAAACTTTTATAACAATGAAAAATTCTAATATAGAACATTAGAAAATAAATATTGTTAAATTTCTCTACTGCAAAAAAAATCTTTGCACACTGAATAAAACTACAAGTCTGATGTAAGTTTTTGAATTTTTGTTACTAATATTTTGTGTGCCGACCTCGCGCATCCAATACCGCGTGCAGACGTCGTCGCATCAATTGAATCAGCTTCAGAATATTGTATTCGAACAGAATTTTTCCCCACTCTTATTTAATGAACCGTATCGAATCGTCTTTGTTCGTTGGCAATCTTTTTCCTACCTGTTTCCTTAGATAAGCCCACAAATTTTCGAGTTTATATCCGGACTTTAGGCAGGAGTATCAATAACGATGGTATAGTTGTATGATAACCAAGACTTAAATAAATAAGACTTGGGATCATTATCTCATTCGCATTATCCGGGTTTATAAAACCAAATTTTTTAAATCTGGAGTTCAGTTGGTATTTTTTTAATGTCAAGATATATTTAAAATATCTGATACACCAACTCATTTTCTGTATCTACAGCTCCATTCCATTACGGACACTTTTCCGAAATTCGCAGTAGGAATAATATTTTTATTTTCTAGTGATGTTAGGGGCTTACGCCAAACTCTTTGCGGTCCGCCATGATAATAAAGCATAATTGTTCTTTCATTTGAGAAAATAATATCGTCTCAGTACTCTGGAGGAAGTGAAACGTGTTCGGTGGCAAATATTAACCTCTTTTAAATATTTTGAGCTGAGAGCAGGGGTCTGAGAGCAGGGGTTTTTTCCTCGCCAGTCTTGACGAATATTTGTGCTTTTGGAGAAATTTCTGATTGCTGCATAAGAAACATGTAACCCAAGGTCTTTTTCCACTTTTAGAGCTAATCTTCTCGTGCTGGATTGGGGGTTGACATAAAAAGTTCTAATTATTTCTCTTTCAACACTCTATGTCACTTTTTTCGACCTGGTGTGGATCCTAGTGATTGAAATATTTTAATTGTATACTACCTTTTGAAACTCGTTTTCTTGCCATTTGTATATTCAAATATGCGGTCACTTGTTGCATTAAGAAATATCACTTTATAACTCAATCTTTGTTTACATCTTTCATATTCCATTCCATTTATGAAAAAACAAAATGCACAAAATGTTTGTAAAATAAGGGCATTTTGGTTCTTTTTTTAATTGTCTTAATTCAAGAGCAAATATTTTTTATACTAAGAAAACTTTTGTTGTTGTTGTAGTGTGTATGTATAGTATATTTGAAAAGTATTGGCACCTTATAGTCGTGGCCAATTCTTGAATAAAGATAATATTTTACATGTTTTTTTCTGTGCATGGATATTTTTGACAAACTGTACATATGTAGAATCAATTAATTTGTATAAAATATGTTAGGCCATAAAAACACAGTTTTAATTTTTTAAATTCATTGAGGTCATTGTACAAGATATAGCAGTTTTCTGTTTTAAGTATAAAAATAAAAAATACCCTTATTCAATACATCTCTCAGTTTAGAGGCACTTGCAACAATTGATTATTTGTTAAATTTTTGCAGAGAAAATCAAATCTCTGAACCAACTACAATGTTATCAAAATATAATAACGCATTAGAAGATCAAAACCAAACTTTGAATTATGAAACATGGCAGAGTTGATGTATGAGTACAATACCTTTGAAAATATAAACTGTACATTTCTAGCAAAGATTTTTAAAGAAAATCTGAAAATGCACAGAACACTGGAATAAATTTGGACGTGACAACTTCTTAAAACCTTTTTAGAAATTTATCACACAAAACTATTCTTACCATTATTGCTTCCTTCGAATACAATTCTGCATCACAGTTATCACACAAGTAAATATCAAATGGAGCTGGTTCTACCATTTGCTGTATTGTATTAAGACCACTGAATCCATGTTTTGACTTTTGTTGTAGTAGACACTTCCGTAGTCTCTGCGGCTGATCATAAGACTAAAAGAAGAAAATTATAGATAATTTATTAGAAAACATTGAATGTATATTACAATAGTAATCATAGGGTGATTTCATTTCAATTTACATCATTATTGAAATTTTTAGATATCGCCAACAACTTTTTTGCACAAACTAATATTTTCAGTTTGGAAGCCGCTCTAATTTGGTGAGATAAATCAATGTATATATACACAATAATGATA